>CM046952.1:156065059-156665059 GCA_025698515.1 Gossypium sturtianum
GGTCTAATCATAACCCCGGGGTAGGTTTGACTTGGGGTTAAAAACTTCTTTTTAGCACTTGAAAGGAGGGAGCTAGATAAATGAGGATTTAAACACTATTTGGTGCGAAGCATGACACAAGAAAACAGGTGACAGGGTGGCTTGGGACGCTACCTAAGGGGCTAGGAGAGTGCGGCCAAGGAGGGTTCGAGCTGCAGGAATCGCGTTTGGGGAGTTTTAGTTTTTTTGGCGTTAAAGGGGAGTAAGGCCAGGGAAGCCTTAAAGGAAAATCCTAGGCGTGGTTGGACATGAAAGGATGCCTTGGTAAAGTGGTTTCCATGCGCCACTTAAGGGCCTGGAAGTGATGCCTGGAGTAGGTCTCAGGTTCGAGCGACGTGGGCAGCAGGGAAGGACGTTTTATTTTTGTTTTGGCGTTAAGGCAAGGGGAAGCTAAGGAAGGAGGTCTTAAAAGAAGTTGGGGCGAGTCTATGTCACAAAAAACGCCTTGGCTAAGTGACCTGGGGCGTTGCTTGTAAGCCTGCTCCAGCAGGTCCTATGTTCGAACCATGGGGGCAGCAGTTGGTGTTTTATTTTTTTTAATGCTGGAGTGAAGGGAGAGGGAGAAGGTGGACGGCATGTGGACTCCAATAAGATAAGGATAATGCTTGGTGTTTTTTTAATTTTGGCTGAAGAATAGAAGATAATTGTTTGGTTATTTTATTATTTTTTTAAATTGAGAGGATAAGAGATTAAATGGGATATTAGCAGGGGATAATTGATGTTTTTTTTTTTATTCATTTGAATATGCGGCAAGGAGTTAAAATAGGAGAAAAAAATGAGGGATATGGCTAGTAAAGATGTGGTGGCCGAATAGGGTGTCTTTGGTTGTTGGAATTCGATCATGTGGGGAGGATAAAAGCTTTGTTTTATTGAGTTTAAATTAATAAGATAGGGGATAAAGGCTGTTGTATTTTATTTATTTTTGGGATTTGATAAAGAGATAAAGTGGCCGAATGGATGGGGGACTCTCTAGCTTGGGAATTTTCGGCTTTGAAGTTTATAAGAAGGGTGTGCCGAATTTTTGTTCTCTTTTTCCTCTTTGTGTGCCATCCCTTGTGCAAAGCCACTTGTGTTTCATTCTTTTTCTATTTGTTCTTGGCCGAATCTATATCCCTTTCCCAATTCCTTTCTTTTATTTTTGTTAGCCGAATCTTCCCTTTTGCCACCATTGCCGTATTACTCAACCACCAACCCTTTTTCTGTTCTTTTCTGTACTTTGGCGAATATCAAGATTGGCATAAATCTTTTTGGGATTCCTTCTCTAATCGGTTCTCAAAGGGGAAGGAGGACAATCTAACGTTGTAGATATTCGAGATTTGGGTGGTCGATCTAGGTAAGGTCTCGATATTTAAATCTTTTACTAATTAGTTCAAAAGCCGAAGGCTATTTACGTGGATAAGTGCCGATTGTAGGAAGTGAAGTTTGATTCGCACATAGTGTGTGGTGGTTGATAATCACAAGGCATTTGGGTAAGAATTCGGGTTTAAAAGATGCCCTTTAAATTAATTTGGTTTGGCCGAATAGGCTATGGCACTAAACCTTCGTGTTTGGCCGATTATAGGTCAAGGGATTTAGCATCGTAGATCGGCTTTTCGGGATCTAGGAATTACGATAGTAACAGTGTGTAAGATCTCTATACACACTTTATTAATTTACATCTTTGTTATTATTTGCCTTAGATCTTTTGGTTGTGGTTAGTTTGTGGCATAATCATGGATTTGAGGTAAGTCCCCTAACTTGTAATTTTTATATGTTTGCATGCCATCACATGATGTTTAATACTATGACATGATATATGAAATTTGATGTGTAAGCATGTGATGGTGGGATTGATGAGAGAGAGGATGAACTATGGACATGTCGTCAGTGGTTTTGACCACAAGATGGGTTGGCCCCATCAGATTATTTGTGACCTATGGTCATCGAGTGGTTTTGACCACAACAATTGATTATTTGCGACTAAGTCCCAAAGTGGTTTGGTACCACCCGATGGTTTTGACCACATTTGATATATTGTGACCTATGGTCATCGGTGGTTTTGACCACACGATGGGTTGGCCCCATCATCGATTTGTGACTCTAAGTCATCGGTGGTTTTGACCACCGGTGGTTTTGACCACACGGGGTAGAAAAGGAGTATGGATGGTTAGGTTGGGTTGCATGAGCATGTTTATTAATGAATTGTGTATGAGATGTATTTTTTAGGGTGGGGATTTACACACTCGAGTCTCGGTGACTCACCCCTTCCCTTAACATTTTGCAGATGGGTAGATCGCGGAGATGGAGTGGATGGACTCGAGGTGGCCATGCAGTGGAAATTTTAATTAGACGAACTGGGATTTTGTTTTATTTTATTTAATGTTGGTTTATTTTAATTAAGTTGTAATAAGGCCTAGACATATTTTTATTATTCTATGTTTTGGATTAATTTGTTAAACTATTTCCTAACATTAAATTAAGTACACGTGGTTTCTAAAATTTTAAATCGCAAAAATGTTTTATCGTGCCATCGGGCACACCTGAATCGGTAACAATCTGGCTTAATAAATATTTTTAAAATAAACCTAAGTATGGATTTTATACACCTCAAATGTTTTAAAAAAAAACTATCTTTTACCAAAAAGATAATTCGACTTAAAAGGATTTTCAAATATGTTTTCTCTGTAGCACACCAAATTCGGTCGTAGTGTTTGGGCCGGGTTTGGGGTGTTACAAAATTGGTATCAGAGCCCGGTTCAAAGCTCGGCTGTGGGGGCCCAAGGCCCAAAATGTTTTGGTAGGCCTTTATGAAATATTTTTGGTTTTGAACAGCATGGCACCGAGTCTCCGGCACCAATCCGCCCAGGTAAGTACTTCTAACTCCTTTGTGAATTATTATCTGTAGAAGGGTAGGTATGGAACGTAGATAGCATGATAAGTACTTGGAACTTTAGGACTAGTTTACCCCAACAAAATACATAAGACTTTAAAAGCCTAATTAAACAAACCTAGGACCAAGTCGCCGAGTTAGGGTGTGGTAACCATGGTGCGCATGTCTAGGATTGGATCCGGAAGAGCTTGGTATTTAAGCAGTCCTCGTGACTCACCTCCTCTTCGCGGGATTCCTACAGTGCGTAGCCGGTTCACCCTAACCAAGAGGACTCGGTCTTAGGCTAAACACGCTAAATAAAACCCGAAAGGGATTAGCCATGTTTTAAGGAAAACTCTAGTTTTAAAATCACTAAAATATCTCTTTTAAATAGTAGGACAAATTTATTTTTGGAAAATTTTCAAAATATTCTCGATTTATCAAAATTACCAAAATGCCCTAGTGGAAAAATTACGAAAATGCCCTTGGTTTTAGAATTTACCATATTACCCCGATTTCAATAAATTCTCAAATTTTGTATTTCAAAATAATACCCTGACTTTTGAAATTTACAAAATTATCCCTGATTGACAAAATCACCAAAAATACCCCTGGGTTAGAAATGGGCAGAAATGTCCGAAGAGTGAATAAGTATGAAAGGTATTAGGGAATGGATGAGCCCTTCTGTCTGAACTAGGGTAGAAGATTTAAAACTTTGTGTGATCGAAAGAATCTCCATTAAACTCCCCTCATAAAACTTCTTCGCGAATAACCAAGTGGAACACGTACTAATTCATAAAATTCTTAAGCAGATAAATGCAATCGCTAGAATGAGTTCAAGAGGTCGTGGACGTCCGCCGCGTGGTCGTGGTAGGGGTAGGATGACCTTGTCAGAGCTAGCAAAGTCTGGTCACAGTCCGGAAATGAGATCTTGGGATCTGCCGTGGCGAAACCGAATTCCAAGATCAGACGGGTGGTGATGATGTCGTATCTCAAGCTGTATTACGGGTATTGGAACGAGTTGCTGAGGCTGGCGCGAGGGCAGGAGCCCGTAAATCTGTGGTTGAACGACTTCGGGCTAACGGAGCAGAAGTATTTAAGGGAGTTTCTGGAGTGGCACCCAGTGCGGCAGAGTACTGGTTGGAATCAACGGAAAGGATCATGGACGATCTTGACCTGACTAATGAGGAGAAGTTGAAAGGAGCAGTGTCACTTCTGAAGGATGAAGCATATCAGTGGTGGCTCACTGTTCGAGATGGTGCCACGGCGGATGATCTTACGTGGGATTGCTTTAGAGTTGCTTTTCAGAAGAAGTATGTGGGCACCAGCTATACTGATGCTCAGAGGAAAGCTTTTCTGGCGTTAGTGCAAGGAACTAAGTCAGTGTCGGAATATGAGGCGGAATTCTTAAGGCTAAGTAGATATGCTAGAGGCATCATGGCTACTGAACATGAGCGTTGTGTCCGCTTTGAGGACGGGCTTAGAGATGATTTAAGGTTGCTGATTGCTCCACAGCAGGAGCGTGAGTTTTCAGTCCTAGTGGAAAAGGCTAAGGTAGCCGAAGGGATCAAGGAGTCCGTAAGACAGAATCACGAAAAGAATAAACAGAAGAGAGGCTTTGGATCGCCTGGATCGGGCGGTAATGTGGAGAAGAGGGCTAGATTTAGGGAATCAGAAAAAGCCACAAAGCCTGCTCAGTGGCCGCCACAATGTGCTCGGTGTGGCAAGCCTCACAAGGGGGAGTGTTGGAGTGGTAATCGAGGGTGCTTTGAATGTGGATCGTTCGATCACCGTGTAAGGGATTGTCCTCGGAAGTTAGCTAAGAATCAACCAGAGGCTCAGAACCGTGCTCAGGTTAGAAATGAAGGACCACCAAAGAGGGGTCAAGGTGCAGCTAGAGGTAATGATAATGGTAACGGGCGTGGTCGAGGTGCTGAAGGTGCAGAGGCGAGGCAACCAAGGCTGGTTTATGCAGTTGGCCGTCGCGAGGAGGAAGATGTACCAGACATAACAACGGGTAAGTTTCTTATTTCCGGAATACCCTCAATTGTCTTGGTTATGGTTACGTTAGTTCATTCTTATGTTGCTAGTAAAGTGCATGGAACTGGGATAGTGAACTTAGAAAATGTGTCTAGAAGGTATGATGGCCCTTTAAGATCAGAGTGCGCAGCAGTAGCGTAATATGATGAGTTAAGGATGCGCGATTGAACGATAGTAAGTAATTTCGAGGACGAAATTATTTTAAGGGGGGTAGAACTGTAACATCCTGAATTAGGGTTGTTTGGAATTAAATTATTTTTTTATGTATATGCTTGAAGAGATTGGAATGCTATGCTCATTTGACTTGTTTTAGGGTCTAATCATAACCCCGGGGTAGGTTTGACTTGGGGTTAAAAAATTCTTTTTAGCACTTGAAAGGAGGGAGCTAGATAAATGAGGATTTAAAAGTTATTTGGTGCGAAGCATGACGTAAGAAAACAGGTGACAGGGTGGCTTGGGACGCTACCTAAGGGGCTAGGAGAGTGCGGCCAAGGAGGGTTCGAGCTGCAGGAATCTCGTTTGGGGAGTTTTATTTTTTTTGGCGTTAAAGGGAGTAAGGCCGGGGAAGCCTTAAAGGAAAATCTTAGGCGTGGTTGGACATGAAAGGATGCCTTGGTAAAGTGGCTTCCATGCGCCACTTAAGGGCCGGAAGTGATGCCAGAGTAGGTCTCGGTGTTCGAGCGACGTGGGCGCAAGGAAGGACGTTTTATTTTTGTTTTGGCGTTAAGGCAAGGGAAGCTAAGGAAGGAGGTCTTAAAAGAAGTTGGGGCGAGTCTATGTCAAAACGCCTTGGGTGAGTGGCACTGGGCGTTGCTTGTAAGCCTGCTCAGCAGTCCTATGTTCGAACCATGGGGGCAGTAGTTGGTGTTTTATTTTTTTAATCTTTGGAGTGAAGGGAAAGGGAGAAGGTGGGCGGCATGTGGACTCCAATAAGATAAGGATAATGCTTGGTGTTTTTTTAATTTTGGCTGAAGAATAGAAGATAATTGTTAGGTTATTTTATTATTTTTTTAGATTGAGAGGATAAGAGATTAAATGGGATATTAGCAGGGGATAATTGATTTTTTTTTTATTCATTTGAATATGCGGCAAGGAGTTAAAATAGGAGAAAAAAATGAGGGATATGGCTAGTAAAGATGTGGTGGCCGAATAGGGTGTCTTTGGTTGTTGGAATTCGATCATGTGGGGAGGATAAAAGCTTTGTTTTATTGAGTTTAAATTAATAAGATAGGGGATAAAGGCTGTTGTATTTTATTTATTTTGGGATTTGATAAAGAGATAAAGTGGCCGAATGGATGGGGACTCTCTAGCTTGGGAATTTTCGGCTTTGAAGTTTATAAGAAGGGTGTGCCGAATTTTTGTTCTCTTTTTCCTCTTTGTGTGCCATCCCTTGTGCAAAGCCACTTGTGTTTCATTCTTTTTCTATTTGTTCTTGACCGAATCTATATCCCTTTCCCAATTCCTTTCTTTTATTTTTGTTAGCCGAATCTTCCCTTTTGCCACCATTGCCGTATTACTCAACCACCAACCCTTTTTCTGTTCTTTTCTGTACTTTGGCCGAATATCAAGATTGGCATAAATCTTTTTGGGATTCCTTCTCCAATCGGTTCTCAAAGGGGAAGGAGGACAATCTAACATTGTAGATATTCGAGATTTGGGTGGTCGATCTAGGTAAGGTCTCGATATTTAAATCTTTTACTAATTAGTTCAAAAGCCGAAGGCTTTTTCTGTGGATAAGTGCCGATTGTAGGGAAGTGAAGCTGATTCGCACATAGTGTGTGGTGGTTGATAATCACAAGGCATTTGGGTAAGAATTCGGGTTTAAAAGATGCCCTTTAAATTAATTTGGTTTGGCCGAATAGGCTATGGCACTAAACCTTCGTGTTTGGCCGATTATAGGTCAAGGGATTTAGCATCGTAGATCGGCTTTTCGGGATCTAGGAATTACGATAGTAACAGTGTGTAAGATCTCTATACACACTTTATTAATTTACATCTTTGTTATTATTTGCCTTAGATCTTTTGGTTGTGGTTAGTTTGTGGCATAATCATGGATTTCAGGTAAGTCCCCTAACTTGTAATTTTTATATGTTTGCATGCCATCACATGATGTTTAATACTATGACATGATATATGAAATTTGATGTGTAAGCATGTGATGGTGGGATTGATGAGAGGAGGGGGATGAACTATGGACTGTCGTCAGTGGTTTTGACCACAAGATGGGTTGGCCCCATCAGATTATTTGTGACCTATGGTCATCAGTGGTTTTGACCACAACAATTGATTATTTGCGACTAAGTCCCAGTGGTTTGGTACCACCAGTGGTTTTGACCACATTTGATATATTGTGACCTATGGTCATCAGTGGTTTTGACCACACGATGGGTTGGCCCCATCATCAGATTTGTGACTCTAAGTCATCAGTGGTTTTGACCACCAGTGGTTTTGACCACACGGGGTAGAAAAGGAGTATGGATGGTTAGGTTGGGTTGCATGAGCATGTTTATTAATGAATTGTGTATGAGATGTATTTTTCCGGGTGGGGGATTTACACACTGAGTCTCGGTGACTCACCCCTTCCCTTAACATTTTGCAGATGGGTAGATCGCGGAGATGGAGCTGGATGGACTCGAGGTGGCCATGCAGTGGAAATTTTAATTAGACGAACTGGGATTTTGTTTTATTTTATTTAATGTTGGTTTATTTTAATTAAGTTGTAATAAGGCCTAGACATATTTTTATTATTCTATGTTTTGGATTAATTTGTTAAACTATTTCCTAACATTAAATTAAGTACACGTGGTTTCTAAAATTTTAAATCGCAAAAATGTTTTATCGTGCCATCGGGCACACCTGAATCGGTAACAATCTGGCTTAATAAATATTTTTAAAATAAACCTAAGTATGGATTTTATACACCTCAAATGTTTTAAAAAAAACTATCTTTTACCAAAAAGATAATTCGACTTAAAAGGATTTTCAAAGATGTTTTCTCTGTAGCACACCAAATTCGGTCGTAGTGTTTGGGCCGGGTTTGGGGTGTTACATCTTCAATCTGAATCACTTTCCATACTCCTCATGGCCTTCAATCCCCTTGGTTTCGGCATCATGCCAAAACCCCCCACATAAGAAACATGAATAATAGCATATATATATATATATATATATATTGCATTGTAGGAAATGTAAAAGAAGATAAACCAAATCAAATGTTACCTTCTTAGAACTCTTCTTTTCCCTAACTTCATATCTTTCTTGGCCCATATCAATCAACCATGCCCCAAGGCTCACCATCTATCACCACAACCCACCAATACATGTCAAATTTACACCAAAAATATATGAAACCTACATATATGCTTCGAATACAGCAATGTTTACTTACAAAACTAAACTATGCTTCAACCAAACGAACCAAGTTGCTATTTTCGAGTCTTAGTTTGACAATAGTTAAACGAGAGCATATAAGAGTTGTATGATCAGTTGTGATGCTCATGAACTTATATGTACACCAAGTTAAAAAAGTTCAACTAAAAACTACATCAATCTAACTAACATTGAGCAACGTGTAACCCTATATACATGTTTGTAATGATTTCATTTGTTGATAAATAATTCCACTTACTCTTGTTGTTTGTTGATTCAGTCCTCCACTTGCAGGAGGTTATTAGGGATGCCTTTTGGATCTTCACCAATTTTACCACTCTTATGAACACCAAATTTACCACTCCTGTATGAAAAAGCTTTGATCCCATAATAGATCTTAAAACAAATAAAAACCCAAATATATGATCATCATAATAGAACGATACATACAACAAAGGTTTCATCTTTAGAGTAAAAGATGGAAAAAAAATTCTTACCAAGTTGAACTAGAGTTTCTTAAATAGCTCAAGACCCATTAATTCCTTAACCCTATCAACAGCTTCAATAATAGAATTATCAAGATTGTCAATAATTGACACTTTAAAACCTTCATTGAATAGTTGTACCATTATGTGAGTGCCAATGAACCTAACGTATCGCTCACATAGAGCCGTTACTTAATATTTCCGCACACTTAGTGCCAACTTCTCGTAACGTGTCGCTCACATAGAGCCGTTACTTAACATTTTCGCACACACAGTGCCATATAACCGATTTTGCACACACAGTGCTCGGTGTAAATATTCGCACACACAGTGCTCATTAACAAATCTCCTCTTAAACATAACATATGTATTCACATATTATAAATATGAACATACACAAATACGCACATTCAAACCAACTCTTTCTTCCTATAATTTACTATCACATTCGGTCACACTCAATTAAACACATATTTATTTATTCAATCACCACCATCACCTATTTCATGTTCCACAATTAAATACTACTCAACTCATAATTATTTATCCAGTCCAAACATATCAAAATTTCATACATAAGGCAAATATACATTCGGCCAATACAAATATTTAATCTTATACCCTATCACATTGGTAACATTTATATATATATATATATCTTTATACGTATTTCAACCATCCAAGGTATTTATATAAATAAATACATGTTCATGATACTATCATATTCGGCAAACACATTTAAAGTCACCATACCACATTTGGCATCATCAAATATATATACACTCACACATATCCGAATATTCTATTCCCATATATATATATTTATTTTTATCCCTTATCACAAGTGCATATATTTGGCCAACTCAATTATTCAATGGTTATAGATATATACATGTATTTACTAATCCACATTCGGCTATCACATATAATAATTCCTATGCCTTATTCGACAATTTGAAAATAAAATTTATTATGTCACTCGAACATGTGCAATTTAATATAGAGATAATTAAAATTAATCCGATTGCTTAAAACTTACCTCGAAATTTGACGGATTGGGCTTTCCGACTATTCGTTCAACTTTGTTTTTCCCCGATCCAAAACCTTTTCCTTTTTTACTTGATCTAAATAATTCAAATTGAACTCATTCAACCACGTACTATACTTTGGACAGGAATAAATATTCAATTTAACCAACAATAAAGCTCAACCGAACAACCATAAAAATGTTAAATATTGACAGCTTTGAATCCTCAACATGTTTTGCCTAATCGAATTATCATAAATCTTTTTTTTTTTTTTACATTGGACAGCATGTAAAACCACATTCAGTCATGCACTTAATCCAACCGAATTTGTCTTAAAATTTTCATATTGGACAGTATGTAAAACCTCAATCGGACATACATTTAATCTATACCAATTTGGACAGCAACAACTTTTTAAGAACATAATTAATCAAGGAAATTAAAGCTCAATTTACCATCTTTATGCAAATTTATCATGTTTATCAGTAGTGTAGGTACCAAAACCGAAAATTTGAAGGTTCAAGACCTTACAACTCAAAACATAAAATATCCACAATTTAATCACATCAATGAAGGGCCGAATGTTCATAGCCCTTCTTTCAACTCCTTTCTTCCATCTATTTGTTATTTAGCACATTCCAAAAATTTTCTTTCTATTAATACCTCCTTATACTAAGCTCTATCCAAAAATTCTAAAGAAAATATTGTTAACCTTGCATGCTTTTAACATATTCTACCATTAATCTCACAAACACAATTTCCATCCATGGTAACTTTCGACTTCCACAACCAATTCAAGAATTTGAGCATGGGCTAGTTAATTAACAAGACAATAACCTCAAAATTATTAAAATTAACAAAAACTAAGTGAAATTACTCACCTTAATAAAACATGCAAATGCCGAAATAGATGAAAGCTTAACTCCTCTCTTCTTCTTTATTTTCGGTCAAGAAATCTAAAATGGTAAACATGCAATGGCCATTTTCTTTTATGCTTTATTAAAATAGATTTTTAATATAAAATATGTATTATCATCACTACATAATACATTAAAAATAATAGCAAAATTCTTAGTGGATGCATGTTGCCGTCCACTACATACTAAAAAGGTTAAATTATAACACAAAATCCCTTAATTAAAAAGACATTTTGATTTAATCCTCCCTATCAAGCAATTGGCAAATTTTATCACTCTTGCAATTTAATCCTTTTTCTTAAATTAATCACCCAAACATGAAATTTAATCAATGATATTTTAACACATGTTTAACCACATAACATAGATATCAAAATAATAATTAAAAATATTATTCTATCCCGGATTCGGGGTCCCGAGACCACCGTTCCGATTAGGGTCGAAATTGGGCTGTTACACATTTAATCACAACTAATAATGAATAATGAATATACTTTTGAATTTTTTTTTTAGAACGAACTATAAATACATAACTGAAATAGAAAACATAGTTAGGCGATTAATCAAATCAAATCTCGATATAAGGGTAGTCAAAAGGAATGGTGATAACAAAAACAAAGGGGTTCTGGGTTAATATTAGTGGGTGAGTCAATAAATAGGGTTGTTAGGATTAAAAATGGGTTCACTAGGGGTTAATTTGTGAAGGTAGGCTTTTTATGGAATTAGTGGGTTAAATCCTAGGTGCCTTTATCATCTCTTGTGTATCAAATCAAAAAAAATGTGGTCTCGACATGTATAATCGATGCAAGTTCTAGAATAACAAATCAGTGTTGACATACTCATAATCAATAAAGTGAGCAAGAAAAAGAGTATATGCTCTATAAGGCTCAAAATCTCACAAAAGTTATGGGTATTTTGATGTCAACCTCGTAAATTTCAAACTTCAAAGTAATATTTAAACTCAGCTCGACAACCTAGAGAATTTTTAATTTCTGAAAAATAGACTTATCATGCTTGATTCTCTAGTATTCTTCAAATTTAATTATCAATGCACAATTATCAATGACTTAATCTAAAACATATCAATAAAAATCATAAATCATGGAAATTTCATCCTAATTAGTAGTATGAGAAATTTACTTTCAAACAAGACTAAATTCAGGGATTTGAGTTAGGTATCTTTTTAGGTTGTTCACCCCCCCGCACTTAAGATGTACATTGCCCTCAATGTACAAAGATATATAATAACCTTGTAAGAAAATCATCAGGTATGGGGATAAGTGAAAACTTCCTGAATTTTCGGATGATTTCTTGAGAGGAGATTGTGTCTTTGGTGGTGGTGATGACCCGTCTGGATGACGAACCTGCGCTAGATGAAGAAATTGGGAGGCTCGTGGAGAATTAGCCAGGGATCATTAAGACATAATTAAAGTAAACTAAATATAAAATTAAGGACAAGGAAGATAAATAGAAGGAGACTAAGAAGAAAACTAAAATTAAGAGAAAAGATGAATGGACTGGGAGGTCCTTATTGTTGGGCGTGATTTCTAAGGCTGAGGTTATGGTGGTGGTGGTGGCGTGATTCCCAAGCAGCCTTTAGAACCTAAAATTAAGAAATTAAGATAAAATAAGCTAAATTAAGTATAAGAGAAGTAAAAATAAGGAAAATAAAGGAGAAGGTAAAAATAAAAGAACAGATAATTGGTCTCAAAGACCCTTGGCTTGTTGTTTGGGTGAAGTTGTCGGCATGAACTCATATAAATCAGTATCCTTTGAGGAGACTGTGATTGGCCGTTTACGCTTCCTTGCCATGGATATGATATTGTTGTGGCTCAAGAGTCTAAGGAGTTATTAGGAAAAAAGGAAAAAAAAGAAAGAGGGAGAAAAGAAAGGAAGAAAGAAAGAAATGAGAAGAAAGAAAGAAAGTGGGTTAATAAGAGGAAGGAGAAGGGTATGGTGTTTAAATAAACTTTCAGGTCTGGCAGTTTTCCCACGCCCGTGGGTTGAAGGTGGGTTGATTCACACAGCTGCCTCGCACGACCGTGCTATAGGGCGTGTTGGTTCCCCACGCTCGTGTCTAGCCTGTGTTCGACAAGTCAGTATATTGGCACGGTTTTAAAGCACGGGCGTGTTCAGCCCGTGGTTGGCAAGTCAGTAGCCTCACACGGCCATAAAGCACGGCCGTGCCACTTTGTCGGTGCCCGTGGGGTAGTAGTTAGGTTCGTGATTTCAAGAAATTAGTTCATTCTGACTTGTACCGTCCTGCCATATTAGAACCAAGATTCTTGAGGTACACACGGCCACGGCCACGGCCTTGTGCAAGGCCGTGTGTCCTGGAATTCTGCGCCCCTTGTTAGTTTATAACTACGTGTTCAGAAAGAAAATAAGAAAAGAAAAATAAATTTAAAGCAAAATGTGAGAATAAATTATGTTAGTGCTAGGGTTGCCTCCCGAGAAGCGCTCGTTTATAGTCTTAAGCTAGACTCTCTTCTCGCTTGTATCTTCAGGGTGGTTTGAGGAGTTGGAAGTCCTTCCTCATGTTATTATCTGTATCCTCGTGAAAAATTTTAAGTCGAGATGCGTTTATATTAAAAGTACCAAAAATAGGATTACTTACCTCGACTGTTTCGTATGGGAAAACACTGGTTACCCTAAAAGGTATTTCTTTGTTTGTGTTAGGGTTCGGATGAGATATTCGAGGATCTGCTTCGTCTAACAGTACCTTATCCCCTATTTTGAAGTGGTTTGTTGTTCCTATAAGCTCTTCTGGGGGCTCGTTCGATTTTTCCTTGTGTGGTTTCGGTTCTTCGTCGTGTATCCCTAATTTCTCCTTGAAGTGTGTCTTCCACTCGTCTAGATCATCGAACTGGATCCCTCGATCTTCATGGGGTTTAGGATAGGGTTCAGTTGTATTCTTTGGTGGTGCTTCCTGAAAATACGGGTTAACCGAATGGTTATCGGTAGAATTTAAGTTCTCACCTTGATTACTCGATGTTCTAGCCGAGTCGAGAGCCTTGATGGTGACTGTCTCATTACCTACACAAAGTATGAGTTCACCTGCGTCAACATCGATTTTAGTCCTGGTAGTTGCTAAAAAGGGTCTTCCTAAAATTAGGGGGATCGAATTATCCTCATCCATGTCTAAGACAACAAAATCTACTGGAAAAATGAATTTGTCTATTTTTACAAGAACATCTTCGATAATACCCCTAGGAATTCTAACAGTTTTATCAGCTAATTGAATGCTCATCCTAGTTTGCTTGGGTTTCCCTAGACCTAATTGTTTAAACAATTTATAAGGCATGACATTTATGCTTGCCCCTAAATCAGCTAACGCATTATCAACAGTTAGTCTACCAATTAAACATGGAATTGTAAAACTCCATGGATCTTTTAGCTTTTGTGGTAGTCTATTTTGGAGAATTGCTGAGCACTTTGCGTTAAGTTCCACATGTGACGACTTGTCTAACTTCTGTTTGTTTGTCAGAAGCTCTTTTAAAAATTTCCTAGAATCTAGCATCTGCGAAAGAGCTTCAAGTAATGGTAAGTTAATATGTAATTTCTTTAAAAGTTTAAGAAACTTACCGAACTGTTCTTCTGTGTCGTCTCTTCTTAATACCTCAGGGTAAGGTATGGGAGGTTGGTATGCTTTGATTATCGGTTTTGGCTTTTCTTGGATTACCTCAGCTTTACCTTTTTCTACCTCGTTTTCTTGTGTTGGACTGTGTTTGTCTACTTCTTCGCTTTCTTGAGCTGTTATGGCTTGGATTTGCTCCTTTGGATTGATCTCCGTGTTGCTTGGTAGACGCCCTTGTGGTCGTTCAGATAATAGCTTCGCAATTTGTCCGACTGACTCAGTAATTTCCCCTATTGCCTTTGTAAGTCCTCCAACTTGGTTCTCGATTATTTTGATCGATGTTTGTTGGGTGTCGAGTGTTACCTCAGTTTTTTGGAGACGAGCCTCTGTGGATGCTATGAATTTGTTCAACGTCTCTTCATGATTCGGCTTCTTTTCCTATGGATAGGGCTGAATTTGGAAGTTCTGAAGAGCTTGTTGTTTTTGAATTCCTTGATTTCCTTGTCCTCCCCACGAAAAATTTGGGTGGTTCCTCTAACCTGGATTATAATTATTACTATATGGGTTATTATTGGATCTGAAATTATTACCTATATAGTTTGTCTGTTCGCTTTCTGGTTGGTATGGTGGGTACTCAGGATTCGCCACGGTTCCACCTGTGTCACACTGCATCACTGGATTTACCTGTGAAGAACACAAACTATCAATCTTCTTATTTATCAACTCTACCTGATTTGATAGCATGGTCACTGCGTCGAGGTTGTAAACTCCGGCTGTTTTTGTTGGCCTTGTTCTTGTAACTTGCCACTGATAGTTGTTCAGCGACATCTCTTCAATAAACTCGTATCTTTGCCTAAGGAGTTTTATTATCGGGGTTCCACCGTGGTGAATCAATTAATTGCCTCGTTGAAGGATTCACACCGTTGTAAAAAGTTTGGACTTGGAGCCACAATGGTAATCCGTGGTGTGGGCATCTCCTCAAGAGATCTTTGCATCTCTCCCATACGTCGTATAATGTCTCTAAATCCATCTGCACAAAAGAAGATATATCATTACGTAATTTGGCCATTTTGGCCGGTGGGAAATATTTTAATAAAAAATTTTCGGTCATTTGTTCCCATGTAGTGGTCGACCATCGTGGTAACGAGTTTAACCACTGTTTGGCTTTGTTTCTTAGTGAAAAGGGAAATAGCCGAAGACGTATGGCATCATCAGAAACGCTATTTATTTTGAAGGTGTCACAGAATTCTAAAAAGTTAGCTATATGAGTGTTTGGATCTTCGTCCTGCAAACCATCAAATTGAACAAATTGTTGAATCATTTGAATAGTGTTAGGCTTTAATTCAAAATTATTAGCAGCTATAGCAGGCCTAACAATACTCGATTCTGCCCCTGTTAAATGAGGTTTAGCATAATCATACATAGTACGAGGAGCATTCTGATCCGCCACATCGTTTTGTGGTGGTGGATTATTCTCGTCCATCCCTTCAGTAGGATTGGATCTATCTTCTCGCTCTTCTTCTGTGTAGTTTAGGGCTCGCCTAATTTCTCTATGATTTCTTCGAGCGGTAGCTTCAATATCACTATCGTATACTAGTGGTCTTGTCGGGTTTCTTCTAGTCATAAACTAGAGGTACCTGATAGGGAAAGAAAGAAATCAAATTAGCAAGATTGAAAACTAAATTAAGAACCAAAAATAAAGTGCGGTAAATAAAAAAATAATGGATAAAGTAATAAAAATAAAACTTTCTTAATATTTCCCCGGCAACGACGCCAAAAACTTGATCGCTGTAAATCAGAGTTTTAAAATTTATAAAAGAATGATCGAACCTGGAAACCAACTCTGACAACGATTAAAGGCAAGTGCACCTATCGAACAGTAGTATAGTTTAGGCAAGACCGGATTATCGAACTCAAAGGAACTAAAAGTACTAATACTCACCGTCTTTTTATTATTTAACCTTAATATAAAGTGATGGTTGTTTAAAATAAAACTAATCTACTTACTAAGCTAAGACGCAAAGACAAAAAGAATAAATTCGGGAAATAACTTTTGGGAAAACTCAGTTGACTCAAGCGATACCCTTAGGAAAAATCCACCTAGACTTCACTTGTTATTTAACCTTGAACCATATGATTTATTTACTTAGTTTGATCCGTGAGACTCCCTAACGTATATTAAACCCTCTCTCGAGGCGAATAACGTCTAACCTTAGGTTAATTAGTGGAACTCTCGTTCGCTTATAATAACCCCCTAGAATAGCAGTAAATCGATCTGTGGACTCCCATATTAGGTTTCACCCTAATCCGGCAAAATCTCGTCACCCTATCTCTAGGCGCGTGATCAACTCCGCTTAATTATGTTGGATCTACTCTTAAGCAGGGTATATTCCTCCTCCACCTAAGCACATTAGATTTGGATTAAGTTCACACAATTAAGAACAAACTAAGTTATTATCATATAATTCAAAAAATCAAATAACAAGATTCCTCATAGGTTTCATCCCCTTCGGGTATCCGAAGGTTTAGTTCATAATAATAAAAGACAACATCTCAAGAGAAAAGATAAAACAAAACATAAGAAATCCCTAAAACCCCCTGAAGGAATTGAAGAGGAGATCCTCCGTCTTGAGTAGAATTCCGACTTCTTGAGATAGATCAACTGGCTATCTTCGAGTGATTCCCACAAATCTGACCTTTTCGGCTTGGCTTCTTGGCCTAGCTCTCCACCCCCCTTTCAGCTGGTACCTAGGGTGTATTTATAGGCTTTTGAAACACATTTCTTTCTCCCTAAGTATCCTTTTCTCGAATGAAATTGCTCTACTCCACAGCGGAGAGGCACGGCCATGGCTGCCGCCGTGTAAATCGTGTGCGGCCGTGTTCGACACTGTTGAACGAGGCACTGCCGTGTAAGTCGTGGTAAGGCCGTGTTCTAGTAGGAATGGTGGTACGGCTGTGTGGCTTGAAGTCCAGGCCGTGCTGATTTCGTGGCTTGGCCCAACTTGATCCGTTTTAAGCTCGTTTCTCGTTTTTTTCGTCATCGGGTGCTTTCCTAAGTATAAGACATGAAAAGAAAGGATTAAGAGCACCTTTTTACATAAATTGGGGCTTAAATCATCCAAAAGCATACTAAATGTGGGCTTAGAATATGTTACTTTTACGGTTTATCATTGATAATAGGAATGAGAAGTTTCAACTCCTCGAACCACCATGATTATGCGAATGAAAGGTAAATCTAGTTTAGGAATTTAAACAAGCGCTTCTCAGAAGGCAACCCGAGCACTAACCCTACTAATTAGTTCATTTTTACTTTCATTCATGTTTTATGCGCAGGTTTCCCTGCCACATGGCCTTGCACACGGGCGAGGCCGTGGCCGTGTGGACACCACGGGTAGGCACATCAGCTTGGCGAAGACCGTGCGAGCCAAGGATAAAAATTTCCCCAAAACACGGGCTACGATAACATGCCACGGTCGTGCAATGCGGCCATGGTCGAAACTACTTAAAGAACACGAGCTGAGATAAATCCACAAGGCTGTGCGATACAGCTGTGGTCGATACTGAGTAAATAACACGGGCGTGCGACACGCCCATGCCTATATGTCATGGTCGACACTGATTAACTAACACGGACGTGTGACCCTCTACACGGGCATGGGAGAAGCGAACGAAGCAGCACATGGCCGTGCGAGTCGACCGTGTGACCCAATACGCCCAGAGAACACGGGCACGGGCCACGACTCAGACGCGCCCAAATTCAAAATTTACGAAACACACGGGCTAAACACAAGGCATACGGGCGTAGCCACTGACCGTGTGTCCCAATTCCTATTTAAACCCCCAACTCCTATTCACTTTCTTCTCTAAAAATTTTCCCCAAAAACCTAGCCGTCGCTCCCCATTTCCTGCCACCGCCCTCATTCTCCATTCTTTTTCTTTCTCCCTCCTTTCCTAACCCGAAACTCTCCCTCATTTTCCCTTTTCTCTTCTCTTTCCCTTTCCTCTTCCCTTTTTTCCCTTCCACGCGCACCAGCCCTGCAGTCCACACCCGTGTATGACCACCACACCCGTGCCCCACCGCCACGTCCGTGCCACCGCTCCAACACCCCCATCGGTTCACCCTTATCCATCATTGTTGCTTATTTCTTTCATTTTTACTTATTTATTTGATATTATTCTTTGTTCTTATTATTATTATTATTATTATTATTATTATTATTATTATTATTATTATTATTATTACAATTTCAATTTCTATTCCTTAGTTCTTTTGATAGTTTAGTTAGTTTGATTTTATTAGTTTGATACTACTTCTTAGTAATATCGTTAATTTACTTGATTTTATTTTAGTTTTTCCTTTTCAAATTCCATTGCTAATGCTATTAAACCTACCTTGAATTCGTACTGTTGAATTTCAGTATTTAATTTTCGCATTACTTAATTTCACTACTATAGGATTATACTATTTAGGACTACTAGGATAGTACATTTTTGGCTGGTAATGATACTTGATTTAGTGAATATCTTTTGTTTTCAGGTACGTAATGACTCCCCCACGTGGGAAAAAGACCGCCGTCCCCTCTTCAAAAAAATGAAAGGGGCCCGGTGCGACCTCTTCAAGCGTCTCTGCTGAAGTATGCCATCCCTTCTTATAGTTTCCCCCGAGACCCTAGAAGGAACTCTTCCAGATTCTTTATGCACGACCCCTCAGCGTAAGGAGATGTATCGATTGGGCCACCCTAGAGTAAGTCCAACTTGCTGACGCCGTTCAGGCCCTCTTGACGACGGACCCATAGGGGCAATTCTTCGAGATTGTCGAGCCCACTTTGGAGCTTTGTTCCACATTCCACCTCTAGGCAGTCATGATGAACTTTGACGACCCCGGCACAGTCTAATTTTTTTCTTTGAGGCCTCGTTTGTGAGCTGAGTATCTCAAAGTTTGGGACCGCTTTGGGACTTTACACCGAGGAGTTCATAGAGGACGACGACTTCAAGGACCTCCATCGTCATATCCACTACTCCCCTTCATCCTACTGGAGTGATTTAGCTCATTCCTCAGCCACGAACGACTCCAGTCGCTCCAAGGCATAGGCTCTCGCCCCATCATTGAGGTACTTGCATGCCATCCTGGCTCATACTTTGACAGGCAGGCGAGAGAGCACCAGCGTCGTCAACACCCACGACGCCTACTTTTTATGGTGCATGGCACACGGGCACTTGTTTGATCTGGCTTACTTCATCGCCCTCGCCATTCGGCATCAAACGGAACGGCATAGGAGAGGAGTCATCTCCATAGGCCCCTATGTGACGCGTCTGGCTAGATATTTTGGGCTTCACAACACCGCAGCTCAGTCTTCCTCGTTCACCCTTATCGGGTAGATGCCACCACAGGGTATCCAGACGATGCTTCACATGAGGATAATTGAGCGCTGTCGTGGGTTTGATCCTCCCCAGTACCGGCTATCACAAGCCACCGAGTACGACGACCCAGAGGACATTACTGATAATGTCCCTCCACATCATGAGGAGTCACCTTTTACGCTACACCCTCCTCGCCGACCAGTTCATACGGCTGTTTCACTGTCTGACATCTCTGAGTGCCTCACTCGATTTGAGCAGTACTGTACTCAACAATTCAATAATAACACTCAACGATTTGACGGCATCGAGGCTACTCTGGAACAGATTTGTCAGCATTTTTACATATCGCCCCCACCACCACCTCGCGATCCATCAGATGATGAGGACCTTTGAGTCCATTTATCTTTTTCATTTTTTTATTTTAATTTTTAAACTATTTCTCTTTATCTTTCTTGTCTTTAAATTATATTCTTATACTTTGATTTTTTTTATCTCTGGCTGTTTATTATCGAGTAATCATAACGAAATCCATTAATAAAACCCCCTAAAACTTTATTGATAACTCCGCAGTTTCAAAAGGTTCAAGGTGCTGCTAAGGAACGAACAAACTACCGGAGTATTCTCCCCCACCTTCACCTCTGCCTAGTTCATCATGCTTATCACTGGCTCTATTTCTACAATTTTCACTCCTTAAGGATTTCATCCATAATTCAGGAAGTTTCACTTTTCTCCCTATCTTATAATTTTCTTACTACATCGTTATTATCTATCTTTGTACATTGAGGATAATGCACATCTTAAGTGTGGGGAGGTTATTTAATCCCTGAATTATGTCTTGTTCTTAAGTAAATTTTCTCATATTACTATTAGAATGAAACTTCCATTGATTTATGATTTTTATTGATATGTTTTGGATTAAGTCATAGGTAATTGTGCAGTAATAGTTTAAACTTTAAGACATTAGAGAATCAAGCATGATAAGTCTATTTTCAAAATTAAAAAAAATTATTAGGTTGTTTCTCTAAATTTAAATATTACTTTGAAGTTTGAAATTTGCAAGGTTGACATCAAAAACCATAATTTTTGTGAGATCTTAAGCCTTTTAGAGCATACTCTTTTCTTGCTCACTTTATTGATTATAAGTGTGTCAACATTGATTTGTTATTCTAGAACTTGCTTCGATTATGCATGTCGAGACCATACTTTTGATTTGATATACGGAAATGATAAAGGCACCTAGGTTTTAATCCACTTACTCCAAAAAACCTACATTCATAATTAACCCCTAGTGAACCCCTTTGATCCTAATAAACCGTTTCTTGATACACCCTTAATATTAACCCAAAACTCATTCTTTTTTATTCATTAAGAATTTTTTCCTATTTTATTAACCTCTTTTTGCCGAGATTTGATTTGATCAGTTGCCTAACTATGTTCTCTATTTCAGTATTAAATTCTTTCTAAATACTTGTTCTTGTTCTTAAAAAAAACAAAAAAGTTGAAATATTAGTTCTATGTTATTTGAGCTTAAACGTTTAATTTCACATTTTGAGAAGAAGCTGGTGTTATTTTTCAATTGTAATTAGTTTATTTTTCTAGTTAGGTAAATTGTCAATTCGATCTCGATTTTAACCCTCTAATTCAGCTTTTATCCACACCTTTAACCCAAGCCCCGTTACAATCCTTTTAAAGACCTTTTGATTTGTGTATCATCTTATTTTATAGTGGTGGAGATTTGATTTTCATGCAAGCCTATGGGATTAACTTTTCATGTTTGACTCTTGAGTGCTTATTCTGAACCTTAAACACATTGATTGCTTTGAGTGAATCCTTAGTGAGGATGTCAATTCTTGTAGATTTTGAACTAAAGGTGATTATTTAGGTAAGGGGAAACACCTATGTTTTCGTGCTATAAAAATTATGACTTAGATTGTTTGAATCTTTAGGACTCTTTTAGTTAAATTATCAATGTATGAATTATGATGAGATATTATTGATGAGAATTATGAATTGAGGAAGTTAATTTTAATTGTGAGTTGAGGATTTTGCTTGAGGACAAGCAAAGGCTTAAGTGTGAGAATATTTGATAAACCATAATTTATACATATTTTAACCCCATGCTTGGCTTGTTTTTGGATGAATTTTAATTAGATTTGATGAATTCGATGCTCCTAATCCTTTAATTTCATGTTTTACCCTAAGGAGAGCTTAGGGAGTCGAAAAGAACGAGAAATGGGCCAAAAAGAGACAAAACGGGCCTACACGGCCTGGACTATCGGACACGGGCAGATCCACACTGCCGTGTGTGACGAGCATTATTGAACACGGCCTGGACTATCGTACACGGGCGTGTCCCTGCCGAACCCGAGTTTAATTCTATTCGGAAAAGGCTACTTGTAGGCCAAGAAAGGTGCTCTAAAGCCTATATAAACACCCTAAGGGAGGACCTAAAGAGACATGCAGAATAGAAGGCAGAAAATACTCGAAGACAACCATCGAGAGCAGCTCGGAGGAAAGATCTCCATCAAGATTGAAGATCTCTGATCAACTTCTCTTAAAGTTTTTGGGTTTTCTTATGTTTTGTTGTTTTCTTTATTTTGAGATGTTTTTCTTTATTAGTATGAACTAAATCCCTCAAATACCTGAGGGGATGAAACCTAAGATGGATCTTATTACTATTTGATTTATAAGATAAATACTTGTTCTTATTCTTAACTGTGAGTTCTTATTCTTGTTTTGATAATTCAGGTTATTGATTCAAGTCGAATGTGCTTATTCAGAGGAGCAAAAGTCCCTGTTTAAGAGTAGATCAACACAATTAAGCGGGGTTGATTGCAACCCTTGAAATAGGGTGACGAAAATCTACTGGATTAGAGTCAAATCTAATAAGGGAATCCATAGATCGAATTAATGTGACAATAGGGGTTTTAATTAGAAAGAGATTTCAATTAATCAACCTAGAGTCAGTTGTTTTTAGTCTTGAAAGAGATATTAACATAATTTAGGGATTTCTACGGATTAAGTCAAGTGAATAAATCATATGAATCAAAAGTAATAAGTGAAGTCTAGGTGGATTCTTCCTTGGGTATTGCTTATCTCATAAAAGTTGTCTAAAAAGTATTTTCCCAATTCATTCTCTGTCATGCTTTTAATTATTTTTAGTTTGAAAGAAATCACTCCAATTCTTAGGCTAGATAATAGAAAGATAGTAATTATTAGTACTCTTAGTCCTTGTGGATACGATATTTCCGGTCTTGCCATAACTATACTATTAAACGATAGGTGCGCTTGCCTTTATTGTGGTCATAGTTAGTTAGAGACACGATCACGTAGCTTGCGGGCTTGCTCAATTCTAGAGGGTTTCTTGAGCTGCCTCAATGTTCTGATTACTCCTTCAAACTTCTAGAGTCTTCATTCATCTCTAAGAGCTTCCCCACACTTCTAGGAGGCCCAAATCCCTGGTTTCTCGAATGACCCTCTAGTGACTTGGTTGGAATTTTTCGCCCTAGTTGGCACTCATAGTTGTCACTTGCAGTCTCAACACATGGACCATGACTTAGGACTCTACTCCCAACATATGTGTATGCCATGATACAGTTTAGTCCAGTTCTTCCTAATTTTCGTCCAAATCTTTATCCAATGATTTCATTTTATATTGTAATTCTTTATTTGAACTTGCATTTTAAAAAAAATAAGAAACAATGAATATATGAAAATGAAATTGTCTTGACATATATGAAGCGATAACTAAAATTCTTATGAAACACGAATTTAACACAAATTTAAACCGTATTATCATATCTCACCCTCAATAATGTATAAAACAAATGAAAATGGGTTTAACTATTTGTTTGAGGAACAGAGGCTTGACAGTTGATGATAAGATCAAAAAGCCTAGAAAATTGCCTAAGATTGAGCTCAGCAACCAAAGCCTAGAGAAATAAACCCAAAGGGCCTTGAGAGTGGCACTGCCTCTACAAACCAACCCCCCCAAAAAAAAAAAAAAAAAAATCATGAAAAGTAAAAAACCCAACAAAATTCACAGGAACCAATCAAAATCCAAAAGGAGAATCACAAAAGATGAGGTTGTTTACTAGATCCTCTTAAACAGCCCCCACATAACAAGACACGTACGTGTGTCCCCCCTGTTTGACAGTTATGTTTTCAACCCCCAACCCCCAACTCTTCACAAACTTCACTTCCTGTTTTTCTCCGCATGATCCTCGGTATATGCTTCCACAAAATTCTCTTCTTATCCCCCCTCCCCCCTCCCCTTTCTTCCCATTCTAATCAATGGCGGCCACCACCACCACCACCACCATAACACCTTGTTCTTCTTCTATTCTTCTCCATAATAATAACAAAACAAACCCTTTTTTCCACTCTTTAAACCCCAAAAAACCATCTCTTCTCTTCCACCCTTTTCCTACCCTTTCTTTCTCTTCATCTCTCTCCTCTTCTTCTCCACCACCACCACTATGTGCCCCACGCGTGTTCACCGCAACTATAGAGTACGCGCCGCCTGCTCCAGACTCCAATTTCCACCATGAAATCTCTCGCTTAAAAGCTCTTCGTTTAAAGCTTTCATCTTCCACAACCCTCAAGCAAAAGCTCAAAATCCTTGACTCTGATGCTAAAGTCAAGTTCTTTTTAAACACCCATGGTTATAAAAAGGTTTTGAGTTCACTCGGTTTGGGTTTAAACGAATTGTTTTTGGTTAAGTCCATGGTTGCAGCTGGTCAAGACCATGTGTTCGACATGGGTTTTGGTTTTGAAGATAGGGAAATGAGTTCAGTGAAGACGGCGCTTTATTCATTGGCCAAAATCATTGAAAAATGGGACTTCAGCAATGGCGGCAATGGCAATGGTGGAAATGGTGGAAGAGAGAATCAAAACGGCGGTGTTTTGGTGGGTGAGGACACTCAACAAGACTTCAACAACCTGTTGAAGGTTTTAGGTGAAGTTGAAGAGTTTTATGATTGTATTGGTGGAATTATAGGGTAAAGTTTTCATTTTTATCGCATTTCGTTTCTTATTAAACTTCTGACTTTCGACTAACATTGCTTTGTTTTGTTTGTAGTTATCAAATAATGGTGCTTGAGTTACTTGCACAATCCTCATTTGAAACTCAATCTATATACAATTCCAATCATTTACATGAATCAATGGAATGTCAGTTTTTAGAAATTCATCCTCCTATTGGTTGTGACCTTTCATCAAACACTGAATATGCATCTCAAGCTGCTTTATGGGGAATTGAGGTTAGCGCCATTGGAGTGTTTTTTTATTTATGTGTAGGCTAAATTCTCGAATAGGGACCAAGTAATTACTTGTATAATGTCAAACTTTTTAAAAAGGTCAAATCTTTTTTAATATGCTTATCTGTTCTATTTCAAACACTTTAGCATTCACTTAATTTTGTATTATGAAGCGCTTGAAAAATCATTATTTGAGCACCTTCGAAAAGGTTTGACCTTTATACGAGCATTTATATTTTAAACATTTTAGCATTCACTTAATTTTGTATTATGAGGCGCTTGTAAAACCTTTATTTGAACACCTTCGAATTTGGCCTTCACATGAGCATTTAGGTAAGGTTAAAATATGCCATAAATCTTTATACTCTTTGTAAGTTTAGAATTTAGTTCTTCTACTTTTATTTCTAGGAATTATGTCTTACTTTTTAGATTTCAAAATTCAGGTCCAATTGTTAACATTGTTAAATTTCTAGAAATAAAAGTATATGGACTAAATTCCAAATTTGTGAAGAGTACAGGGACTTATGGCATATTTTAACCTATAGGTAAAATGATAAGGATATGTCCACAAAGTTTGCTTGAATAATAAGATATGATCTGTTTTAGGGTTTGCCAGATTTGGGTGAAATATATCCATTGGGAGGTTCAGCTGATAGGCTTGGTTTGGTTGATTCTGAAACTGGTGAATGTCTTCCAGCTGCAATGCTTCCTTATTGTGGCAGAACATTGTTAGAAGGTCTTGTAAGAGATCTTCAGGTATATACAAATGTTTGGTAAATGTATAATAGAAGCCCCTGTACTAGGGGTCAGATTGAATTGTGCTCCCTCTACTAAAAAAATAGACAAATTAATTCCTAGTTCAAAGAGCATATTGGTCATTTTTAAGTACTATTAAAAACTGGTGTGGCTGATAGAATAATCAGACTGATACGTGGTATGCCAGTTTTTAATAGTAAAAATGAATGAAATTTTTAATAGATCACTTTGCTTTTTGATTTAATGTGCAATGACTAATTTGACTATTTTTTGAGTAGGGGGGGTTAATATAGAGACATCCATGGTACTTTTACCACAAATGTTTTTATGTCTTTTTTCGTGCCAGACTTGTGTCGTTTTTTTTTACGTTTTTATTGCATGGATGCAAGGCTAGAGAGTTCCTTTACTTCAAGCTATATGGCAAACAATGCATCACTCCTGTTGCGATCATGACGAGTTCGGCTAAGAACAACCATGAACATATCACTTCGCTTTGTGAAAAGCTCAGATGGTTCGGAAGAGGCCGGTCAAGTTTTCGACTCTTTGAACAGGTTGGAGTTCTCTACTGTCTGTTTCTATCCTGTTATCAGTGCTCGTTATTAATTTGTACATATAAATTTTGTTAGCCTTTAGTCCCTGCTGTAAGTGCCGAAGACGGACAATGGCTGGTTAGGAAACCGTTTGTGCCTGTATGTAAGCCTGGTGGTCATGGTGTCATATGGAAACTCGCGTATGATAAAGGTGTTTTTCAATGGTTTTATGATCATGGAAGGAAAGGTGCTACCGTTCGGCAAGTCAGGTTAGGCATATGTATTATATATCGGAACTTATTTGCATGATACGATATGTACCTGTCGCTTAATTCAAGAATTTGCAGTAATGTCGTCGCTGCTACTGATGTGACCCTCTTGGCATTGGCGGGGATCGGTTTACATCATGGAAAGGTATGTCCGTTAATAGATATCCCGAGTTCATTGGGATTGAGTTCGTTTGCTGAATCCGTATTTGTAACAGAAACTCGGGTTCGCGTCCTGCAAGAGGAACATGGGTGCTACGGAAGGAATCAATGTTCTAATCGAGAAGAACCTCGATGGGGAGTGGGCATACGGTTTGTCATGCATTGAATACACTGAGTTTGATAAGTTCGGAATCACAAGTGGACATCCTTCACCTAATAGGTACACCAAGTTCGATACATTCAGTTTTAATTCATCCCTTCCGTATTTCCGTGCTGTATCAAGTAATAAACTCGGAAATTTCTCTTCATTGTATCAAGTTTGCAGGCAGACTTCCCTGCTAATACGAACATTCTTTACGTGGATCTACCTTCGGTTGAGTTAGTTGCATCGAGTAGAAGTGAAAGAAGTTTACCCGGCATTGTTTTAAATACGAAAAAGTCGATTGTATACACGGATTATTTTGGAAACCGGCACAGGTACTCGGCTTGTATTCTTTCGCAGGGATAGCTCTTTCTTTGGTAACATTTTAACCACCCTTTTTTTGCAGTGTTCCCGGTGGCAGGCTTGAGTGCACTATGCAAAACATCGCAGATAATTTTCTTAATACATATCCATCTAGGTGTTTCAAGGGTGTGGAAGGTATCGTATTAGCTGAGTTCGACCGTGACTTCTTCCATTGATATCATGTTATCATTCGGTTTAACATTGCTGCTACATGTGTCTACAGATAATTTGGATACCTTTATTGTTTATAACGAACGAAGAAGGGTCACATCATCCGCTAAGAAGAAAAGAAAACCTTCGGACACGTCACTTCACCAGGTAGTTTTCCGAATATTCTTCTTTCACACCCTTGTTTTATATCGAATGAAACTATTTCAGATACTAAATTGTCTGTCCGGAGAAAACCGGTTCTATATGCAGACTCCTGACGGTTCACTGTTGGATATCATGCGGAATGCATATGATCTTCTTTCACGGTGCGATATTGATCTTCCCGAGGTATTTCCTATAAGAACTATTAACATTTTCCAGAACTAAGCTTTAACTACAAATATTTGGGTTTGTTGAGCTTATCGTGTTCTTTCATATTACCTAGGTTCAAAGTAACGATAAATACGTTGACTCTGGACCACCGTTTCTCATCTTTCTACATCCTGCACTCGGACCAGTTTGGGAGGTCACCAGGCAGAAAGTAAAGTATATTCTGGCTTTTGCAACTCGATATTTTCCTTTGGTGTAATAACAACATTTTCCTCTGTTTCGCAGTTTAGCGGAGGTTCCATCTCTAAGGGCTCGGAGTTACAAGTCGAAGTAGCAGAGTTCTTATGGAGAAATGTTCAGGTCGTAAATATCTCGATGAATGGTTTTACTAATGCTTATATCATTATCTTTTACACTGACATGGGTTTTTCTTTTCCTCCAGCTCGATGGGAGCATGATTATTGTAGCTGAAAACATTATGGGCTCGACTAGGATCGATGACAAAGGTGAACCGATATTACAACACGGGCACAGGTTTCGTATTGCATGCTTTCGTGTATCTTCAAAGATTGTACCAATTTATTCTCGGGTTCAAGATTGAGTTCATCTTTTATGCAGGTGCGGAAGATGTAAGTTATGTAACGTAACGGTCCTGAATGACGGAATTGACTGGACTTCTGGAGACAACGTTTATTGGAAGCATGACGTTCGCCGTTCCGAGGCACTTAAGGTCATATTACACGGAAATGCCGAGTTTGAGGCCTACAATGTTACCATACAGGTTAAATCTGATAACCATCAAACAATTTAAACCTGTGTCTCGGTACCTTATTTTAATCGGTGTTGTCCATTCATACTCAAGCCGGTTTCCGAGTCACACTCTGTTCACATTTTGGTTTTTTCCTTTCATGCAGGGAAATCATGTATTTGAAGTCCCGGACGGCTATAAAATGAAGATTACTTCTGGAGATTCAGGTTTGCATAATTCGATGCATCGGCTTTTATTTTTAGCATTTGTGGATTTCGGAAACTCGATTTTCCGTTATGCTTATAGAACGATCTTGATTTCAACATGGTTTTTCTCGTGAACTCATCTACGTCATTCACTTCAATTGCAGGTTTAGTCGTTCAGTTGGACCTGATTCCGCAGAATCTGATGGATAACGGAAGTTGGTTCTGGAAATACGATACCAACGGCAGCCACATTTTGCTGGAATTGGTAGAGTTGTAAAAAAGATCATCGCCCGATGATTAACTCTCTGGTTTACGCGAATCACAGTTCGCTAACACTGAGCTTCAACCACTTTAGTTCTGATCGGTTGAACATAAGTTTAACCTGTCCTATACTAGTAAATATTCGAGTTTACCGGTATTAGCTTGATGTGCATACATTCGTTTTTTTCTTATCTGAAAAATGTAAACGAACAATGTATAAGTTCTATCAATGAAATTTGTATTCATATAATCATTACAATTCGTGTTTCGGGAATGAAACTTATCGTGCGAGTAAAATCAAGAATCGACAAATTTACACTCGACAAAGTACGTTACATGTTTATCCGACAGGATTATGAGACTGTGAGCAGCATCGGTTGAGTAATCTAAGCAACGCTTCGGCTTTTCTTCTAGCTTTAGGTGAACCATCAGCAGCCAAGCTTTGAAGCGAAGGAATGCTTCTCGGGTTTATCAAAAGCCGTCTTGCGACTTCCTCTCCGCCGTCTTTGCACAATCCGAGCAAAAGCATTATCGAGTTTTCCTTCCCTTTGGCCGACCCGAATCTCAAAAGATCGATAAGAAGAGGCACCAAAGGTCTACTCTTTTTAATAGCTTCGAGCCCTTGTGGGCAACTTAAAAGCAAGGCCAAAACACCCAATGCATCATCTGTTATACCTGCTTTATCATCCATCAACAATTCAATAAGCAACGGAACGGCCCCGGCAGCCACGGTTTTCGGTTTGTTAGCATTGTAAAGCGCAAGGTTGCATAATGCCGTTGCAGCGTCCCGTTTTCCGGTCGTTGTTCCTTCTCTAAGGAGCCCAACGAGGGCTGGGATTGCTTGAGAATGAGCTCCGATAGCTACCTTGAAGTCATCTATCATCGACAAGCTAAAAATTGCAGCTGCTGCATTTTCTCGTGCCTCCATCGTTTTTCCTGATTCGAGAACATCAACTATATTCTTGATAGCTCCGGCCGCCATGATCAAGACTTTATTGTTGTCGAAAATCGAAAGATTAAGCAATGCGGTAACAGCGTTTTCTTGGGTTCTTGGATCATTAGAGCTCAGCATCGTAACAAGAAACGGTATAGCTCCTACCTCAGCAATTATCCTACGGTTATCCATCCCGGTTTTCGCAAGCAACCGTAACTCGTAAGCTGCTTGTCTTTGAATATCAACGGAACCCATCGCCAATTTCCCAACCACAAACTCTGCAGCTCTTTTAACAGAATCAATCGCCACTTTGGTAGCGGAAATATGATCGACGGCTTTCTCGCACATTTTTTTCTCCGACTCTGCATTTGACGAGCATTCCGTTAACGGAATATTATTCTCTTGACACCACTGATGCAACAAACTTTTTAACGCATAGTTTGGTATCAGAGCCATATGAATCAACCTTTGTCCGCTCTTAGGACACGTATAATGTCCTGTATTAATCCATTGAGCTATCGAACTCCGATCATATGTATGCCCCGATGCCACAATCACCGGATCTTTCATCAAATCGAGCGATATCGGACACCGAAACTCATCCGGAACATTAAACGACACCGACGTGTTCTTACCCACCGAACCCGAAACCTGTCTAACATCATTTTCTTCACTTTCTTCATTAAAAACCATAGATTTAGCATAAGACGCAAGTGATATCAAATTGTTTATATTTGAAACCACAATTAACCCTCCAGTACCTGCTTGTTTATGAACTTCATCTTCAAGCTTTGACATTTCTTCTTCATAATCCAATACTGTCTTCAATCCAACACTGTTAAAAACATGTTTCACCGTCTCAACATCAAACATGGTTTTTTCGGAAGCCATTAATGTAAGAAGAATATCTCTTGTTTGAATCTCTTGAGGATCTACATATAATTCAACTCTTTTAGCTTGTCTATGAAGAAGCTCAATTTGTTCTTTAATATCAACTGTAACAGTAAGTAAACTCAATGGCAAAATATCTAATGCTCTTGCAATTTCTTTAACAAAGACATGAAATTGATTAGACAATCTCTCTGTCTGAATAAGTCCCCATAATGAACTACCGTTTTTACACCCTTCCATCGTCGATTTAACTCGTCGTATCACCGAAAAAAGCTCGCTGAGACATAACACTGATGACGGCGGCAACATCGGGTTGTTTGATTCTTGAATTTCTTCGAACAATGATGTAAGAACTTTGATTCTTCGTAACATTGTTGAAACGTTACGTACTTGTATGGACGGAAGCTTTTCGATTGAACTCACTTCTTTCGATAAATGAATCAATGATTCTAACAAAGAATTTGATTGCAAAAAAATAGAAGAACCCATTTTTTTTTCCTTGTTCTTCAATTTAGTTCATGTGGACAAAGGTTTTATTACTAAGCTTTTGAATTAAATAAATGTTGGTTTGAAATTTAAGACAAAAATTATTAAACAACTTGTCTGAAATTTTGACTCCTCCTATTTGTACATTTAATGTTAGAAGATGAAGTATGACTTGCTAGGCTGCTTCCACTTGGAGGGTTTATATTCTTTGCTTTTTTTTATTATATATATATATATTCGGAAATTTGTCCTTTTCTCTTTGTTAGTTAGCTTTTTTGAAAATAATTATTTTGGGTTACTTGCACTAAACGTCCCTGAATTACGGGTAAATCTTAAATTGGTTTTTGAACTTCAAAACATTTCGATTGAATCTTAAAATTAAAGTATCATTTTAGTCAGGTCATTCTGTACATATAATCGTTTGCTTTGACGTTAAAAATGTTAGGTTGGATTTGAAGTGTTCCCTATTTTACTAATATAAAGGGATGTCAAAAAAACTCAAACTTGACCCGATTTGATAAGGTTTATTTTTTTTTGTGTGAAATCGGGTTTAGGTGCAGATTAATTTCTTAAATTAGTCGGGTCGGTTTAGGAAAAACCCGCCCAACCTTATCTCAAGATAATTATCAAAATATCCTTTTATATATAATGTTAGTTTAAAAGATATGATAATAAAATTTATATTACTATCTGTCTTAGCATAATTATACTTAGAAAATAATTAATAGTATCATTAAAATGGTTAGTTAATAATTATTAGTTTATTTGATAAAAGAAAATTATGGTATATCGAATCGGGTCAAAGTTGGGTATAACTTTAATTTTCTGAATTGGGTTTCGGGCATGTAAATTAATATTTAATTTCAAATCAGGTCGTGATTGGCTTATGTCAGGGGGATATATATATATATATATATAAGGTTGTGGTCAAGGCGGCAAAAATTCATTTAGCCCTGACTCGCTGCCATCTGTAAATTAGTTTGTTGGAGCCCATACCATAGACGGCGAATTCATAAATTGTTTCCATTAGTTTTTTAGTCCGATTCAATCAAGTTTGTATTAGTTCAGGAATCAATATATTTGATACTTTTTTCTAGATTAGTACCTCGATCGGTTCTCAGTTCGATCAGTTAATTTGATCCAATTCAAACAAATACACTATAGAAAGGGTGAATTACTATCTAAATCTCCTATAAAATGATTAAATTAAAAATTAATTTATAGTAAATTACACTTTAACTCTTAAAAGGAAAGAAAAATATGTTTAATCCCGTCAAAACTGATGAAATAATAAATCACTACGTTCTTACTCAATTTTGTTATTCAATTCCCACCCTATTAAAATTTCCGAATTCAACTACAGCATTCATAGAGTTGAAAAAAAAAAAAAAAAAGCAACCAAACAAATCTAAAATGTCAAATAATTTCACTAAGGCAATCCATTATTTCTTAAAAGTTGAATTGAATTTTCATTACATGAAAGTCATATGTCATGATTTGAATATTATATGATTAGCAGTCTAATAAGAATAAAAAAACATTAAAAAATACATAAAAAACAAAAGCCCCAACTTTGGTTTCTTAATTTGGACTAAGTCATTAAGTCTTGAACTAATTTTGGAAGATTCCATTTGGCTTTTTATTTTGTCAAAATCAGACCAGACAATTAATTTAATCATGTCTTATATCACTGTTTGTAAGTATAGGCCAGCTTAGAGTATGTCAAGACAAATTTTCATAAGTATTTCAGAACATTAAGAAAAAAAAAAAAGAAGAAGAAAATGACATAATCTTATCAATACTAAATTTTGAGTTTACTTAAAAATTTCAAAAATTTGGGGCGAAGGCAGAAAAAATTAAAAGGACTAAAATTGAATTATAAATTTTTTGAATTAAAAAAATAATTTTATCATTTTATGAGGACTAAGACCCTACTTATCTCTTTGCATTTGTTTTTATGCATTGACGTGTATATATTTTAAATATGCTCTATTTTATATAATATTTAACATTTAAATTAATGATTATGTTAACAAGATGACTTGATTGATATAATAATATTATTTTGAAAATTGAACCCCTCCTACATACATACATAAGTTTTAAATATTAAAAATAATTAAAAGCTATCAAATTTCAAAATATTAATAAATTATATGAAGAGTCCCAATTTCTTTTCTCTTTTTTAAAAGTAGTGTGAGAAAATGATATGACCATACATGAAAAATAAAACTCCAATTTTGACTATTTTCTATTGCTTTGAAATGAAAGCCTAGATTTTGATGAGGGCAATAGGTTTCTACTTTGTTGACATTTATTTTGCCTAACATGGGGTGGTCCATCCTATTTTATTTTGATTAAACAATTTTTTTTTAGATTTTTGAGGGAGTGTAAATTGTAATTTTATCATGGATTAACATGTAATTTTATTATTTTTAAAGAGACCGAATTGAAATGTTTTATTTTTAGGAAAGCCAAGGCCCTACCACCCCCTTCCACAGTGTCGTCTCTAGTGGGCAATATATTTGAAGGACATGAATCATATTGTAAACACCTGGGTACCTATAAGTATAGATAACTTAAATATGACGTGTTAAAAAAATAGTATCAATAAAATTTATGGGGACTATTTCTTTTTCTTTTTTTTTCTTTATAATTGTCAAACTTAAATTATCCGTGTTAAGTATATATTTGTTTATAATTTGATCCACGTATTTTAAATATATTGCTCTTGTATTCCAATTGGCATTTAAAGTTTGAGATAATGGCTAGGTTAAAAGAAAGACATAATTGATATAATATTGATATTTGAAGATTCAAATAGAATGTTTTGAAGCTTGGATAATAATTTAAAACCTAAGTTATAGTTCGAGCAATGTTGTTGAAACCATATTGGATTGTCTAGTCAGATTGGTTGGATCAGGAATTGACCGATATTTGAAGATTCAAATAGAATGTTTTGAAGCTTGGATACTAATTTAAAACCTAAGTCATAGTTCGAGCAATGTTGTTGAAACCATATTGGATTGTCTAGTCAGATTGGTTGGATCAGGAATTGACCGATATTTGAAGATTCAAATAGAATGTTTTGAAGCTTGGATACTAATTTAAAACCTAAGTCATAGTTCGAGTAATGTTGTTGAAACCATATTGGATCGTCTAGTCAGATTGGTTGGATCAGGAATTGACCGGTATTTGAAGATTCAAATAGAATGTTTTGAAGCTTAGATACTAATTTAGAACCTAAGTCATAGTTCGAGCAATGTTGTTGGAACCATAATCGACCGTCTAGTCAGATTGGTTAGATCAAGAATTGATTGGTATACCAATCTGGACAAAAAGGTTGAATCAGTTTCTAAGTGAATCGTTTGAGACTGGTAGAATCAACTTTATAGATTTTTATAATTATTTATTTAATGGTAGACCGATGGTCGAGCTTATTGAAACAGAAATCAGTGGTCTTATATATTCTACCATCAGTTTGGTTTTTAAAACATTAAATTCAAAAAAATATCAATCCAAAGTGGATCTTCTATCAACTCTAATGTATCACAATTATTGGGCCGGCCCATTTGGCATTTTTCTTGTTTGAAACACAAGCCTTTTTCGCGTGTCAATCACCGCCCGTTTGATATCTGAGCCTATACCTATCAAATGGTTTGTGTGTAGACTTTTTTAAAGGTCGGGCTATCCGTTCAAGTTCGAAGACTTGATTGAAATTTGGACAAATGGGCTTGGGTTTAGCCATTTAAAAAAATAAAAATATCATGGACAAATTTAAATGGGTTTGGGTTTATCCATTTACAAATACGAACGAATTTGAATAAAATTTTAAACTCATATTTCAAATCAAATCAAAATTAAATAAATATAAAATATGTTAAAATCATACTCAACCCGAACGTAACCCAACCATTAACAAGCTTGGTACCCATTAAAATTGGGTTTTGAGAAAAGGACAGGCATTAAGACAAAAGTGGGCTAATTGGAAGCATTATCATATCCTTGTCCCCTTTTGTTTTTCTCCTTTTCCTACCACACAAATTGTTTGAAATGACATTTTTCTAACTCATTCCTTCAAACATTGATTGCTAAAAAAACCCAACTTTATTTATTTAAAATTAAAAATTCCCAAATTTTATCCAAATAAATTTATATTTTCTTCTATTTTAAGTTGATTTGATGATTTCTTTTTCTCAAGTGTAAAATTGTGTTGATAACATTTTCAATAATCAAATTTGGTGGATTGAGTAAATTTATGCAAGTAGTGTCTTTTTCGAGTGTATATAATTAGATAAGAATTTAGTCCCTGTATTTTTCGTATATTTAAAATTTAATATTTTTATTGTATTCTTTGTATATTTAAAATTTAATTTTCCTACTATTATTTCAAGAGATTTAGTTTTTATATTTTTGAATTTAAAAAATGTAAATCCAATTATTTAAAACTATTAAAATTCTTCTAATAAATTCAGGTTCATTATAACGTTATTTTTTTGTTACAAGACAACTATACGAGTATCTTTTTTAAAAATTTCAAAATCTTATACCAGTGAATTTAAGTGAAGAATTTTAATGGTGTTAACAGTTGTCTTGAAATTTAAAATTTGAAATGTAATAGCCCAAATTTCAGTGATGTCAGAAATAGTGGTTCGAGACCACCAAATCCTACAAATAAATTCGTAGATTATATTATTTAATATTTATGAGCCAAATGTAGCTTTTAAAAGATTTTTGAAATAGTAAATTGTGTTTTATAAAGATTTATTTGGTCAAGAAATTGAGAAAAAGAGGTATCGAGATCTCGGTGTTATAAACCGAGCCATAAATATTTTTATGAATATTTACGGAGTGTCAATAATGTAGTATTAAAATTTCATTAGAAAATTTTGACGTTCGGGTGGTTAATTAAATAAAAATAACTAAATTGAAAAAGGTGTAAAAGTTGCTAGAAGGATTAAATAGTGCAATTGTCAAATGAGGAAGGACCTAAAGTCCAAATAAGCCCTAAGGAGATATTTTGGGCGGCAATAGCTGAGAAAAATCAGGAAATTAGCTAAATAAAAATGGGACCAAATTGGAATATCTAGAATTCTCTTCATTTCTCTTCATTTTCATCAGCTGAAAAACAGCCATGGAAGAGGGTTCAAGCTGGTTTTCATACTCTAGCTTCATGTAAGTTTAATTCTTGCTTTCTACTTGAAATTTCTATGTTTTTGGACTTTTACAATTGGGTCCAACTTACTATGTCATTAGTTTTTTATTCTATGGCTAATTTTTAAAGTTGCTATGGATAAGTGCTGGAAGCATATGATGAATAAACATAGAATTGAAGCTTTAATTTTGATATATGATGATTTTATCAAGTAAAATTGATAGAAATTGGTTTTAGGACCTAATTGTGAAATAGTTTGGAATTAAGGTCTAATGCTAAAGTTCTGATTTTCAAGGGTTATGAAGTAGTCTAAAATGATAGAATAAAGTATTAATTGAGAGAAGTTATCCCAATTGAGGGGTTAATTAGATAAGGACTGAATTGTATGAACTGTGAAATTTGGGGCAAAATGGAAATCAACACTTTGCACTAAAACAGTTTTGGACAGCAGCAGTAGTCTAAATTTGAAAAATCACCAAAAATTTTAGAAATCGAATTAGAGGATGAATAAAATATGTAATTAAATCTTATTGAGTCTAGTTTCTTATAGAAGAAACGATGTAAGCAATGGAATTGTAAATCATGAGATATAATAGGTTTTGTGAGATAAGGTTAGAATGATTTCGGGTTCCCCTGTTCTGACTTTGAAAAATCATCAAAAATTGGATAAAAATAATTAGGGGCTTAAATTTATATATTTAAAATCCTGAATGAGTCTATTTTCAATAGAAACAAACGGGAACATCATCCGAATCTTGTATGAGGATATAATTAACTTTTAGTGAAGAAGGGTCGGAACTGTCAGACAGCAGAAAAGGGGTGACTTTAAAGAATAAACTGTACTTATTGGCTAGTACGGCAAGAAGATATGTGAGCCTAGTTTCAGGTAAAATTAGCGGATCTTAATTTGGAGTTCTGTAGCTCAAGATAAAAGTAATTTAGTGACTATGACACGGATGGATAGCTTGAATATTCACATAAATAGATAGTGAAAAATTATAGATAATGTTACTTACAAGTGTGTTATTTATACTAAGGATGTGGATGGAGAGGAGGAGGAGGAAGAATATATGAATGACTTGTGTATAAGTTGATCATATGCCCGATTATAATTGATAAATGTTGAATTAGAAATGATATAATATTTTATTTGGAATATTTATTATGAAATTATGATTATCGTTATAATACAAAAATTGAACTTGTAAGTTTATATGGCTAAATTTTAGTGATCATTTGTTAATTTTATGAACTTCATGATGTGTTATTTCATATGTATTGATGATAAAATCGTGAATAATGTAAAAGCATGAAAATTGAATAAATGATCAAATTGAGCACTTCAGTTTAGTGACAAGATGAATTGACAGAAAAGACCATGGTTGAACCATGGCAACAAGTGATAAGTGATAGCTTCGGCTACACTTATCTGATCAAGGACAAGTGAAAATGAAAAGTGGTAGCTCCAGCTACCTGATCAAGTGAAAAGTGGTAGCTTCAGCTACCCGATCAAGTGAAAAGTGGTAGCTCTGGCTACCTGATCAGTGGAAAGTGGTAGCTCCGGCTACCTGATCAAGTGAAAAGTGGTAGCTCCGACTACCTGATCAAGTGAAAAGTGGTAGCTCCGGCTATCTGATCAGTGAAAAGTGGTAGCTCTGGCTACCTGATCAGTGAATAGTGGTAGCTTCGGCTACAAGTGACAAGTGATTTCCGTGTAAGATCATATCTGGGATATGGCATCGGTGTGATACGTGTTTAAGATGTAAGACCATAGCTGGGCTATGGCATTCTAGTGAAAAGTGATGAATTGACGGATAAGTCCATGGTTTCACCATGGCATAATGATAGTGAAGATGTAAGACCATGGTTGAGCTATGACATTCTAGTGAAAAGACCATAGCTATGTTATGGCATCAGTGATTATCAATGAAATACAGTGCATACCGGTGCAGACCAATTCCGTAAGACGTTCACTAATTTGACAAAGTTTGGTAAGTGTTACATAGATTTATGTGATATAAAGAAATACGAGTTGATGAGACATGAACGTAGAACTTGGTTGATGAATGAGTTCATTTGTGATTATATATTTGTACACCATTGATTGTATTATCCGTATGAATTGGTATTCCAAATGAGTTAATGAGAAAAGTTCTAATATGAAATAATCTGAATTCGAAATGAAATATTATGAAAATGTACTTGAAATATATTGATATATCTTGTATATGTTATTTGAGTTCATAATGTGGAAAGTAAACGTATGTGGAAATTTGAGATGATGATATCTGTACATGGGATCTATTGGTGGATACGTACATCCAAATTAATATGATAAATTTAGTGAACATTGAAATTGGACTCAATAAGTGATTTGACAATTTAAATTGTGATTGGCAGGAAGAGTTAGTGAGTTGTATGTTTATGAATTGTTACATGTATTTGTCTGAAATACGAGGACATGATGGTATTTGATACATGGAAAATATGAGACTGTGATATATAAAAACATGGAATATGTTTGATAAATGTGTTTATTCATAATTATAGAACTGTACACGTAAAGTGTACTATTTGTGTAAAGATGATGTTCAAATAATTTGATGAGTAGAAATCAAATATGTAGTAGTTAGAAACCAAGACAAATTGTTATGAAAATGTATATGAAATACAGAGGTATGATTATTATATGTGATATGAATACATAATGTGAAAAAGTATAGGTATAAGGGGAATTTAATAAGAATTGAGCCTATATACGTTTCTTGTTATTTATATGAAGTGTACGATTAACAAATGGTGATAAGTATAAGGCTTAGTTGAATATCTTAAATTAGCTCTTGACTGTATTAAAATGTTAGTGAGTGAGAAATATGGCTTGGAAAATAGCTTAATTTTCGTCCACATAGGTAGACACGGGCGTGTGTCTGGGCCGTGTGTGACAAGCGGTCTATCCCATGAGCGTATGGTCTAACTGTGTGTCCCCAGTCACACGGGTGTGTGACCCTTATATGCGAGAAATATTTTAAAAGTCGCGAAAAAAATTCCTGAGAATCTGGTTTAGTCTCGACCTGATCTTAATGCATGATTTGGACCTCGAAGGTCCGTTAAAGGAATGTTTATAATTAGTCTCGGTATTTGAATGATAATGATTTCAAATTATCTGTAAGTCTTTCAGACTCCTTGGTAATGCCTCAGAACCTGCTCAACTGCGACGGATACGGGTTGAGGGTGTTACATGAAAAGTATAGAGACTAAATTCCTAAAATAAAAGTAAAGGAACTAAATTCCAAATGTACTAAAAATACATATCCTTGTAGCAAATTTTAACCTAAATTAAAAATGTATAAAATTTATTAAATTTGAATTTTCTTTCCAAATAAAAATATATATTAACGAAGGATTGGTAAAAAAAATCTAGCAATTATATTCTTATGTAAACTAAAGAATAAAAAAGAAAGAGGGCATGTAGCTTTGTTACATGCAAACCACATGGAATGTGACGTGTTCCCCCCTCTCTTTGTTTCTGGATAATTTATACAACGTTATGCATGGTGATGTATAAAAGGATGTTGGATGGTAGGGTCGAGTGTATAAGGTGAGCTTACTTACTCGAGTTAGTGATCCAATTATCCCTTGTGCTTGTATGGTTCTTACTTTTTGATTAATCTTTTAATGAATGCATCTTTTCCTATAAAAAAACAGGTGTCACATCCCAAAAACTGGGTTAGTAGAAATTGGGTTAATGAACCAAGAGTGGTTACATCCTATTTTTGAATAAATGTTGTAAGAATTATAATATGTAAATTGATTTGGTTTAGTGGTTAAATATTTTGGTTAAGTGTTTGAGGTCCTATGTTCAAGTTCCTTCCCTTAATTTTTTATTTTTATTTTTGTTCCTTCATTTGGTTGTTTACATGTGGGTAATATTTTATTATTGTTAGTTTATTAATAATAATAAGTTTGTTGGTTTAGTGGTAAGGTTTTAGTTTACCTTTATATCCTTAGTTCAAATCTTGTTGTTGCCAAAATTAAATTAATTTTTGTTCCCGTTCTGTTGTGTCGCCCAAATAGTCAATGTGTGGGTCAAATTAATTTTATTTTTGTTCTCGTTCTCTTCCCACTATCCCCATTCTTTCCATTTTTTGTTTTCTATGATGTTTTCTTTCTTTATGTTTTCGTTTTTCTTTCCCTTTCCTTTCATTTGTTGCCATCTTCCTTTGTTGTCGTCCCTTGCTGATGTTTCTTCATTGCCACCTTATCTTCTGTCGTGTCGCCGTCTAGATTGCATTTTCCCCATTAAAGTCTGTCGATTTAATTATGGTTGCGATTCTACTAGGGGTGGATCGTGAGGCTATACACTTCCGGCGAGTTGAGGATTTTGGCAATTTCTTTTCTCTTCAAGGGTAAGTTTTCAAAACATCAATTTAGGAGCTGGTTTGCAATGATTTAGCTTACGAATGTCGAATGCCTTATGTTAGTGGCCGAGTGTTTTAGGAAGTTTAGGTTGAATCATTGTAAGTGGTTGTTAATTGATTGTTTGTGGATGTCGTATGTACAAAATTTGGTGTGTTGTTGTTCTATCGACATCTCGGAAGTAATCAGGTGTGTGACCCAAACTCGAAAACTCGTAAAAACTGTGCGAAATCGATTCTGCCAATCGACGTCACACGACCGTGTAAGCCACACGGGCATGTTGATCGTGTATCCGGCCGTGTGGGTTACACGGGCCCAATAGGTTAGGGCGTGTGAGCCACACGGGCGTATAGGCCCACCTCGAGCAGACTTGTTCAAATGTAGGTTTTGGAATAACAATCTTTTTGTATCTGAAAAATGGTTATGAAGTAATCGTCTAGTATGTTAGTGTTGTAAGTATAATTTATGAAAAATGCTAAGTTTTGTAAAATGACATATCTGATCTATAAATCCATACTCATCGTTGGCATGTTTTTGTTCTACTATGTTCATATATGAGCACGAGACATCTGAGTATGTTATTCTAACTATATATGAACCTGTTATATGATTATGCATGTGACATTATGGCAAAATTGTTTTGGTATGGTTAATATTTGACACATCTGTTCTGTAAAGTTTTAAACTTATATTATATTATATTATAAATTTGATATTAATAAATATAATATCCTTATTTTCTATTTAAACTTTTTAAAATTTTCAATCTTGAATGTGTTAAATAATGTTGCTATTTTAGTTCTCAGTACAAGTGGTCATGAGTCAATTTGAGATCCCATTTTAAAAAACCTTTTAAGTTTGGGTTTAAGCTTGATTAGACTCATGCAAATAACTCAAGGTTGACCTAAAAAACCTATTCAAACATCTCTTTTTGTATACTTATACATACCATTAGAACAAATTTTTATCTAAACTTAGTTACTTCAAATTTGTAATTCGTCCATTAAATAAAAAAGAAAAGGAGAAAAAAAGTGATAGCCATAGCCTTTAGTTTCATGCATATTTATAAAAGATAAAAAAAAAAATTATGATTGAATTTAAAATTGTAGGGTTGAGAAATTGACTAGACCAAAGATGTCCTTTAAATTTAAAGTGGAAAAAAAATTGATAATAAAATCCACAATTTTTTTGTTAGAGAAAAGAACCTTATTTTCAAAGAATTCCAATCTTTTCTTTCCACTATTAATCTATAAATACCTAAAAGTATAATTTGTTTGAGGCCTTGAGGGGGACAGAATATAATTTTACTAATATATTAATTCATAAAAATTAAAAATACTATGTAAACAATTTTCATTTTTTAAGAGACCAAGACCACTGTCGGTCCTCTTTATTCACCCCTAATTCCAACTATATTTAAAGTTAAATCGTGTTGGTTCTATTTACAATATTCGAACTCGAGACATTTTCCATTTAGCCCATAATATTCAAAAATATTTTTATATCAGAAAAGAAAAGAAAAGAGGGAGTGACAATGCATGTGGGTTCCTAATTGATGTTATGTGGAGTATTTAGGTTTCCATGGTGGGGATGAAAAAGGGCCTAGCAACCACTCTAGAGCTCAATGCTTTTATTGTGAAAGTGCTTTTCTTTCAAATCACATGAATATATCAATCTTTATATATATATATATATATATATATATATATATATAATCTTATGAACTATCATTTCTAAGCCAAATGTACCCAAAAAAAAAAATCATTTCTCAACCAAACCTCACCAATAAATATTTATAATGGTGCCCCCATCAACAATTATTTCTAGCCCCCACTTTTTACCATTTGTAAAAACAAAATAATTTCTTTTTTTTTTCTTTTTTTCAAGAGTTAAATGTTATAGTAGATGTTTTCAAGATTTTTGTAGCCTCATATTTGTAATTTGTAATTATAATCAAAATCAAATTAAAAGTTATTTTTAAAATTATGTTCCCTATTTTTCGAATTTAAAATTATAGTCTAATTATTAATACTATTAAAATTTTATTGGTGTAATATTTTAAAATTAGGAAAAAAATATATTTAGTAGTCATATAACAAAAAATGACGTTATAATAGACTTGCATTTAAAGCTAAGATCTGAAGGAGGCTTGAAAAATAAAATTTTAAATGTATTGAGTGATATATATTTATATTCAATACTTATATTTTAATAAGGAATAATTTACTTACATTAATATAAAATTAAAGTAGTTTTATACATGTTCATACATTTTTATGATTAATATTTTAACTGACTATCATATTTAATATTCATTTACGTAGATTGTGCATGTCAAGTTTTGAATAAATTTTGTGAGGAATTAGAAGTTTAATTGTACCATTTAATCAAGGAAGGGCCATACTCCTATCTATCTCGGCTTCATCCTTGACGAAAAAAAAAAAAAAAAAAGAATTATGACCCATGCAAGTCCGTGGCATCGTTCTTGACTACAAAATAATAATAAAAATCATTTATAGTTCATACAGATCTTAAATTTGTCACCTTCACGTTATTAGCACAATTCTCTAACTAACAAAGCTAATAGACCTAGGTCTGAGCAAAAAAAAAAAATCAACCTAAAACGAGGTGTTTAGACGATTTATGAAATAAAACTTAAAAAACCGTGGTTACTCGAACCAAACCGAATGTTATTTTTATTTAATTCATAAATAATTTTAATTTTTTATAAAGTGAAAATAAATATTTTATATTTAAAATAGTGAAAATAATTTAAAAGATATATATAAAAATATTTTTAAACATACCACATAAAATTTGTTGATTATTTTTATTTACTTGAAAATTTATTTTTTTTAGAAATATTTATAAAAAAAAAGAAGATTTTGAAATTTTACGAAATAATATCTAAAAATCATAAAACAAAGCTCATTTTATCAAAAAAAAAAAACTCTAAAATCGAGAATTGAACCAAATTACAATAAGAGATTCGAAAAATTCAAAAAACTCGACTCAATTGAACCAATCTCACCCCTAAATCGATCAATATATTTTTTAAAATTCCATAATTTTATATAACATCTAAAAGTGTTACAATTTTGCTATTTATTATAAAGCTATGGTCTATTTAAATGGTAGTTTGATAAGAGATAAGATATTGAAGATATATAGTCTTTGTAGTTGTTTTCATATGAAGCCATGAGGAGCCATGAGCCACGTTCCACTTCCTCTTGTGCAGCTTGCAAGCTCTTGAAAAGGAGGTGCAGTCCCACCTGCATTTTCGCACCCTATTTCCGGTCCGACGAGCCAAAGAAATTCGCGAAGGTCCATAAAGTTTTCGGAGCTAGCAACGTGAGCAAGATCTTGATCGAGGTTCCCGAAGAACAGCGTGAGGACACCGTGAACTCCTTGGTTTACGAAGCTGAGGCAAGGCTTCGTGACCCTGTCTATGGTTGCATAGGTGCCATAGCCTTGTTGCAAAGGAAGATGATCGAGCTTCAACACGATTTGGCCCTTGCGAGAGCTCGTTTGGCTCGGTGCGCTGCGAACTACTCGACTGGTGTTGCTGGTACGGAACTTGACCGGCTTACCATGACGGGTTTAGGTGAGTTCCTAGTTGCTTGTGGTGGATTCATGGATAGTTTTAACCAAAGTTCATCATATCAAGTGAACCAAGATGCACATATGTATGATCTTACCCAAATTCCATATGTAAATCATGATCAACTTTGAATTGCACGAGAAATAAATAAAAAAAAAAGTTAGTTTCGGGTCGAATTAATTCAGATTTGGTTTAATTTTGGGTTAATGTTATTTCAGATTTACGATTTCAAGTTTGCTGTTTTAGTCCTTAAAATTTATAAAATCTTAAATCAATATATTATAAAATTATAATTTGTCCCTTCAAAAATGCTAGAAAATTTATAATTTAATGTCGGCTCCCCTAAACAAATTTCTAACTTCGCTTCTAGTATCGAGTTAAGGTTACTAACTTCTTAATATTAAATTGAGTCAAATTCGAATTTAAATTAATTGAGTTGAGTTTTCGAGATTAACTTTGAATTATATAGGAAAATAAAAAGGGTTGAAGTAAATGTGGGGCAAATTTTGACGAGGAATTGTCATAAAACATAGTTTTTATTTTTCAAAGGACCGGTGAAATTATACAAAGTCCTTTCGGCAATCCCCAAAATGTAGGCCCAAAGTGCTTGCCTTTATTTTCAGGTACTGCTTCACATGGTGTTGCTCAGTTTTCCTAGTTTTAATTCTTCCCCCAGCAATTTACCCCTCCAAATTGTTTACCTTGTCCTTTCTCCCTCTGGTAATTTCCTAGAAAGCTTTGACAGTGTGAAAGTTTCAAAGAAAGGAGAGGGGTAGGGGTAGTGTGCTCTCTGAAATATATTTTATTCTCATTAATACGGATCAAATCCCCAACCACATATCTAAAAGATGACGTGAGTAACTATCACATCACATCACACCTCGTGATTTTAATAAACAGTAATTTTATCACTCCTATTGTAGCTTCGTTCACAATATGAGTTCAATTTTTTCATTTTCTAAAACTTCCATGCAATGCTAATCATATTTCCACATTCAACCATTATTTGTAATCAGGGATGAAGCTAAGAATTTGTTAAAACATCTACATCATATTCGGGGATGAAGGCAGAAAAAAGTTTTTGGAGGTCTAAATTGAACCATAAATTTACAATCATATTAATTTATAATTTCGTAACTTTATGAGGGACCAAGGACTTAAGAGTAATTTTATCATTTATGAGAGACTAAGGCCATTGTCAACTCTCTTAGATTCGTTTCTAATTATATCAATTAAGTCTTTCCATTAACTTCAGCGTTAAATATCAATTCAAATTTGGCGTGGAGTCCATTTAATGCACATGAATCAAATTGAAAACATGTGCATAACACCAACACATGAATGACTTGGATCTAACACATTAAAAAAAAATCAGTGGTGGACTATATTGGAAATATTTTTAGAAAATTTCATTTTTTGAAAAAAATATCTATCAAACCCCTAAAATTGTTGAAAAATTATCTCAAGTTCTACCAATAAAATCAAATTATTCATGAAATAATTATACATTTAAAATATCCTTCACGACAAATCCAAATACACAATCAATGCCAAATCTAACAAACGAAAGAGGTTGATTGAATGGTTTAAAAATTAATTTAAAATTGAAGTTCAATTTTGAAGGACAAAATTAGAAAATTCCAATATGATAGCAGTAAAGCATGATAAGACATTTCACATGCATCCTTTACTTGATTCTGAACATATAAAAAGATAAAGCCAAGAAAGGGCAAAATGATTGTGTCATTTTCAGTATACCAAAATGTACATGACAGGCAGGCAGCATCTGTATTACACAACATTAACGTGCACCCATCAAAACCCATCATCATCGTCACCATTGTAAAAAGTTTGCTGATGAATTATGAAGGCAATGGTAATGGTGGTAACACCGGTTCGAGTGATTGGTTCAAGTCTGAAAGTTCATATGAAATTTGAAATATTTTGTGTAAAATTTTTAGGCTTTAAAAATGAGGTTTAGTAAAAAAAATTAAATTTATTTAAAATATGGATTATGTTCAGATTTAAGTATTCAAAGCTCGAGTTCGATCTAACCCAACCCATTTTCTAAGTTTATATTATATTATATTATATTATATTATGTAATTTACAACATATAAAAATTAAATCTATAATGCAAATATTAAAAAATAGGAGGGATCCACTTTTATCGGTGTGGGTCTACACTTTACACCCTTCCATAACTTCTTATAGTATTAATATTTTAATAATATCACTGTCTTATTTGATGCTCCATTCATATAAATTATGAATGTCAAATTTGACGTAAAATAAATTTTTTTTAACTATTTGTTTTATGTAAAAATAATTTCAATCGTTCAATGAATATTAATATATACACTTTTTTATTCAATATGATAGAGATATTGAATCGGTTCAAAAATTTACATGCATGACTAGTAAAATTATATTGATAAATTCAATGGTTGAATCGTTAAAATATTAATTGTGTTAAAGGTTATGGAAGAGCGTAAAACCACTCTAGTTTTACAACGATGTAAATGGGTTCCTCTCTTTAAAAAATATATTAAGTTGCATATATTTGAAATTTTAATAAATGATAAATATATAAAATTATTAAATATTAAAATTAAAATTACATAAATACTTTTTTAAAAAAATTAAACAATAATATGGTGATCTAAAACTGATCTAGGTTAACCATTTGCATATATAAGCAAATTTTAGTAAATATGAGCCGAATCAAATTTAGACAAATATAAAATGTATTAATATCATACATAAGCTCGGCTCAAAGTATAAACACATTACAACTCTCGCTAATCCCCTTACATGACGACAATGGTATTATTTTTTAGGGTTAATTACAAAGTTGCATATAAATTATACTGTTTTTTTTTTTTTCCATTTAAGTACTTAAAAGTTTTTTTTAGTAAAAAAATGTATCTAAATTATCAATTTCATCTTATTTTACCCAAAAAAATATATGATGTTCATGTTCTTAATGGATGGTATCGAGTTTTAGGGTAAAATGAAATTAAATTAATAGTTCAAGTACCACTTTTACCAACAAAAAAAAAACTTTAATTACTTGAGTAAAAAAGGAGATATAATTTGAAGGTCGATTTTACATTTAAACCTAATATTATTTAACTTTAAATAAGGAAATATAAATATAACTTAATTCTGCCCTCTCAAAAAAATAAGTTGGCTTCACCCCTATACATTAGGACCAAATTATATTAAATTAAAGTGTAAGGCCTAAATCTTTAATTTGAACACAGTAAAGTGACCAAAATTCCGTAAGCATCAAATTATCCTGCATTAGGACCAATTTATCCTACTTTCATTTTTCGATGGTACAAGTATAATTAGCAAATACAAGTAATTCCTCTAACTACAACTAGACTCAATTGATACAAGCACAAATGGAATTATAATTAGAATCAACAATTTTGTATAACTACAACTAGAATCAAACTATTATATGAAAAAAAAAAATGGACGAATTGATACTCAGAATATATTCAAACCATGGTGGAATTCAAACCAGAATAAAATCTAGACCAAAAAAGCACACATGTAAATGTACATAATAGAACTCGAACCTAGAGACTTAAGATCCTAGGCCCCAACCTTTGTCAACACTACAAAAACGTTACTTATTTACTTATTTATATTTATAAACAAAGTGCATATTTGGCCTAAAATTAACAAATACAAAATTTTCAAACCAAAATGTCCCTCCCTTTCAATCAAATCATATATTGCACCATTCTAGTTTGTATCCGACAATTACACATGGTGAGACAAAACCTAGACTAAGAACTCACACATGTAAACGCACACAATAAGACTCGAACCTAGACACTTAAGATCCCAAACAGGCAAGCCCTCAATCTTTGCTAATACTATCAAACCCTTATTCATCTACTTATTTATATTTTATAAACAAAGTGCATATTCGGCCTAAAATTAACAAATATGATTTTTCAAGCCAAAATAACCTTTCCTTTCAATCAAATCATATATTGCAGTTGCACCATTTTCTCATTTGGCATCCGATAATGGGACTTAAACCAGAATAAAACCTAGACTAAGAACTCACACATGTAAATACACATAATAAAACTCGAACCTAAACACTTAAGATCCCAAGCGCTCAATCTTTGCCAACATTACCAAAACATTACTAATCTACTTACTTATATTTATAAATAAAGAGCATATTTGGCCTAACATTAACAAATATAAGTTTTCAAGCCAAAATACCCCTCCCTATCAATCAAATCATACACTGCACCATTATCCGATAATTACATTAAATTTTATTAATGCTGAAGTTAAACCGAATCAGACTCCTAAAGAGAGGAAAAGCTTTCAATACTTGTTTTCTTCATTCACATGCTATGTGACAAAATTCCAACAACAACCAAAATGAGCTCAATGTATCCCCCCCCCCTCCCAAAAGGGCAAATTTACGTTGTTCAATGGCACTTTCTATGAGTTTTAATCTACACTCAGAAAAAGAATTATACAATTAATACAAATTATGAAATTGGATGTTTACACTTCCCTCTTGGGCCGATTTCGAGTACGTGGAAGCACAGGTTCTTGCACTATTTCCTCCAATGAAATAGCATCATCATCACCCTCGTCCTCTGCCTCCTTTACTGCTTGATTTATAGAGATCTGCATAAAAAAAACCATGAATCAAGTATTGGAATCATTTTAAGTTCGAATCAATTTCAGGTTGGGATTATTTTGAGTTCAAGTAAATCAGGTTTGAAGTTCAGATATTTCATGTCAAGTTATTATAGGTTTGGAATCGAACTATTTCTAGTTCGGGTCAGTTTAAGTTGGGATGAATTTAAGTTCAAGCTGGACAAGCTTGGATTATTGATTTTTATGATCAAATCGAATAGAGTGGAGCTTGAATTCAGCTAAATCGAATCAGGTTTTCAGGTTTGGGGTATGAATTGAGATTTCTATATTACACCAAAGATTTTAATGAATGTCAAAAACAGAACCATTGTGAAATTTTATCAAACACCTAATGGGCATTACAATAACAAACTCTTGAGATAACCAATTCCCTCATTAAGCAATCCAAATAAGGCTTCCACTTCAAGAAAAACTCAAATTTTCCAAAGAACTAAGCATCCAATTCAAAAAAGTAGTATAATTCGAAAATCCCATAAAAAGGGAAAAAAATAAATGAATTTTTTTAGACTCTTACATCTTCTAGGAAGTCTTCGTCGAGCTTATCAGCAATCTTGATGGAAGTAAAGATGGTGATAGCCAGGAGTGAGAGCGGGAACACTGCCGCGAACACGTAGCTGCTGGTGTTGGCGCCCGCACGTGTCACCACCTCTAATCCTCTCCTTTTCCGGTTAAACAGGTCGTTGGAGAATGCAAAAACTACCGGAGCATGCACGAGGAGTGGGCTGGAGAATGCATTTGCGGTCTGGGGATAGAGAAGGAGCTCTCTCGTTTTCCGGTGAGATAGGTGGCCGGAGAATGCAACGACCGCCGGAACAGAACGGAGAGGGAGTGAAGGTGGGGCTGAGCTAATACTGGTGATGATTGAGTGACTCCCCATCGGCTCTACCTTTTTCTGGAATTTTTGGATAAAATTTGCAGGTTTTTAAACGTTTTCATTGAAATCGGGTTTATCTTGGTTAAAATTTTAGTTTTGGTCCCTTTACTATACTTTAATCTTCAATTTAGTTTATGTACTTTAATTTGGCATAAGTTCATGTCCTTTTCAAAAATTTGAAATTTAGCCCCTATACTTTTTAGATTCTAAAATCTAAGTTCAATTGTTAACACTGTTAAATTTGTTAATGTGACATTTTGAAATAAAAAATATTCACTTGATAGTTATATAACTAAAAAATGACATTGTAATATAATTTAAATTTAATAAAATAATTTTAACAGTGTTAACAGTTAGACTTGAATTTTGAAATCTGAAAAGCATAACTAAATTCCTAAAAATAAAAATATAAGGAGAAAATTTTAAATTTACGAAAAGTATAATGATTTATGGTATATTTTAACCCTAAAACTATTAACTATTCCGATTAAAACACTAACTAATTTTTTTTTGAAACATATTATTCTCAGTATAAAAAAATTGATATTAATATTAAGAGTTGAAATATTTCTTTAAAAAAAATTCAAATTACTATTTGAATCAAAACTGTTAAAAGTGTTAATTATTTGGATTGACATTATAATAAACCAATTCACAACTTTGAGTATAGTATAGGGACCAAAGCTACAATTTGACCTTTCTCGTCCTTTTATTTGCAGTATTACATTTGTAGGAGATTTTTATTAAATAAATGAGATAGTTAGTGTAACAGCCCAAATACGACCCTAATCGGAACGGTGGTTTCGGGACCACGAATCCGAGTCAGAAATCTCATAATATTTATTTATTTGATGTCTATGTTAAGTGTTTGTGCATGAGTAAAAATATTGTAGGATAATTTAATTGTTTTGATGTTTAATTTAATAAAAGGATCAAATAGTTAAGTGGGAAAAATAGTGTGCATGAAACTAGGAGAGCCAATTGAAATGCTTTACTCAAATAGGGACTTGCATGTCAAATTTCCACAATTGTTTATAGTGGACGGCAATGATGATGGGGGAGGCTTTTTAATGATTTTTTTTATGTTAAATATCATTTTTTTATTATAATATGTATTTTATGGGAATAATATAATAAACATATGAAAAATTCATTTTTCTCTCTCTTGCCTTCATCTTCTTCACCGATTCTCCTTAAAGAAAAAGAAGAAATTTCTCCTTCATCATCCGGCCATTGCATGTTGTTGTAAGGTGAGTAATTGAGTTTTAATTTAGTAGATTCTTACATAATTGAGCTGGTCACTTTTTTGGAATTTAACATGCTTAGATTCGGCCATGGGGAAGTATTTGTGATTTGTAGTGTTGACAAATATAAGATGATTTGAGATAGAAATCTAGATGAAATGGAGTATAGTGATTTAAGTTTGTATGAATGCTATGGAAGTCATTTTTTTTTATTGGAGCATAAAGATGCTCCTTACTCTTGACCGAATGTTGAAGTGAGCTTGTATGAGGTTTAGTTTAACCAAATTGTTTGGTTGTGTATATATGTTGAAAAACGGGTGCATTTTAATATCATAATCGGCCATGGATGAATGTTTATATCTTGGAAGTGATGGTTGATAGAATATTAAAGATAGGTGATAAATAGAAATATTTTTGAATTAGAGAGTTTGGTTAAATTAAATATTAGGAGTTTAATTGCATAAATTAATTTGTTAAGGGTACAAATGCCATAATAAATAATTCATATAGACTTGAATGGGACTAGTGGAAATTCGGTTCTTAAGGAATTAATCCGAAATTCTTGTAATTCGGATGTTATATGCTAAGGGACTTAATTCGTGAGAAAAACCGAACTAGAGGGGTGAAGGTGTAAATTAGAAATTACATGTTAAGAGTTATTTTAGTGCATAAGAGGATTAATTTATTTTAAGGACTATTCAAAGATTACCTTAAAATGTGTATGAATTTTATGTATTTGAGTGAATAATATAATGATGTGTTTTGAGTTGAGATGAATGAAAATTATTGAATAAACTCTCTTGAACTTTATTTAGATCAAGGGAAGAAAGATTTGGAAAAGGAACGGGAAAAGCTAAACTAAACGAGTAGCCGGAAACCCCGAATTGTCGTTCTTCGAGGTAAGATTTCAAGCAAACGAGTCAAAAAAAAAATCTTTATACATTGATATTGATTAATGGTTATTGGATTATTGAGCTAATAATTGCCGAATGAGTTATGGAGATTATTTAACCGTTTGTATTAGGCAAGGTAAGTTAAGATAGTTGATTGAGTAGTATGAATTTAGTACCAACTGAAATTTGAATGCAAATGTATATAAACATATACATATACTAAGTGATGGTAAGAGATGTAGTTGAAGTAAAGATATAGTATGGAGGTAAGGTGCTAGATATTTTAGTTCTATTGAACATGAGAATATAATTATTTTCATGAGTTAATGCATGGACGATTATTATATGAATGATTTGGTATTTTTACATGAATTACGAGATTTTTAAGTAACGGCTCTATGTGAGCGATACGTTACGGGATTATTGAGTAACGGCTCTGTGTGAGCGATACGTTACGGGATTTTTGAGTAATGGATCTGTGTGAGCGATACGTTACGGGATTATTGAGTAACGGCTCTGTGTGAGCGATACGTTACGGGATTATTGAGTAACGGCTCTGTGTGAGCGATACGTTACGGGATATTTGAGTAACGGCTCTGTGTGAGCGATACGTTACGAGATCATTGAGTAACGGCTCTATGTGAGCGATACGTTACATAGTGATTTTATCGAGGATACTGATCATGCGATACACTGTTAAACTTATTTATCAATGTGCAGGTATGTGGCTCGTTTTAAAAGACTATGTTATAATTGCAAATTGGTTTATAGTATCGTCGGAAAATAGTATCCTAGAATTATGTATGGATGACTAAGTTTCGAATGGTAAGTGTATATATATATATATATATATATAGGTACGTTTAGTCATACAATATCCATGAATTGATTCTTGAAACCTTGATTGTTCGGCTTTGTTGTTGTGATATGGGAAATGCTTACTGAAATTTTAGTAGAATAAATGTACTTAGATTATCAAGCTGAAATCTTACTAAGCTGTGAAGCTTACTTTCTCTCCATTGTTTCTTGGAATTGTAGATCATTTTTTTTGAAGGTTCAACTTAAGCTCGTGGATCCATTTGGAAGCTCATCATACTATCAACTATTTTGGTACCCCTTTTTGATAAGTTAATCATTGTTAATTATGGCATGTATAAGCTATTTTGTTTTCTTAGGGTTTGTATATGTTGAATAGTTAATGGATGTATGCCATGCGAAAATGGCTAAATTATGGTACTTTGATTTTGTGTATATTCGGTCATGAGGTTAATCCTTCTATGAAAGTATAATTATTCATGAGTTTATGCTCGATGTATGATAATGTAGCTTGAATGACCTTTCGGTTGAAGTTTTAATGTGTAAAGCCGAATATTGTGATTGTGTATTTTAGTAGGTAACTTTTCATGTTAGTCATATATGCGTGTAATGAGCTTGGTCTACATGTAGGGGTGTTACATTTGATTGGTATCAGAGCTACGGTTTAGTCGGTTCTCGGACTAACGTAGCGCGTGTGAGTCTAGCTATACATGCCATAAATTAGAACGTGATAGTGTGATGACTTCTGACAGTGAAATGTGTTTATTTCCTTCATATAGTAATGGATCCGGATCCCGAGCAAGCATTAGCTGATGATGTTGAGAGTGTGGCACCTGTTCCCGCGCAAGGGACCGCGCCGGAAGAATCTCGACCTGCTGCGAGTGGCCCAGATGAAAGAGTAAAGCAGGCCTTCCATAATATGATGAACGATTGGTTCAGTCATTACTTACGAACCACTCCGGCTGTTCAACTACCTCAAGATCCGAATATACCCCCAGTAACACCTGTGGTACCTCCAGTTGTTAATCTTGACAGAGTAACAAAACCTCCGGTTGACCGTATTAGGAAACACGGAGCTCAGGAATTTAGAGCTGAGGATGATGACGATGTGGAGAGAGCCGAATTTTGGCTCGATAACACCATTCGTGTATTCAACGAACTGTCCTGCACCCCCGATGAATGTTTGAAGTGTGCTATATCCTTGTTACGAGACTCTGCCTATTACTGGTGGAATACGCTTGTGTCGATTGTCCCGAAAGAGAAGGTTACATGGGAGTTCTTTCAAGCAGAATTCGTAAGAAATATATAAGCCCGCCGCTTTATTGATTCTAAGCGCAAAGAGTTTCTTGAGCTCAAACAGGGGCGCATGATATGTATCCGAATACGAGCGCAAAATTGTGCGACTCATGCGCTATGCTCGCGAGTGTATTTCTTGAGTAAGTCGCTATGTGCCAAAAATTTGAGGATGGTTTGAATGAAGATATAAAGATCTGGTTGGCATTCTTGAAATAAATGAGTTCGTGGTACTAGTTGAAAGAGCTTGTAAAAAAGTCAAGAATTGGGAAAAAAAACGGAAAGCTGAGCTCGAATCTAAAGATTTCCGAAAGAGATCTACGGGTAAATTTTCTCAGATGGTAACAAAGAAGTTCAAGAATGATGGTAGTCGATCCAAATCTAACTCCAGGATTTCTATACGAGAACGACCATCATTGAGTTCTCCTGCTACATCGGTTGCTGCCAGTGTTGGCAACGAGAGATCGCAAGAAACCCGAGTGTCGCGAGTGTGGCGCAGACGACATCTTGGAGAGTGTTGGGGTAAATCTATTTCCCACACTTGTTATAAGTGTGGCTCGCAGGATCACTTTATTCGAGATTGCCCGGAGAACGTGAAAATGGGTACTATTCTGAGTACGAGACCGAGCGGCACTACATCTCGAGGAAGACCATCTCGTTTTGGGGGAGGTAGGAGTGGAGTGCAGAGGGGGCTACAGATGCGATTGTTCGATCGGATGCCCGTGTACGGCCTAGAGCTTACGGCATCCGTGCAGAGAGGAGGCCTCGGCTCGCACGCCATTACCGGTATTTTTACTCTTTTTGATGCTAGCGAATCGCTTTGATTGATCCCGGTTCAACTCATTCATATGTGCGAAACTTTAGTATCCGATGAAGACTCACCGTTGAGTCTCATCGAGTATGTGATTCGGGTTTCAAATCCCACGGTCGATGGGTATTAGTGGATAAAGTGTGCAAGAACCGCCTTTGATGATTCGAGATATGTGTTTTCCAATGGATCGATGCTATTACCTTTTGATGAGTTTGACATTATTCTCGGCATGGATTGGTTGACAATTCATGATGCGGTAGTAAATTGCGCACGAAAGACTATTGATTTGAGATGCCGAATAATGAGATAATCGAGTTGAGTCTTTGATTTGAGTGGACTACCTATGGTGATATCTTCAATGTCGGCTCGGCGATATTTGAGAAAGGTTGCGAAGCCTACCTTGCATACTTGATTAACGACAAGATAACGTAAAAGAAGATCGAATCAATACCGGTTGTTAGAGAATATTCGGATGTATTTAGGAGGAATTACCGTGATTACCTCCCCGCCCGTGAGGTAGAGTTTGAGATTGAGCTAGTTCAAGGGACCACCCCGATTTCGATAGCCCCATATAGAATGGCACCAGCTGAACTAAATGAATTGAAGGCCCAGTTACAAGAGTTGTCAGATAAAGGTTTCGCCCGACCGAGTTTCTCTCTCTCAGGTGCGCTGCTGCTGTTTGTGAAAAGAAGGACGGAACTTTGAGAATGTGTATTGATTATCGGCAGCTCAATAAGGTGACAGTTAAGAACAAATACCCGTTGCCACGTATCGACGACTTATTTGATCAGCTTAAGGGAGCCTCGGTGTTCTCAAAAATTGATCTGAGGTCAGGATATTATCAGTTGCGAGTTAGGGATTCAGATGTACCGAAGACCGTTTTTCGGACGAGATACGGTCATTATGAGTTCTTGGTGATGCCGTTTGGGCTCACTAATGCCCCTGCAGTTTTCATGGATTTGATGAATCGTGTGTTCAGATCCTATCTAGATCAGTTTGTGGTGGTATTCATAGATGATATACTGATCTATTCTCGAGATGAAATCGAGCATGCTGAGCATCTGAGGCTGGTGTTACAGATTTTGCGTGAAAAACAATTATACACGAAATTCAGCAAATATGAGTTTTGACTAAGTGAAGTTAGCTTTTTGGGACATGTTATTTCGGCATCAGGCATTCGGGTTGACCCGAGTAAAGTTTCGGGCATAATTGGTTGGAAGCCTCCGCGGAATGTATCTGAGGTTCGTAGCTTTCTAGGACTCACCGGATACTATAGACGCTTTGTGAAAGGGTTTTCTATGATATCAGCTCCAATGACCAAATTGTTGCAGAAAGATGTAAAATTTGAGTGGTCAGAAAGGTGTCAGAAGAGTTTCGATCAGTTGAAAACTTTGTTAACGGAAGCTCCGGTACTTGTTCAGCCAGAAACGGGTAAAGAGTTCGTTGTTTATAGTGATGCATCTCTAAATGGTTTGGGCTGTGTATTGATGCAGGAGGGTAAGGTTATAGCCTACGCGTCAAGACAGTTGAAACCGCACGAGAAGAATTATCCAACACATGACCTTGAATTGGCTGCTATAGTATATGCTTTGAAGATATGGCGACACTATCTTTTTGGTGAGAAATGTCACGTCTATTCGGATCATAAAAGTCTAAAGTATTTAATGACTCAGAAGGATCTGAATTTGAGACAACGACGATGGTTAGAGCTGTTGAAAGACTATGAGCTTGTGATTGATTATCACCCGGGAAAGGCTAATGTAGTTGCTGATGCCCTTAGTCGAAAATCGTTATATGCTCTACGTGCAATGAATGCAAATCTAGCCATGACCGATGATGGTGTACTCATTGCTGAATTAAAGGCGAAACCATTGTTTGTTCAACAAATTCGAGAAGCCCAAGAGATTGATGATGACTTAAGAGCAAAAAGGAGCATGTGTGATGCAGATGCAGATTCCGAATTTCAAATAGATGACGAAGGGTGTCTACGGTTTAAGAATCGGATATGTGTGCCCAAGAACTCTGAATTGATTCGAATGATTTGTGAGGAAGCTCATAATAGTAAATTGTCGATCCATCCGGGCAGCACAAAAATGTATAACGACTTGAAACAGCATTATTAGTGGCATGGTATGAAACGAGACATCTCAGACTATATGACAAGGTGTTTAGTATGTCAACAAGTGAAAGCTGAGCATCAGGTGCCGTCGGGACTACTTCAACCGATTTTGATACCTGAGTGGAAGTGGGATCGAATCACAATGGATTTTGTATCGGGTTTACCATTAACACCGAGTAAGAAAGATTCAATCTGGGTTATTGTGGATAGATTGACAAAATCGGCTCATTTCATTTCGGTACGTACTAATTTTTCACTTGATAAGCTAGCTGAGCTGTACATATCGCAGATAGTACGGTTACACGGAGTACCTATTTCTATTGTGTTGGATAGAGACCCGAGATTCACATCGCGGTTTTAGAAGAAGTTACAAGATGCCTTGGGAACTAAGTTGCACTTCAGTACGGCTTTTCATCCTCAATCGGATGGTCAATCCGAGCGTGTTATCCAAATACTCGATGATATGTTGAGATGTTGCATTCTCGAGTTCGGAGGTACGTGGGAGCGATACTTATCTTTGATTGAATTCGCTTATAATAATAGCTTTCAATCTAGTATCAAAATGGCTCCTTACGAGGCTTTATATGGTCATAAATGTCGTACACCATTGTTCTGGACCGAGCTCGGTGAAAACAAGATACACGGGGTTGATTTAGTCAAAGAAGCTGAGCAGAAAGTGGCCGTAATCCGTGATAGTTTGAAAGCAACCTCGGATCGTCAAAAATCTTACGCAGACTTGAAACGTAAGGACATTGAGTTTCAGATTGGCGATAGGGTGTTTTTGAAAGTTTCACCGTGGAAAAAGATAATTAGATTTGGCCGTAAAGGAAAGTTGAGTCCGAGATTTATTGGGCCGTATGAAGTTATTGAGCGTATCGGGCCAGTGGCGTATAGATTGAAGTTACCCACTGAACTAAACAGAATCAACGATGTGTTCCACGTGTCGATACTTCGACGATACAGATTCGATCCTTCTCACGTGATTAGTCCAAACAGTAAATTGAGATTCACCGATTTAACTATGATGAAGAGGAACCGATTCGCATATTAGCTCGTGAAGTGAAAGAGTTGCGGAATAAGAAAATAGAGCTAGTTAAAGCATCGTGGCTTAAACACGGGGTTGAGGAAGCAACCCGGGAGAGGCGAGGAATCGATGAAAGAACTTTATCTCGCACTTATTCTTTGGTAAGATTTTCGGGGACGAAAATTTCTTTTTAGGAGGGGGGAGTTGTAACAACCCAAATATTTAACCTAATCGAACGGTGGTTTCGGGACCACGAATCCGAGTCAGAAATCTCATAATATTTATTTATTTGATGTCTATGTTAAGTGTTTGTGCATGAGTAAAAATATTGTAGGATAATTTAATTGTTTTGATGTTTAATTTAATAAAAGGATCAAATAGTTAAGTGGGAAAAATAGTGTGCATGAAATTAGGAGAGCCAATTGAAATGCTTTACTCAAATAGGGACTTGCATGTCAAATTTCCACAATTGTTTATAGTGGACGGCAATGATGATGGGGGAGGCTTTTTAATGATTTTTTTTTATGTTAAATGTCATTTTTTTATTATAATATGTATTTTATGGGAATAATATAATAAACATATGAAAAATTCATTTTTCTCTCTCTTGCCTTCATCTTCTTCACCGATTCTCCTTAAAGAAAAAGAAGAAATTTCTCCTTCCTCATCCGGCCATTGCATGTTGTTGTAAGGTGAGTAATTGAGTTTTAATTTAGTAGATTCTTACATAATTGAGCTGGTCACTTTGAACATGACCGAAACTATGTTAAAATTTTTGGAATTTAACATGCTTAGATTCGGCTATGGGGGAGTATTTGTGATTTGTAGTGTTGACAAATATAAGATGATTTGAGATAGAAATCTAGATGAAATGGAGTATAGTGATTTAAGTTTGTATGAATGCTATGGAAGTCATTTTTTTTTTATTGGAGCATAAAGATGCTCCTTACTCTTGACCGAATGTTGAAGTGAGCTTGTATGAGGTTTAGTTTAACCAAATTGTTTGGTTGTGTATATATGTTGAAAAACGGGTGCATTTTAATATCATAATCGGCCATGGATGAATGTTTATATCTTGGAAGTGATGGTTGATAGAATATTAAAGATAGGTGATAAATAGAAATGTTTTTGAATTAGAGAGTTTGGTTAAATTAAATATTAGGAGTTTAATTGCATAAATTAATTTGTTAAGGGTACAAATGCCATAATAAATAATTCATATAGACTTGAATGGGACTAGTGGAAATTCGGTTCTTAAGGAATTAATCCGAAATTCTTGTAATTCGGATGGTATATGCTAAGGGACTTAATTCGTGAGAAAAACCGAACTTGAGGGGTGAAGGTGTAAATTAGAAATTACATGTTAAGAGTTATTTTAGTGCATAAGAGGATTAATTTATTTTAAAGACTATTCAGCATTACCTTAAAATGTGTATGAATTTCATGTATTTGAGTGAATAATATAATGATGTGCTTTGAGTTGAGATGAATGAAAAATTATTGAATAAACTCTCTTCGAACTTTATTTAGATCAAGGGAAGAAAGATTTGGAAAAGGAACGGGGAAAAGCTAAACTAAACGAGTAGCCGGGAAACCCTGAATTGTCGTTCTTCGAGGTAAGATTTCAAGCAAACGAGTCAAAAAAAAATTCTTTATACATTGATATTGATTAATGGTTATTGGATTATTGAGCTAATAATTGCCGAATGAGTTATGGAGATTATTTAACTGTTTGTACTAGGCAAGGTAAGTTAAGATAGTTGATTGAGTAGTATGAATTTAGTACCAACTGAAATTTGAATGCAAATGTATATAAACATATACATATACTAAGTGATGGTAAGAGATGTAGTTGAAGTAAAGATATAGTATGGAGGTAAGGTGCTAGATATTTTAGTTCTATTGAACATGAGAATATAATTATTTTCATGAGTTAATGCATGGACGATTATATGCTTGGATGAGTGTTAGTTCGATTATATGAATGATTTGGTATTTTTACATGAATTACGAGATTTTTAAGTAACGGCTCTATGTGAGCGATACGTTACGGGATTATTGAGTAACGGCTCTGTGTGAGCGATACGTTATGGGATTTTTGAGTAACGGATCTGTGTGAGCGATACGTTACGGGATTATTGAGTAACGGCTCTGTTTGAGCGATACGTTACGGGCTTATTGAGTAACGGCTCTGTGTGAGCGATACGTTACGGGATATTTGAGTAACGGCTCTGTGTGAGCGATATGTTACGAGATCATTGAGTAACGGCTCTATGTGAGCGATACGTTACATAGTGATTTTATCGAGGATACTGATCATGCGATACACTGTTAAACTAATTTATCAATGTGCAGGTATGTGGCTCGTTTTAAAAGACTATGTTATAATTGCAAATTGGTTTATAGTATCGTCGGAAAATAGTATCCTAGAATTATGTATGGATGACTAAGTTTCGAATGGTAAGTATATATATATATATATATAGGTACGTTTAGTCATACAATATCCATGAATTGATTCTTGAAACCTTGATTGTTCGGCTTTGTTGTTGTGATATGGGAAATGCTTACTGAAATTTTAGTAGAATAAATGTACTTAGATTATCAAGCTGAAATCTTACTAAGCTGTGAAGCTTACTTTCTCTCCATTGTTTCTTGGAATTGTAGATCGTTTTTTTGAAGGTTCAACTTAAGCTCGTGGATCCATTTGGAAGCTCATCATACTATCAACTATTTTGGTACCCCTTTTTGATAAGTTAATCATTGTTAATTATGGCATGTATAAGCTATTTTGTTTTCTTAGGGTTTGTATATGATGAATAGTTAATGGATGTATGCCATGCAAAAATGGCTAAATTATGGTACTTTGATTTTGTGTATATTCGGTCAAGAGGTTAATCCTTCTATGAAAGTATAATTATTCATGAGTTTATGCTTGATGTATGATAATGTAGCTTGAATGACCTTTTGGTTGAAGTTTTAATGTGTAAAGCCGAATATTGTGATTGTGTATTTTAGTAGCTAACTTTTCATGTTAGTCATATATGCGTGTAATGAGCTTGGTCTACATGTAGGGGTGTTACAGTTAGTAAATAGAATCATGATGTGGTTGGTGGTTGCTCATCTCATACTTTAATCATGAGATCGAGGTTTGATTCTTGTCTATGGAAATGAAGTACATTTTATTGCTAGTCAATTCGAACGTACTGAGATTATGAGGGTATATAAATACATGAATTATGAAATCTATCTATATTTTTCGCCAAATCACCTATCCACTTGATATCTCTCGTCAAACAATATGCCTCGTCGAAAAGAGGTACCTTATTTGACAAGATTGTAACCACTCGTTATTCATATACCTTACAATCACATCCCATCAGATCACATCACTAACCTAATAAAGAGACCTAAACTGCAAGATACCCTTATTGACGGCTCTTGAATCACTAGGAACATGTGGTTTACTATGACATTTGGGAACTGCCCTTAAAAGGGTTTCTTGAAGGTATGATCAAGAGCATTCAACCATTTAAACTCTAACACCTAAGTATATCTACTTAATCACTAATGTCTCTCGACTCGTATATCTTCATTTTATACTCCTTAATCCCATCAACATATCTTACCTTTAACAGGGACAAATCTAGGGCAGGCGTGACCCTAGCCCTAAAACGAAAAATTACTTTTTGTCCCGTTATAAATGATAAAATTACAAATTTATATTATATATGAAAGGTTATACAAATTGGTATGAGATTATAACGTAAAATAATATGCTATTGCAAGTTGAGATGGTGGTGGGTTTCTTAAATATCTTAGCCCAATAGCAAATGGGCACTTATTGGCCTTTAAACATATTTGGAGCATTCGTTTCCAAAAATAACATTTTAGTCCCTTCAATTTTTTTTTCTTTTTCCATTTTAAGAACAAAAATTGGGATATTTAGAAATTTATATTAGATTTTGGTTGTGTGAATTTGAATTTTCAAATTTTTGGATCATTTCATTTGAGGTCAATTTAGGTTTTAAATTATTTAACGTTTTGGTTCGGATCATTTTCAGTTCAGTTTGTTTTAATTAAAGGCTTAGACTTTTTGGGGTCTAATAATTGTTGGTTCAGATTATTTCAAGTTTTGATCACTTTAGTTTGAAACATTTCGTTAAAAAACACATTTCCAATCCTTCTCAATTTCAATATTGAGAAAATTGGTCCCTCTTAAAATAAATTGAAGTAATTTAATCCCTGTTAAATTTAAGAGTGGGCAATTAAAGACAATTAATTATAGTGTTAATGTTTTCCGTCAGTTGTATATAATTTTAATGGTATAGTAACAAATTTAGCTCTCGATGTTTAAATATTTTTATGTAAATGTTGATAGAATCTGTAAATATTACGGGCTAAGGCCCAATTCAAGAATGCTTTTGGGGTTGGAAAAGCACATTTTCACCCCAAAAGCAATGCCAAGCATTTGTATTAAATATTTAAAATATATTTAAAATTTTAAATTAATTTATATTTTCTATATCATTATATTAAATTATTTAAATATAATTTATTATTATATTTAAAATTTTAAAATATTTCATGTATATTAAATTTACAAATAATTTATAAAAAGGATTTAAAAAATATATTTTATGTATATTTATATTAAATTATTTAAATATTATCTAATTTATTTATTTTTTAATTTCCAACATCATGTCTAAAACGAGTATTTTAACTTTCCACCGCAATTTTTGACAACAATGCCAAACACCTCAAATTAACAAACCACACATTTTCATAGCACTTTCCAAGCTGAGCTTTTCAAAAGCAATTCTCAATCGCAACAACAATGCCAAACTGGCCTTGAAATTGTTAAATTAGGATAAATTGATAGAATATGTAAATTCTGAGAGCTAAATTTGTTATTATACTAATAAAAAATATACAATTGCCGAAAAATATTAATGTTATGATTAATTGTCTTTAGTTGCTCACTTTCGAAATTGACAATGATTAAATTATTCTAATTTATTTTGAGGGACAAATTTACTCAATATCGAAATTGAAAGGGACCAAAAAAATCTTTTTACCAAACATTTTAAGTTCTACTTGTCTTGGATTTCTATCCTTTCAAGTTCGAGATTTTTTATTTTATTATAAAATCAAGATTGAATATTGGTTTGAATTAATCGAATCGAATTTTTGGATTCGAAACACAACTTACAAAAATTTGTATAGATTATTCTCACACTGTCCCTCAGCAATTACTCTCCAAAAACACATCAAACATTTACATATTGTAGGAAACATTGAAATCTTAAAAGCTAGTGATGCAAACCTTTAAGATAAGAAAGTGATGGAATATTGTCATAATCGTTATCTCTCGTTTTAAAAGACATAAAGAAAATAAAGTAAAAAGATTTACATGTTTTTATATATATTTCGGAATAATAATCAACAAGCGTTGCGTATAGTGATAAGTTATATTGTATTTTCACGAAGAGAATTTAAATTTGAACACTAAAGGCGGCATTGTTAGAAAGAGTAGCCATAAATCTCGAAAGAATTAGTCTTCTTAAACACTAAAACGGACATGGATGATACCTTAGTTAATACCAATATTATAAATACTATTAACAAATTTAGAATTTAGTCTCTGTACTTTTCAGATTTCAGAATTCAAATCCAATTGTTAACAGTATCATTTTTTTACTAAATTTGTTAGTGTGACATTTTGAAATTAAAAAAAAATACTCGTTTGGTAACAATGTAGTTAAATTTAACAAAAATAATTTTAACAGTGTTAATAGTTGAAACTGAATTTTGGAATCTACAAAATAGGGCTAAATTCTAAATTTGTGAAGAGTATAAGGACTAAATTCACGAATTCGTCTAAACCAAAAAGATTATTCACAAAAGGATGAAAAGAAAAGATGATGAGTCATGAGAATGATGATCACAAAAATGCTTTTGTTTTGGGAGTTAGTCAAAGAAACAACTATTCCTTTATCATGCTTGCTTGCTTGTCTTTCATTTAGTACTATTTGCTTGTCTTGTTATTTATCCAAGCATAATTGTTGGGATGTTTTGATCGGGTCATCTCATATTACTGATTAAAAGTAAGAGATTTTGATGTTAGATTATGATGTTTGATTTAATTTTTCTTTTAATCGGTAATTAGGGATGAAAAATAATTCGAATTCGATGAAAAAGTTTCGAGCCAGATAAGATAAGAGTCAAGGAAATTTTCTTTTTTCGGGATTGGGTTCAAATATTAGGATTTTAAATATATTCAAAACCGATGTAGGAAATATGAGAATTGAGTCAAGGTCGTGGCAAGCAAAAATCTAAAATTAACATTGTTGATACAATGTATAACAAAGGAGGACAAACATTAATAGCTCGATTGAACTATTAGATTCAATCTCTAAACAACCCTAATCTAATATTCTTCGATCCAAATAGCAATCATAAATGATAAAAAATCGAGTTAGATTATGCTAGTTAAATTTTTTTGGTTAGTCTTTGTACCGTGCATAAGTTGTGAATCAATATTGTATTTTAATTTGATCAATTTTAGTCTCTTCACTTTTTGAATCGGTCAAATTTAGTCACGATACTATTCAATTTTAGAAAATTTAATCATGAACCAATCATTAACAAATAAATTTGTTAGGTCAAATCCTACCATTAGTCTTTTAAGGTGTGGGTTTAGATTATGTTCTCTAATTTGAATTAGCCTCTATGCTTTTCGATTTCAATAATAACTCAAACGATAACTGTTAAATTAATTAACTAAAATAATGTGGCGTTTCCATGACTATTATGTGGAAATAACAAACTGATATAATATTACACATGTGATAATATCATTGTCGTATAAAATTTTGAAAGTACCAAAAATTAACAAACTTCACAGCTATCGTTTGGTCAAGATAGAAAATTCAAAATTTTAAAAATATAAAGATTAAGAATTACCAAATTAAAGTATAAGAACTAAATCTGTAACTTACACAAAGTACAAAAATTAATAGTAAAATTTGAAGGACTAAATTTGAATAAAAAATATTATCTATTTCATTTTTAAACGATTTATATTTGATGCACTATTCTATGCATTTCAATTTTTCTCATGGGATAAAACAAGATTCCAAGGCCATTTTTACAAGCAAAAAAGGTAAATTAATTAAAGCTAAAATTAGAACTAATATTCCCCATCACAACCCTCCTAATTAAACCTAATAAAGAATATAAAAAAGAAAAGTATCTTTACAAAGAAATCAAAGCATTTTTTTTAAACAATCTCGTTATAGATTCTGATTATATCTATGCTATTTTTTATATAATGTTTAGAACTGCCCATAACTCGTCCCCAACCCATAAATAGGAGGAAATGCACTTTAGTGCATTTGAAGCCGCGTCCTCCTGCATTGACAACAATGTCCATGCTAATCGAACTCAATCGGAAAGCATTTCCTTGTTAGTTTATATATATATATATATATATATATATATATATATATATATTAAAAATTTTAATTCCTTTATTTTTATTTTTAGAAATTTAATTTGTACATTTTTTAGATTTAAAAATTCAAGATTCAATTATTAACACCGTTAAAATTCTTCGAGTCGCATTGTAACGCCCCAAAATTTGTTAATTTTGGCTTTTGTAAATTTGATACAAATGTGTGTCTACTTTAGTGGTTAAGTGTTCTGGGAGTGTCTGAGAGGTCCTAAGTTTGAACCCTGCCTTTGGCTAAATTTTGGTATTTTTATGAACCAAGCCCTATCTCTGGTCAGTAAGCTTTTATGTAATTGGTTGTAAGTATATATCATACTAAATTTACTAGTGTGAAATTTTGAAAAAATATACTCCACCAGTAGTCATGTAACAAAAAAATGATGTTGTAGTGAACATGAATTTAAAAGAAAACTTTTTTTAACAGTGTTAACAATTAGACTTATATTTTTAAATAAAAAAATAAAAGGGCTAAATTCTTAATATAAAAAGAGTATAAGAACTAAGAACATGTTTTAACATTTTTATATAGGTTAAAATATGCCATAAGTCCCTATGCTTTTCAAAAAAATTGGAATTTAATCCCTGTACTTTTATTTTCAGGATTTAGTCGCTATATTTTTCAGATTTCAAAATTCATATCCAACTGTTAACACTGTTAAACTTTTTTGTCAAATTTGTTGGTGTGACACTTTAATATAAAAAAATTACTCGCTCGGTACCCATATAATTAAAAAAAATGACATTTTAATTAACCTTAATTTAATTAAAAAAAGTTTAACAGTGTTAACAGCTAGACCTGAATTTTGAAATCAGAAAACTAGAGGGACTAAATTCCTAAAAATAAAAGTATAAGGACTAAATTTATATTTTTTAAAAGTATAGAAACTTATAGCATATTTTAACCATATATTGGAATCATATGGCATCATAGGTTGAATGATTAAGGAAACAAAGAATAGAATATAATTTAGAGATTATGCAAATCCACCATCAACAAAAGTAAAGTAAAAATTAATGGGGATTACGCACTCTTATCTTTATTTTATCTATTATATGTACATAAAATTTTACCCAAATTTTTTGTTGCTTTTAGGTGAGATTTGCATCATCTTTGGCCTTGTTTGAACCCTAGTTTTGACCTATTTATTTACCCTACTTGGTCATTCAATTCACTTTATAACTCAAGATAAGGGGATTAGATTTAAATTATAAATTTTTAAGAGGATTAAAATGTAATTATTTAAGAATCTTAATTTAACTATTGGTGCAATTAATATTTTTTCTAAATCAAAATAAAAGAAAATAGTGTGACAGGGGATTGAGATAAAAGTAAAAATATTTTGGAAGTAAATTTAAAAATTTTGTATTAAAATGGCTTAAATTAAATTTTTAATATTTGAGTGTGGCCTTTTATTTTATTTAATAAAGAGGGTAAATCAATCAAATTGAATTTTTAATACTTGAGATAGATCAAAGTTGCAATTGTACCATTTAATCAAAAGGACCAAAGCCTAATGACATGCTAATAAACATACCAAGTTGACAAAATATAATGGAAAATATTAACAACATCATTTGATTAGATTAAATTTTTAAATAAAAATAATTAAGTTTTTAATTTTTTAAGTATACACAATGTAATCTTACCATTGTATTAATCTATGATTGTAGAATTTTTAAAAGGACCAAAATGAACTTTTACATGGCTAGGCAGGGGCTTGGACCCCTCAAATGAAAAGTTGCTATTTAAGTCTCTTAAAGATGATTAAATTAAAAATTGATCTATGATAAAATTCTATTTTGTCGATCCCCTTAAAAAGTTTTTAAATTCGTCTTTGTTCACTCCTACTTGTTAGATCAAGTGATAAGGAATTTGATAACTTAGATTTGAGTCTTACATACGAAAAAAAAAACAACATTGAGAAAGTTTTACTTTCCTTTAAAGACCTGACCTGATTAACTTTGAACCCAATCGAAATCTAATATAAATACCGAATACCGGAAGGGGTTAAAACTCAAAAAAAGAGTATAGAAGGACCCAATATATAATTTAACCTTGTAGTATATATGCCAAGCTAAATTAATAGGGGGAGGTGATGGATTTGACATTCTTAATTTGCATGTTCTGGCCTGTTTGATATACCCAGCTAAGCTAAAGCTAAGCTACAACATATCCTCGGATTTACAACTTAAAAGACAGCCTAGCTATACATATAGGTGTGTTAATTAATTGTTACAATGCCCCCATCATTGGCGACATTAAACATTAATTAAACCTTTGATTGACACATGAATGAATCCCATCACCATATCATTGCCTCCCTTTCAATTACAATTGTGGGTTTACTTAATTAGTGGTACTACTTTTTTTAATCTCTTTGGATTCTCACTTCATTCCAATTAAATAGATTGACAACTCAAGGTCTCTAAAGGGTAATTTTGAAAGAAGGATGGTTGCGGAGTGGAGAAATTATTTTATGAATCCTTCTCACCATATTATTTATAGTTTTTTTAATTATTTAGTGACATTTTAGTAATTTTTTATGTCATTGACACATAATTTTGATTATTTTTTTACCTTAAATCCCGAACTCTGAACCTTGAACCCCGGATCCCAAACTTGAATCCCAAATCTTAAACCCAAACCTTGAACCTTGAACTTGGGTTTCAAGGTTCTGTGTTCAAGGTTCGGAGTTGGGGTTTTGGGTAAAAAAAAGTACCAAAATTATGTGTCAATGACGTAGAAAAAATTGTTGAAATATCATTAAATAATTGGACAAGGACTATAGATGATATGGTGGGAATGGTCCATAAAATAATTTCTCAATGGGGTGAGACGGTTTTTTATTCGTTATGATTTTGATTTGAATTTTATGTTCTCGTTTTATTTTTATTTTTATAATATTGGAAAATAAAGAAAAGAGATGACATTGTTTAATCCCATGTCAAAGTGTTAGAAAAAAAATTTAATCACTGTTCCAAATAAGTTTTGGCATGTTTCTCGTTTTATTCTCCTCTCGAGATTTTATTTAATTATAACACTATTGAATTTTATCTTTCCATTGCAATTTTTTTGTTTACTTAATTAATGCTACTACTTTTTTTTTATCACTTCGGATTCTTAGTTACATTTCAATCATACACGTTGGGAACCCAAGGTCTCAAAAGAGGTGAGAATGACAATGAAGTAGGGTGGGTTTTTATTCGTTTCGATTTTGATTTGATTTTTTCGTTTTGTTTTTCTCTCGTGATTTTCTTGAATTTGATTTTTAAAAAAGAATTTTTTTTATTTTAACTTGATTCAGCTAAAAAATTATATAAAATTTCCTAGGTATAATGATAAAATTAACCCTTGAGGGGCTTTTTTTTTGTCACTTTGGCCTTACAATTTTTTTTTGGAATCACCTTGACCTTCAACCTTCAAAAATTAGTCAAATTATTATTATTTTGCAGAAATACTAATCAAACTGTTGAAATTTAATGGCAGTGACAAGGTAGCTCGTGTTGCAGTTTGTGTGTACTTTATAAAAATTTAAAAAATAAAATAAAAATTCATTTTTCAAAAAAAGATCATAGAAGATTTTTTTAATTATTTGCATCGATAATGAAGTACATGTGAACCGCCACGTACGCTATCATATTAATGCCATTAAAATTTTAACAGTTAAGCGGTTTTTCTGCCTAAAAAAGCAATTTGAATAAATTTGAAGATTGAGAGCTAAATTGATTAAAAAATAATTAGAGCTAAAGTGACAAAAAAAAGTAAATGTTAGGAGCTAAAAATAGTAATTATGTCTTTTTATGTTGTTGAAAAAGGAGTCTAGTTAAAAAAAAAAAAGTACACACATTTGGTCATTCATAAGCAAATTATCCCTACCTAATCATAGACCAATACGATCATGCCCTAACATAGCGAAACGAGTTAAGATATGTGTAGTTTGGTTGCTCGATTTCAATATTTGTTTAAACTTGATAGCGACTTACTCATACAGATTTGATTTAAGAAATAAGATATCTCATGCTTGACATTAAATGACCAGATACCTAAAAATAAGAAGACAATCAATTTTCACTTCAATTCGTAAGACATAAAATTCTCAGAACCATGTCACGAAATTGTGGTAGAACATGCCATAAAATTTTGCAAGGTTAAAATTTTCAAAAATTTCAAGAGTTCAATTAAAATTTTTAAATGGGTTTTGTTAGAATTTTAGAAAAAATTAAAAGGTTTAATTAAATTTTTGAAATTTTGAAAAGCCTAATTAAAAATTTGCCAAATTTTGGGGATGAGGGAGCCAAGGTCCCTTTGGCTCCAACAACATTTCACCCCTTTCACACATAAAAAAAAGTAGTTACAAAATTCGACCAAAACATCAAGTAACGATTCAACCAAAGCTCACCAAAAAAAAGTAAAAAAATACTTCTACTACTCCACTCTAATACGGCCACGAGCCACCACTACTTAAGAGAGTACAAGTCAGGTTAGAAACATTTTTTTTTAACATTAATTTCACTATAAGTTCTTATCATATCTGCTCTTTTTAATACAATGTTTAGAATTACCCATAGCACCTCTTCAACCTTTAAATATGAGGATAATGCGCTTCAGCGCACTCGAACTAATACCCTCTTGCACTGGCAACAATACCAATGCCAATCGAATTAAGACTCTATCGACGGAAACATTGCTTATTATATTGAAAAAAAATTGAAAATAAAAACCAATAATGGTAATAAAAAAACCCTCGAAGAATACAAGGAAACTCCAAATATTGTGAGAATTTCATTTAATTGTGTTGAATACTTAATGTTTATTGTTTATTGATTTTCCAATGGGCAAAGCAAAAAGGTAGTAGAGCCCTTAATAAATAGCTATAAATTTTTGGGTAGATCATGTCTTAGAACCATCGAACAATCCATATTTCGATGATTTTTCAAGGGGTATAAACAAAAACAAGCAATTTATTGTGTAATAATATAATATAAATAATAATTTTTCGTGTCAGTATAAGAGAATGTAAATTCGAACAAACTGAAGTGCGTTTATCCTCATATTTAAGGGTTGAGATGTGTTATGCATAATTATAAGTATTATATTAACTTGTAAACTTCTAAATTCTTTCGCAATTGAATTAGATATTAAAAAAAAAATTATTTTATTTTTAATTTTTGTGAGTACATCACAACTTGTCCTGTGCATTGCTGGCCCTACAATCTTTTAGTGATAGCCTTTGGGCATGCGTTATTTTCCATCTAAAGTGCACAGAACATATTCTTCATTTGTATTTTATTTTATTTTTTTGCTAAATGCTTTTTTGTCTTTTTCCCTTTTGGATAAGAATAAGATATAGATGGACCTCCTACATTATACTATGAATTATGTACATATTCATCATTTTTGCATATTATTGATATGGGTTCAATGAGATTTTTTTTTTGGATTTAAATTGAATTGTAAAATTTTTAGAGGGTCAAAATGTATCAAGTTAAAGTTTTACAATTTTTAGAGGGGTTAAACTAGTAATTTACCATTTTGAAATATCGTAATTGAATTATAGATTTTCGAGGAGTCAAAATGCAATTTTATTGTTATATATTTTGGGAGGCTAAAGTCCTTACTTGTCCCTTTGGTATCACCCTTGATTAATTGATGTCTCTGCAGTGATAGACAGAGGTTGAGTAAGGTCATCGTATGATGGTTGATTGAGCTAAGAGTCGAATGCTCTAGCAAGATGAACTGTTAAGCTTTGGGCATGTCGGAGCTTCAGCTTTGATGTGTAAGGGTGAAATAGTATCAGAAAGCAGGGTAGCTTAAAATGATGAGGAAGTAGAGAATAAAGCTTTAGATAGATGGAGTGAGATTCGTACCCAAGTATTTATACCTAGCACTTAGGCTACTCGGAAGATTGCCCAATGCATGATCATTGGTTGCTCGTCTGGCCAAACTATTGTGTCCGTCTTCTTAATGGTCAGTTTATTGGCCTTACAACCTTGGTTGCTCAAGGTCCATTTTGACTAGATTATCAGGTTTTGATAGCTACTTGCCATGCTAGCTAATAAAAGAATAGCCAACGGCCTTCCCTCTTCATCCCTTCGGTTAAATGGTACAATTCCAAGTTTAGTCTCTCTCAAATATTATTAATTCAATTTAATCCCTTTTAACCTTTTAGTTAAATGAACAAAATTACAGTTTTTTTTTTACCCTCTCAAAAGTTATATTCTATGTTTAAGCTATCGTAATAGAAAACTTTTAACTTTGGTCCCCAAAATTTTTAAATTTTATCTTGCATCTTATCACATAATTCTTGACTTCGCCCTAACTAGGTTCTTTACTTGACAGATGAGCGACTTCCTTCTAAGCTTGAGCCTTCCTTGGACTTTAGCCTACTAATTTTGGACTATAACTTAGTTTATAGGATGGTATAGAACACATACAACATGTACACACATCAAACTTTATACACATGCATATACATAATCTTTTTTAATGATACCATAGATGACTTTATAACATCGCATGAAAAACCTGTTAATTTGTATGTCCAATCATTTTGGAAGAAGAAAATTTGCCACCTTCATATATTCTAAAGTTGACAAATGTATCAATAACATTCCATAGGAGAATTCAGCAACTATTATTCCTAATATGTAGTCCATATCAACAGGAGGAATAAAGGGAACAGTCGAGGCTCAAGTGCTGCCTTCATTGTGGTTAGCACTAGGTCACATATCTCTAAAACCCTATATAGCATGCCTTGCTATATATATATATGGCATTCTTTATTCACTTGTTTGCCACAAATCTCCAAGACAATACGTTGCTTTTTTGCAGTAGGCGCCGACACCAAAGATTCAGATTTAATTTGTTAAAGCAACGCTTTTAACATTAATGAGTCAATGAGACAAGAAAATTAAATGGTTAACCAAAAAGTAATAAAGCAAAGAATGAATGATTAAAAACTGGTCAAATTCTGGTTTTGGCCTCTCTATTATTGTTGAGTGCTTTCCAATTCTTTCGAAAGAAGTCTACAAAGTGTCATCCATCTGAAGTCAACGGACCCTTTAACAAGTCTTGTATTGTCCTTAACAGTGGGTTTTGTCTCTCCACTTTGTCGGAGGCTGAGTGCTTGAAGAGGCAGTAGGCTTTTGTTGAGGGGTTTCTAACTTTTTCACAAGAAGTTTACGAAGTGTCACTCGTCCAGAGCCTGCAGGCAGGTTCACGGAGTAGTGTGGGTTTTGTCTCCTATCACTATCGAGAACTTGAGTGTCTTCATGCAGCGAGTTCATAAAGCGAAAACACTTTGTCAAATACCTAAACAGGCGAACCATCAAAGAAACTGAAGAGTTTGCAATCGATGGGGTTTGAATCCATGCCTAAAATGGGGCATGAGTGCAAGTTGAGTACCACTTGAGTTATACTTCTCAAACTTCTCTTAAAGAAATTGGAAATCCCTCACCTACTTAAATTTAGAATATAATCCCCGTAATTTAATTTATCATAATTTGATCTCATCATTGTAGTTAATAATTATTCTGATTTATATGCTAGCATAGCCTTTTAAGAAATAATCCACGATGATATTTTAACCAGGATCGACAACTTATAAACCATGCACAATTCAAGCATGGTGAATTAAAAAGGCGATTGTTAAGAAATAATTCATGTTGTTGTTTTAATTGAAATAATTAATGTGTTACATATTTAGAGTAAATAATAATATCATAGTCGATTGAATCTTAATTCAGTTGATATCAGTATTCTTATCAGTGCAAGAGCACATGGGTTCTGAATGTGCTGAAGCACATTATCTTCTTATTTAAGGATTGAAAAGGGACTATGAATAATTCTAGATATTATATCAGAAAACAAAAATTAAAAATCGTGAAGATATATTTAACTAATTACTAAATCTCTCATCAACAATATATGCTTATTTTAAGTAAAATTATTCAAAGTATTCAATAAAAATATATTAATCATTTTAATATTTAAAATATTGCGACAATAAAGAACTACCGATCTTAATTAAATCTTTATTAAAAATAAAAGAAAATTCAAAGATTTTTATGATGCTTTAGTTGCTAATTAAATAAAAAATGATCCTTAATTTTTCTTTATGTAATTGATAAGACATTTTTTAATATAAACTTCAATCTTCAATATCTTCTTTTTCAAGAGTATGTACTAAGAAGTGAACCTTATTCCCGAATCTTCATGAAGTACATTCTTACTTATTTTATTCAAAATTTTATATTAGGGGTGTGGATATATTTGGTTACATATCATAATAAATATTCTCATGATCATTAACCATAAATAGATTCATCAATCTAATTCATATCAATTTCGAGTTTAGGTCAATTTTAATTTTAAGTTTGAGGTTTGAGTTTTTCACGATATATCATTTCAAGGTTATGATCACTTTAAGTTACTTGTTCAATCATTTCAAGTATGAGTTGTTTCAGGTTTAGATTGTTGATTTTTTTATAATCAAATTAGGTTCAATCAAGTCCGTTTTCAGACTAATCAAACTGTGAAACTCTTTTCCTCCCCAAGTTAGAATATACCAAAAAAAATCATACCCCCTTGGTCAAATGGAACTTTAGTTATGTTGGTCAGTCAAATTCTGCTATAAGTCCCTTTACGTAAATTGTGGATTTAGTTCATATATTTGAAGTTGGTCAATTTGAGTCATGTATTTCTCGAATTGATCTATTTTAGTCAATATACTTTTCAAATTTTGAAATTTCAATCTTAAACCAAACAATAGTAGTTAAATCCGTTTAGTTAAATTTTGCTATTAGTCATGTAGTATGCGTAAAGTTGTAGGTTTAACCCATGTTCTCCGATTTGATCATGGTTTCTATATTTTACGAATTTTGAAATTTCAAGCTTGACGCAAAAGACTATTATTAAGTCCATTAGCTACCTTTTTTTAAGTAATATATGAAAATAGTAAGTTGATATGACTTTACACATGTGATAATATGTTTATCGCATAAGATATTAGAAATAACAAAACTTAATGAATTTAATAGATATTGTTTGGTTCAAGGGAGAATCCATAACTTTTTTAAGGGGTCAAAGTGTAGTTTTGTCATGTATTAACTTATGACTTCATCATTCTTGAAGGGACTAAATATAAATCTTTTCATTTTTTGGAGGGTTAGAGTACAATTTTAGAATATATAAGCTTCTGACTTCTCCATTTACAAAAGGGACCCCTTGTATTCACCTCTGATTTGGTTGGACTGAAACTTCAAAATCTGAAAACTATAAAGGCTAAAAATGACCAAATTAAAGTACAATGACTAATAGCAGAATCTAACCTATGTTAACCCCTTCCGATTATCAATAATTCAATTTAAATTCTTTTAGAACAAATCTTTTAACGTTTAACTCCTAAACTTTTATAATTTTATTTTCACTCCCAATACCGAATTTCTGACAATATCGAATTACAATCTAATATAAATCAAAATTAACATGTTAAAAAAAAAAGAATAAATTATATTAGGATCATCCTAAAAAGCATAATTTTTAGGCACCAATCAAATAGTGCCACGTCATTAAATTTTAAAGATAACAAAATACTATTATACACTCATCTATATCTAATATATTGTCCAACTTAAATTAACTTTAATTAAATTACTTAGAATAATTAGTTTTTAAAATTATAAACAAACATCTTTTCTTCTTTTACAATTTTAATCATTTTATTTTTTTCCATAAGTTAATATTTTTATTTTTGTGCAACCAATTTGAATTTTTTTTTATAAATTTTGTGTATTTTTCCATACCATTAACACATAATTTTGATAATTATTTTACCTTAAACCCCGAACCTTAAACATTGAACCCCAAATCTCGAGGTTCATGGTTTAGGTTTGAGATTTAAAGTTTAGGGTTTGTGTTCAATGTTTAAGTTTGGAGTTTAAGATTTAAGGGTTTGAAATTACGGATTACGGATTTGGAGTTTAGTATTTGTGGCTACAAGCTTGGTGTCCAGGTTTAGAGTTTGAGGTATTAGTTTTTTATTCATGGTTCGGGGTTCTAGATTCAAGGTTTGGCGTTTGGGATTCAAGGTAAAAAAATTACAAAAATTATGTGTCAATGACATGAAAAAAATTTGTTGAAATGTCATTAAATAATTGGAAACGGGCAATGAATAATATGGTGGGAAGGATCCATAAAATAATTTATCTATGGATGAGTGTATAATAATAATTTCATATTTTTAAATTTGATGACGTAACAAAATTATATCGATACCTAAAAGTTTTAATTTTTAGAATCATCCAAAGATAAGTTATTAAAAAAAATAAAAAATAAAAAAAGGAAAAGAAGAAAGGTAGATGGGTGGACAAAAGATTATATGTCCATCAAAAGAACAGTGTTACTAAAAACTGAATGGGATATCCAAAATGGTTAAGACATATAGGCAGACACTTTTTCATATGCTTTTTTTATTTATTTATCTTACACCAAAGCTTTTTATATTACACACATATCAACATTATATGCATCTTCTTAAAATACCGTTCCAAATCTTTCATAATAAATTTGGGGTCCACTTTGCAATTTTGCATTTTGCAACACCAAGCTAAAGGTTCTTATCATCTTAGATCCCACATCAAATAAACAATTTCTGCTTAAATTCCCCCCACATTAACATTCATATATATATTTGGACTCACTTTTGCATTGGAATAGGAACCATTGACCTGAATTGAGAAGATAAAAGCAATATTTTGTTTCTATTTTTTATATATAATTTTCAATTTAATCCCTAATTTTTTTATACCGAATAGTTTTTGTTCATGCGATAATATGGTGCTATGATATTGTGTCACATCAACATCTATAATTATAATTTTTATTAAAAATTTAGGTTGTGATGCGGTATAATCTTAGAGTATCACGTTACATAAAGATCAAAATTGAGAAAAGTTACCAAGTTCAGAGATTAAATGCTACCTTATCCCGAATATAAATTCTTTTGACAAACTCTTTATATATTAAGATAGGATTAATTGTAGGAAACGTATTCAAATTATGGTTCAGATTTTAAATTGGTCCTCGAATTTCAAATTGTGTTGGTTAGTATCATATCAATTTGATCTTTCTGCCAACTTAAGCATTAAATGCTAGCTCAAATTTGACGTAGAGAATATTTAAAATACATTAACCAAATTATAAACTCATGCATAACTATTGCATGAATAAATTGAAAATCATATAGTAAGAAAAATCTCTCTCCTAAATTTATTAGTATTGGTTATTTTTTTAATATGTTAGACCTAATATGCCTATTTTATAAGTACACAATTAAGGATATTATATCATCTAATCAAGGGAGACAATGCCCCCTGCTTGACTCTTGATTATGCCCCCTACTTGGGCGTTAAATTTTAGGTCAAGTCTGTTGAGGGGGTCAGCTCTCTTTTTGAAACAATCTTTAAAGTGAAGTCTGATGAGTAGTTAACCAGACCCTCAAATAAGAGGTATTGTCCATGTGTGGAGATTTTGTCTCTTATACTTCAAGGAGAGCCCAAAAGAGTTTAGGGAGCGTTTTGGCTAATAGAGATACCGACTTGTAAGCTCATAAGACAGGTTTCAATATTATGCATAATATTAATTATGCATTTTGTGCCTGCGAAGGTTTGAACCACTAATCAAAGCATATAAACCTTACCTTTGCAACCATGGTGCCAACCACTTAGCTAGACAAAATTAGAAATACATATGAACTTACAACACAAATAGTTTGAATCTAGCATGCTCAAAAAAGAAATGGCCCTCATAGATTTCATTGTTGGTGTCTTTTTTTTTTTTTTATACATGTTAGATCTAAATTATCTATGCTGTGAAACTAGGGACAAGCAAGGCCTTAACTCCACTCTTTAGTTAGATGGGACAATTTATTTTATCTCCTTCCAAAAATTAAATAATTTAATTTAATCATTTTAGCGCTTGATTAAATGAAAATTATATTTTTGGCCCCTCTAAAAAAATAGTAATTCAATTTAAACCTTTTCTACATAAAATTTTTACCTATTCCCTCTCCTCAAATTTTATAATTTTATCTCGATTCTTGTCCATGACGTGCATATAATTTGGTTAACATATTTTCAATATGCTCTATGTCATACCTAAACTGATATTGAATCTCAAATTTATCATCAATATTGAGAGAAGGACGTTGCTGATACAATATTAAACCTTATTATGTGAAATGATGTGTTAATCACTTAGAATTTGACTATTCAAACAAGTAACATGAATTGAAATTATTGGGTGTCGAAAGATATGATCATAATTTATCGTAAAATTTTTGCAATAATCTTGAATCTTGTCTTGTTGTTGAAATTGACCCAATTTCTTTAAAAAAACTTTAGGAGTGAAAAGAATAAATAAATAAATAAAGTTGAAGAAATTGGAATAGAGAGAAAAGAAAGTGATGGCTATCAATCCATTAAAGACCCAAAGCAAAGCAAAGCAAAGCCAAGCTGTTTAACATTTTGTTTTGATATTTAATTTTTCTATAAAGTGATGTCCGCAGAATCTTGCATAAATCTTTCACAGTTAACACACAGAAGGAATATATATATATGCACATATATCCACATGCATCAATAATAGCATAGAGGCTTCGGAATTAAAAGTTGAATTGCATTTTGGTCCTTTTACTTGAAAGATAAGTAAATTAATCCCTGTATGTTACATCAAATAGCAAACTGGACTTTCTGTTAAGAAATCCATATATTTCTACTGTTAAAAATTAGTTATTGTATGTCAGCATGAGGTAAATGTGACACGCAATGTGTTATTATCTGGTTATTCCGTCAACCACGTCAATTTTTAACAGTACAAATGGATGAAATTCTGAATAGAAATGATCAATTTACTCTTTGAACTAACTACAAGGATTAATTTGCCCATTTTTTCAGTAGAGGGATAAAAGCAATCTGACTTCTAGTACAAGGGCATCCATGGTGCTTTTACCATAATAATGTATATTTGCTAACAAGGCTTTCGTGATATTGGTAGAAGTTAAGATCTTGAGATTTTGGATGTTCAGGTTCGAGTCTTATCATATGCAAATGTCATTTATGGGTTCTTCTTCAAATTATTTTGGGTTTATGTCTCACCATGTGTGGGCCCCATCCAGATTCATTCTAGTTTAAGCTCGAATATATTTTGATTTTCAATCTGTTGCAGGGGTGTAAATGCGACACTAATTCTTGCAAGCTACTCGAGTTCAACTCGAAAAAACTCAAACTCAATTCGGTAATTATCGAGTCGAGCTTAAGCTATCAATTGAGCTTAATTCAAGATTAGTACTACTTGGCTTAAACGGCTCGCAAACCTTATTGAACTTTTTATTTTTAATATATATTTTAAATAATTTTATATTATTAAATTACAATATTGCCCTTAATATATACTATTAACGCTAAGCTTAATTATTGAGCTAAGCTTGAACTTGATATGTACAAGCTTAAGAAATTGATAAGCGAGCTTAATCAAGTTCAAGTAGCTTGGCTATATTTAGAGTCGAGCTCGAGCTTAAAAATAGATGTTGGATCAAGCTCAAGCTAAATATCGAGCTTAGAATTTCAAGTCGAGCTTGAGCTCGATCTTGCAATATTTGGGCTTGGCTCAGCTCAATTAAACCCCTAATTCATTGTGCTTTGTATTGAGTTATACCTAAATATAGTTTATCTGACATTTATTCTTTGTAAGTATACATGTAATTGTACTTGTAAACTTCCTAACATAATAATAATCATTTTACATTTTAATCCTTTTACTATACTGAATTTTGATATTCAATCCATTTACTTTAATTTAACACAATCTTATCTCTCTACTTTTATAATGTTATAACAAGGTCCAAATTAATAACATCATTAGTTGTTGTTGTGGAAGTGAGGGCATGACTTTGTTTTTCTATTATTCAATTATAATGACACCCGTGGAAATCCAACTAAATATGTTTAACCAATGTTTAAAGTTGTTTAAAAAAAATTTATGTTATCACTTTAACTACAACAATTAATACAACTTACCGATAACATTATAAAAGCAAAGAGAACAAGTTATGCAAAATTCAAGTAAATGGAATAAATCTCAAATTTCATCATAATAAAGGGACAAAAACTATATCATGCGTGTGCTTAATTACCCATAACCCCTCCCTAACCCTTAAATAAGAGGATAATGCGCTTCAACGTACTCGAACCTACATCCTCTTGCACTGGCAACAATGTCAATGCCAACTGAACTAAGACTTAATCGACATGTGTGCGTTTTTTTTTTAAATGTAAACGTCATTTATTTATTAAAAGGGTATATTTTAACTCTGATAACTATGAAAATTAAAATTATATGATACATAAACTAGAACTAAAAACATATATTCATAAATAAATATAAGTTCCTTTAGGATGATAAAAGAAAGGTTTTTTAGGATTGGTTAAATTATTATATGAGTCCCTACACTTTGCATAAGTTATGGATTTAGTATATATACTTTAATTTGGTTAATTTTTAGTTCCTATACTCTTTGAATTGGTTAACTTTAGTCCCTATACTTTTCAAATTTTGAAATTTCAATCCTAACTCAAAAGGGAGTAGTTAATATCTTCTTTTAAATTTTGCTATCTATCTTGTACTAATGTAAAGTTATAGGTTTAGCCTATGTTCTCCAATTGAATCATTCTTAGCCCATATACTTTTCAAATATCGAAATTTCAATTTTGACGCAAATGGTTGTTGTTAAATCCATTAACCTGCTTTTTTTAGAGTAATATATGAAATTAGTAAGATGACATGGCATTACACATATGATGATATGTTTGTCACTTAATGAATTTAGCAACTACGATTTTGTCAAGATTGAAATTTTAAAAATTTAAAAGTACAAGGACTAAAGCTTACCAAAATAAAATACAAGTACTACATCCACAACTTACACATAATACAAAGACTAATAACAGAATTTAATCTTTAGAATTCATGGCTTAATTTACTTGTTATAAATTTACTTTTTAAAATAAAATATTAAAAATGGATTCAATAAAGTACCATAGATGCCCTTGTACTTAGAGTCAGATTTCAGTTTTTCTCTCTCTACTTAAAAAAGAGGCAAATTAGCCCCTGTACATTAGATCAAAGAGCAAACTGGTCCTTCTGTTAAAAGTTTCGTCCATTTTTACTATTAAAAACTGATCCATATACCTTATGTGTCATTGTTTGGTTATTTCATTAGCCATCTTAGTTTGTAACAATACAAAAGGATGGAATTGTTAGTAAAAATGACCAATTTACTTTTTGACCTAACTTACAGTTACTAATTTGCCCATTTTTTAAGTAGAGAGGGCAAAACACAATCTGACTCTTAGTATAAGGGTCTGCATTGTACTTTTACCAATTGAATTCATGATTGTCGTGAATCAACTCTGGAACTTTGAGCATCAATGTTTGAGTTTCACTTATAGATTGAGTTTAGTTATATTGTTGAGTTAATTATCCAGTTCAATACTTCTAATGATAATTGTTATTGATATAATTGTAAATTCCAATTTAATTTAACTTTGTGGATGGAAAAAACTGTGCTAAGAGATTTTTGTTTCCGGTATATAACTCTGACCTAATAAGTGGTGAAACATAATAGCAGCTGACTCTCAAAATTTTTGAAAATTTTAATTACACCGTTAATTTTTTTAGAAATTTTAATTAATCCATGTAAAAGTTTTAAAAAATTTTAATTACACTCTCTAAAATTTTTAAAAATTTTCATTAAGCCCTCTAAAAGTTTTGAAAAATTTGCCTTAATATTTTCAGAAATCCTAATTAAGCCCTCTAAAAGTTTTAAAAACTTTGAATCCTCTTTAAGCCATCCAAAATTTTTGAAAAAATTTAAATTAAGCAGAGGTCAACTCATTTTAGAGAAAACTTTATAATTGTCATCTGCCGAGAGCTAACATACCTCTCAACGAATCAATATACTAACACTTGATCAAGACAAAAATTTGATTAGAAATAAATCAATCCATTGAGAGGTCCATCAGCTCTTTATGCGAGAGAGTCTGCCCCCAACGATATACAAACGTTGTTTGAATCAAATTGGACCGGCCAATCAAACCGATTAGATTGAGAACCGATTAGAATACAGGTCTAGAAAAAGTTATTAAATTGATTGACTCGGAACCGATACAAACCGATTAAACTGAATAAAAAACCAATTCAACCATAGAGGGAAACATAGTTACTAAAAGAAATTCCGGTTCTGTTACCAAAGAGAAAAAGAAATCCAGTTCTCCAGACAATATATATATATATATAACTTTTACTCTCCCCTATATATACCCATATGAACCTCACATTCTTCCCTAACCCCCAAAAAAAAACCAACAAAAACCTTTAAACGCCACAAACATGGGATCGTTAGTTCATGTCAAAGAAGCTGCTATTGTAACACCAGCTGAGTCAACTCCAACTGGAGTCCTTCCCCTCTCACCTCTCGACTCACAGCTTTTTCTACGTTTCACAATTGAATACCTTCTGGTTTATAAACCTCACCTCCCATCCGCCGCTTTAAACCCACGCGCCACCGTGACTCGTCTCAAATCAGCTCTAGCAAAAGCCTTGGTCCCATATTACCCGTTCGCCGGTCGTGTTAGGGCCAAACCCGACGGCGATGGTGGACTCGAAGTTGTTTGTAGAGGACAAGGTGTTTTGTTCATCGAAGCAGTCTCCGGTTATGAAGTTAACGAGTTCGAACGAGCTCCACGGTTCGTAACTCAGTGGAGGAACTTCTTGTCGGTCCACGTGGCGGATGTCTTAAAAGGGGCCCCACCACTTGTCGTCCAGCTGACGTGGCTGAAAGACGGCAATGCTGCTGTCGGTGTCGGCATTAATCATTGCCTTTGTGATGGTATCGGCAGTGCTGAGTTTCTTAACTCGTTTGCTGAGTTAGCTTCCATGAGTCAAACCAAGTTTTCTGAGTTCAAGTTTAAACCTAAACCTGTTTGGGATCGTCACCTTCTAAACCCTCCGCCACCGTTCAGGTCATCAAGAAATAATAATAACTCGCTGAGTTACCCCGAGTTTGACCGAGTCCCAGACATTTCCGGGTTCATGGCTCGTTTCTCCAACGAAAAACTCGTCCCCACTTCATTCATTTTCAATAAAACAAACCTCGACGAGTTAAAAAAGGTAGCGCTTTCAACGAGTAAACTCATTGAGTCGAATTATACATCGTTCGAAGTTCTCTCAGCTCATATATGGCGGAGCTGGGCTCGAGCTTTAAACCTACCTTCAAACCAAATATTGAAACTGCTTTTCAGTATCAACGTTAGGGAACGAGTCAAACCGAGTTTACCAAGTGGGTTTTACGGCAACGCGTTCGTGTTAGTCTGTGCTCATACCACCGTCAAGGACTTGACGGGGAAAGGATTAGGGCACGCGGCAATGTTGGTGAAGAGAGCTAAAGAGCGAGTGGATAACGAGTTTGTTAAATCAGTGGTGGAATCGGTGAGCCGGCGTCGAGCCAGTCCGGACTCAGTTGGGGTTTTGATATTGTCACAATGGTCAAGGCTGGGATTAGAGAAGATTAACTTTGGGATGGGGAAACCGGTTCACGTAGGACCAGTTTGCTGCGACCGGTATTGTTTGCTATTGCCGGTTTTTAATCGGACGGACGCGGTGAAGGCGATGGTAGCGGTCCCCTCAACTGCAGCCGCCAGATATGAACATCTGGTCAGGAGTTTCTGCTCTTGAGGACCACTGGATTCTGGCCCTTTCGTTGACCTTTTCTTATTACAACTTAATTTTGACTTTTATTACAAATTTTTCCTCTTCCTCTTTTTTAACTAACTTAAGTGATTGATTTCAAAAGTAAATTAAAGAAAAATAGAAACCACAAGGTTTTTTTTTTCTTTTCTTTTTTTTTATATGTACATATATAAATTTCATAATATTTATATAATGTATATTAAGAAAATTATGTTGTTTACATTTGGAAGGTTAATTAATTTTAAGTATTAAAGTATTAAAAAAAATTTCAAAACGATAAAGATAGCAGATCGAGATCTCTGTCTGCCCCTTTTAGTTATTCAAATTAATTATTTACTCGAATCTAAATTATGAAGCCAATCAATTTTTTGTATCTTACTACTTGACTTAGTAAACCATAAAAAATTCATTCGTAGTGTACCAAAGAATTTTATTTTTAATTGAAGAAACTCAAACTCAAGTTTAGATACCAGAATTTGAAGTTGAACATTATTGGGGCGAATCAAAAATCCTTTTAGAGGACTGGAATTAAATTATAATTTTCTTTTGAGATTAAAGTGTAATTTTACTTCATAATAAATGAACTCAAATTAAATGTATCAAGGCCCTCTTTACTTCTAATTAAATGAACTCAAGCGATCTGATTTTAACTTCAACTGAACTCAAATTAAAAGTAAAGCTCGATCCAATTCAAATCAATATTCAAGGTTTAAATTTCAAATAAAACTCGAGCTTTTTACTATGGTGACCAAGTGAATGGTCACATTTCAATTTTTGGAACTTTACTCAATTTGGGTTTTGGTTTTGTTTTTGTTTGCACCCTTTTAACATAGTGTATGGTCCCCTTCCTATGTTAATGGAATATTCTGGAAGAAACACAAGCTAGAACAAATATGGACCTCATCTCTTCTGCATTTCCCCCATGTGCAAGAGTTGTCCTAAAGTTTAATAAATTCAAAATTAATTTCTAGCCTCATGAATACGACAATTCAACCTTTATGACTTAATGGTTCAAATTTCAGTGTTTATTAGCACGTCTATTAGTCCTAATCTTGAGATGATTTAATAATTGATTAATTATTTTATTTTTAAAAAAGGTTAATTTGATTATACATCCTCAAAGTATTGCTCAGATTCTACATTCTGGTTGAGTTCTCAGAGTATCAGTATGGTATCAAACAAGTCCTTCAGTCAACCTATTTGTCAGCTTAGGTGATTTGACATGAAACATATTTAAAATACGTGGATCAAATTTTGAAGGGTACAAGCAATTACAATACAAGTGGGGAAGGGGAAATGATTTAACAAACACAAGATCGAACCTTAGGCCTCATGTCAACCAACTTTAAACTCATACAAGTTTTGCCACTAAGCTAGTGGCGTGATTGACATCATGTGAGTCAAATTTATGCATGTTTGTACCTATCATGTGAACATCTTGGACCTGATGTGATAAGAAAACACAACTCTCCTAAATATTAATGGCATGTTTAAACTTGATTCATGTATTTTAATTACACTCCATGTTGTACCCGAGTTGTTATTTAGTGCCCAAGCTGACGTTATGTTAATGGAAGGACTTGATTGATATGATATCGATACTCTGAGAAATCAATTAGAACATTTTGAATCTTAGGGACCAATTTAAAATCTAGGACATTGTTTTAGGACATCCAATGAATTAACCCAAAAAAATAAATTCAAAAGAAACTACAAGATACCCTTGTCTTAAAAAATAAACTACACGCATGCATTCAAACGAACACATCGCAATATTGGCTAATTTGCTCAAATCTTTTTGAATCATCATAACTAACACAAGTATGAAAGGATCATGGAGAGGGACTATTTTATAAATAAAACTTCAATCATGTCGTGGAGTGCTATACCATAATCAAACATTGAATAAAATGGATGGTCTAATTCCGCCTGCCCCTTTCCTCGTACTCTTTGAATTTTCCAAATTTAGTCCATTTGCTTTTAATTGCAATAATTTTTTATACATTTCTTATTATTACCTACACCCCAAATCCTTAAATCGAAAGACAATAAGCTTTTGAACTCACATTCTCTTAACTGTTGATGCCAAAATGATTCTCACTACTTGTCAAATTTAAAAAACTAAAGTCCAAATAACATCGCTAACTGGTTTTTGTTAAATTCAAATACATGTTATCAATCAGATTTTAATTTTTAAATCAGAACCTTGTATGTCAGAATGTCGCATATTCAAATTTAATAAAAATCCCATGAACGATGTTATCAATTAGACTTCAATGTTTAAATTAGACAAATAAAGAGATTATTTAAAAATAAAATAAAAGCAAAGGACTGAATTTCAAAATTCTAAATAATATAAGGAGTAGAGGCAAAATCAAACTTAAATGAAATAATGTAGGGTAATGACCAAAATGATTCCCTTTGTTTTATTTAGTTAATTCAACAAATGTGTGATTAAATATCTCCCCCTTAATTTGCTGAGAAAAAGACAAGCTTATTTGACATGTTTTTTCACCTAAAATATTCTCTTACAAATATCTTTGTGAGAGATTTGGAAGCAACCTTTGAATTATATCTCCCTTGCTGCCCCTTAAATCTTCATACATTAATGTAACATGTTAAATTCAATATTTTAAAATCCGAATATAATATTTCGATATATAAAATTAGAGGATTAATATTCATATACGTGATATAAACATACCTATATCATATGCGCACACATTACATTTAAATAGAACTGATCAAATAAAGATTTACCACTTGCCTCCCTTCAAAGGATCGAACCCGAGTAGATTTTATAGACGAACAACCCTAGGATATTATGCCAAACACGAGAGTTTTTTTTTTCTTTTTTTAAGTTTTAATCTACCTTTTATATTTGTGTAGGGTGATTTTAGTTCGAATTTTTTAAAAATTTCAAAGTGTTCATGATAATTTAGTTGAATTTTTTATTTTTCATACTGATTTTTTTTTTGACAAAATGAACTTTATTTTATAACTTTTGAATATTATTTGGTAAAGTTATAATGTCTTTTTCATAAATATTTTTTAAAATATATTTTTCAAAGTAAATAAAAATAATCAATAACTCTTATATATTTTTTGAAAAAAAATACAGCCTTTTAAGTTACTTGTATTCCAAGTAAATATTTTTTAATATCATAAAAAATTATAAATTAAATATAAAACTAAAATATGGTTCAATTTTGATAACTGTAATTTTTTAACTTGTATTCCAAAAATCATCCAAACACGTTGGTTCGATCCATTCTCGATTTTTCTTTTCTCACCTTGTGACCAGGGGCGAAACCAGAAAAAAAAATTTAGAGGGGGCGAAATTAAATTGTAATTTTTACAATAAAAAATTACAATTTTACCATTTTAATAGCTTATATCTTTATAACTTTTAAAAGATTAAATCAAATTTTTATATTTTTAGGGGTTCAAAGTATAATTTTACCTTTACTAATTTAAAATTTTAAAAATTCTGAAGGGCCTAAATGATTTTTTTTTCATTTTAGCCCCCTTGGGTTCGCCCCTGCTTGTGATAGTGTTCATGGTTCAAGTTGGATAAAATTTAGGTCGATTCTATTTATGGCATCAACATCATACATAGTTGTCCAAATCCAATCCGACTTGAAATATGAGTCTCAATTTTTTTCCAAGTTTGTCTTCTTTTGTAAATGATTAATTGAAGCTTGTTTAGATTTGTTTATATTTTTTTAAAATTATGCTTTATTCCAAATTTATTAATTTTATATACTTCTGCTCTTATTAAAAATTAAACATATACAATTTAATTTTTTTAATATTTACTTTATCATATCGTATAAATATTTTTCGTAAAATACAAAATACATAATATATAAAAATAAATTAATCTCAAGTCATAAATATCGAAATTCAAATTCAGTTCATATTTTAAATGATCCTAATCATTTCACTCGATCAATTTCTCGGGTATAATGTTTTGTTCATTACCCTCCAAATATCATACACGTTTTTAAACATGAATAGCTCAACCATTGTACATTTTTCTTATAAGAGATAAGGGTATGAAATATTTAAAGTTTGAATCCGAAACCGATATCAACCGAAGATTTAAACATAAATTCTTTATCATTTCACTCGTGATTCAATCGAGAAGAAAACGATCCTAATGGGCCAAATAAACTTTCTCATATGATGAAATTTGAACCAATTAAATAGGACAATCTCTAGAATTGAAGCCCAAACATAGTAATAGAAGGCCTAGAATGGGCCATGGAAACACACAAGTCCAATAACCCTTCAAATATTAAGAAAAGGGATAAAGGTAACATTTGGTCCCTGGATTTCGGAAATTTCCTCAATTTGATCCTGAATTTTTTTCCTATCCACATTAATCTTGAAACTTGACATTTTTTTCGTAATTTTGGTCCTTGTGATGATGATTAATTTTTTTAAAATTGAAAATTTAAGTTATTTCAAATTTTATTTAGATACAGTATTGCCTATATATTTTGATAATGTAAATAATGCTTACATAAATAAATAAAATTGGAATAAAAAATAATTTAGAAAAGAAAATCTCATAAATGGATATGTTTTTAATATAAAAAAAAATACTTTTTACGTAAAGAAATATCCTCTATGGATAATGTAAAGTACTGACAAGAGGAATCGAATTAAACAAGTGGATAAATATAAGAAATGATTATTTTTATTTATTTTATATATAAATTAGATTATGATATATTTAAGATGCGGGTGAGAAGATACATTTATTAATATATAAATCAAATTTATAATTTCTCAAACTCAAATTATGGGTAATTTATTCATTTTTCGACTGAGTTTGTTTCTGATTAATTCGTGATATCAATTCAGTTATCAACTTAAATATAATGATATAGATATATTGATTAGAGATAAATATCAAAATTATATATGAACTTTAATCTAATGTGCAACGTCATACACGAACTTTGATTTTATGCGATTTTGTACAAGAAATTTTGATTTGATTCAATTTTCACAAATCACTAACAATATTATCGAATTAGCATCATTTTACGTTGATATATTGCATGAACAAACAATTATATTAATCCAATATGAAAATAAATATATGTATTTGTTATACTCCTACCTGTGTTAGGACACGTGGCAAGTCAAAAAGACGTCTGAGTAATAAGGTTGCCACCAGCAAGTTGGGAGGTCACTTGCAAGCTCACTCTTCTGAGATGACCACCCGGGCAACGGATGGTCTAATTTTCATTAGGAACATGAAGTTGGTGGTTACCAAACATCACGTGTGCTCAACTGCTTTATCCTATTAAGTCAAAACAAATGGCAAAATCTATCTTGTCACATGCATCTTCGTCTCATTGAAGACATCCCCTAACGTGAGTCGTAATGATGGTCAGATGGCTAGTCCAAACACGTTAACACCACATTGCACGGGACCTTCGCCTATAAATATCTCCAGGAACGATGAAGAAAGAAGACACTTCAAGAACACTAAGCCTGCACCCTGCCAACACTCCTTCAGCTTTCAACCTTTATACTCTCTTCACCTTCATTCTACATAATCTCCAACTCTTCATCCTAATTGGGTGAACCAGCCTCCATAACAACCACCACTCTCTCCTTTGTACTCTCTCCTTATTGTATCACTGTATCAACGGTAGTCATTCTTCTAAATGTGTGCAATTGAATTAAAAATTAAAGTTTCATGTATACATATGAACCACAATTCAAGTTTCATATATATAATTGTACCAAATCAAAGTTTATGCATCAAACTACACATTGGACGAAAGTTCATGTATAAATTATCCCTATTTATTACTTTGCAAAAGAATGAATTCTTTAATAGTTTTTCAACGGTGAATGTACCTGAGAGGTCCCTCTAATATAATAATTTGGTCAAATTAGTCTCTCTGCTATTAAATGAATCAATTTAGTCTTCGTACTACTGAAAAGAATCAAATAAAGTCAAATTAGAATAAAACTAATATTTCCTGTTTAATAAATGCAATATTTTTTAAGTTTTTTTTCTATAATTTTTTTTTTTAGAATTGAACTACAATTAAATAATAATAATTTTCAAGACATTTTTCATACAGCAAATGTCAACTCCGATATAATTTTGAACTTATTTGATTCTTTTTAATAATATAAGGACTAAATTGATTCATTTAATAATAAAAGGATTAATTTGATTCAAATATTTTAACCATCTCTTTAACTAAATTAATGTTTGATTTATTGGTAATACCAAGTCTATAAAAACATAAATAGTACGGATATACATCAACACATGAAATCATTTCATATGATAGAAAATTAATTTGACTGTAAAAAGATTTTATTTCAGAGATTGTGGGTCTAAGTGGAACAGCGGCCTTCCCAACCAACCCCACACCACTCTTTTTTCTAAATTAGAATACAATGGAATAATTACATGGTAGTCGGTTCTTTTTCAATATTAAAAATATTAATATTTTTTGTCCTTTGAATTTTAATTTGATTGGAATCGATATTATTATTAGTGTAAGAAAACGTGAGTTTGAGTACATTAAAACGCATTATCTTTCTATTTAAGAGTTGGAGAGAAACTATAAATAATACTAAGCATTATGTTAAACAGAGCAGATATGATAAGAGCTTATAACGTGATTAATGTTAATAAAATTAATTTTTAGTACGTTTGGGGTTCATGACTCTTTGGATAATATAGTCTCTAAAGTTCGAATCGTATTCTCCTCTTAAGAGTACAATATGTCTCTTAAATCGAAATTATGTTCAAAATTTCGATATGCTTTAACTATTTTAAAATATTCTAATTTACTTCCATCAATACCAAACGCGAACAATAATTGACGACTTGTGGCATTAGACCCCAAAGTTATTAAAAATTTTAATTATACTTTCAATTTTTTACGAAATTTTTAATTAAGACTTTTTAAAATTCTTTATAAATTTTCATTAAATTCTCAAAATTTCTTAAAAATTTAATTAGCTCTCTCAAATTTAATATGTACCCGAACTACACATACATACATAGATGCATACTAAGTGTGTGTATATATGTGTGTGAATTAATGGAGGTGGTGGGTATTGCGAGTTACGAGGGTAAAGCCAGTGAGATGCCCTACCACATGCTTTGCTTTTTCTTGACTTATAATTTTGAAGCCCTTTGTGTGGCTAAGTGGAATGCTTTCAATTCCTCATCTTACATGAAGACACCTCATCACTCTTCATGCAAAATTCCCATTTATTTTCTAATTAATATTTTCTCTTCTTTTTCTCTATTCTTCAAACCTCCACTTTCATTTTACTTTATCTGCCATTATATGATTCAATGGACAAACTCCAGCTATACGATGGTTGAACAAAGTTATTTTATAATTTCAAACGTCCTGAAAATTTCATATAACATATTATTAAGTTAATTCCCTAATCGAGAAATAACGATATTTACATTTGATTATGTATGTAATTTATGTTTCTAAATAAAAGAGAACAAAATGTTTCATCTTATAGTTTTAACTAGTGCGTATAATGTTAAGGGAGACAGCAACATTTGATTCGTTTCGTTCCACTTAGATTCAAAAATATTTTCGCTCTTGAGCTTTATAAAACATTGAAGCATGAATAGACTGTTTGACCCGGCTTGATGACCTGATCCAATAATAAGGGCTACGTTTAATGTTTGAGCTATTTTCTCTAAATCGTCTGGCAGCCCCAAGAACTTGAAGGTATATTTGAGGTCAAAATGTTGTAGCCGAATAAATAAGCCAATTGATGCACGAATGAGTGAAGATGCAAAGGCAGTAGACTTTGAGCAAGAATCTTTAACATGAATCCAAAGTCATAAGTGCCGTGAAAAGTAATCCATGTAATACTTTTCAGACCATGGCAGTTGAAAACCAAGCCGTAATCCTAAAACTTCTTTGCAAAATATTTAGAATCAATCCCCTTCTCTTTATTCTTCTCAAAATCTATCTCTTGACGTTTGAGCAGCTCAATCGAATAGCTAGTATAGTGGTCTCGATTGATATCGAAATCTCTAAAATTAAATTCCCAATTGTAAGAAAATGGAGAATCAAAGTCCGGTAAATTACCCTGAGCATCTGAAAGACTCAAGCCGAGTTGAATAATTTGAAGCGCGTCAACATTCGACTTCATATAGTGATAATTGATAACCGGATTACCTTCACGAATCACTTGCTTACTAAGTTTAAATATCGTCCCCGGAAATTTAGTATCTATAGATACAAAAGGATACCCCAAAATTGCGCTTCCTTAATCATCAAAAGTTCACTGTCCAAATCTTCAGCAAAAACCCGTCTCACAACAATCCGACTTATTGCCAGAAATCGACATTGTTGGTCACAATAATCTCTTCTTTCTCTGATTTGTAATGTTTCTTTACTGTCTCTGTTGAGTGCTGACTTTAATAATTGTTTTTAAGCTTATTTATTGAATAGATGTAATTTCACTCAATTAAGCAAAGATTATATATAAGCCCTACAATTAATCCTACCTCAAATAGGATTTATATAAGCTTATCTTTTTAGTTTTTCATTTAATGTCACCTCTATTAGGATTTATATAATTTTTAAAATTTTTCATTTAATCCCACCTCAATTAGGATTTATATAAGCTTATCTTTTTAATTTTTTTGATTTAATCTCATCTCAATTAGGATTTATATAAGCTTATCCTTTTAATTTTTCATTTAATTCCACATCAATTAGGATTTATATAAGCTTACGTAATTTACCAACTTTACTTCTCAATTTATTATAATTATCAATTGGATCCATTATATGATTAAAACCAAGTTTCTTTTAATATTTTCAAATTATAATTTAAGTTGTGGGTTTAAAGTGGATTAATGATTCGTAAAAATATTATATATTTGTTTGAGTTTGGTATGCTAGGAAATATATTTTTTAAATTTTTAGAGAAAATATATGTTATTTTATTAAATATTTACTAATTTACGATAATATAGATAGAGGATATTATATATTTAATTTGTATATCTTATAAATGACATAATATATAAATAAAAAGAAATTAAATTAAGATTAAATTTAAACTCGAATCTTGAATATTAAAATTCATATCCCACCCATATTTTAAATAAATTTAAATTTTTATCCAACCTCATTCCCAACTTAATATTTCTATTTAAATCCTTTCATGAAAATGTCCTTTGCAACTTGATAAATTCAAAGTACAGTCCCTTTTCCTTCCATCTTGGAAGTCTGTTTTAAGCATTTATATATAAGATTCTGTCTGCAGGACTTATCTATATCACATTATCACATGCATGCATGCATGACCCTAAATTAATTAAGCTTCATCCAATGATACATACATACGTACATACATACATACATGTATCCATGCATGCATGCATATAATATATATATACTTGCAGGCACAGTTGGTGATCGCATTTGGATCTTCTACAAACAGCTGAATGATTACTTTATCGAGAAGCAAATAGCTTAGGTCCATTGATCTTCAAAGGAAACCTTATTCACCAAGTAAAAATAAGATCCCTGAGAAAAATCTCTATGTGTAGGTCTAATTATTTTCCCAGATAGTTTATTTTGTCGAAATTTGAAATTTATTTTTTAAAATATTATTTTTTTTATTTTAATTCCACAAAATATAATTTATTAATTTAATTTTACTTTAAAAAATTTAAACTGACCCTCTGTATGAAATGACTTTTCGTATAAAGAGAGAAATAAGTCAATAACAAGGGGCGTGAAAACCACAGACTAAAATCTTTCCTTTTTATTTCCTATCTATATTTTTAAAAATTAGGGTTTCTATTAAACATTTAAACCATTTTTTTAAAAATTATAATAATAAGAAGCATTATATTGATAAATAAAAATATATCAAATATATATATGTATTAATTGCATGAAAAATTATCGATGGATTCCTTCATTTGTTGAAGTGCCATTAGCAGCTCTCTCTGTACGAGGCTACTGCTTTAACTGCATGCAATGATGTGTGCCTTTCTTTTGGATTCTTATAAGTTTGAATTTTGGAATAATTTTTTTAAAATTTCAAAATTATTTTTAAAATAAAAATAATATTAAATTTATACATAAGTTTTAATTCTGTATAATTATACATATAAAACTTAAATTGTAATTTATTTATATACGTAAAATTTTAATATACAAATAAATAGAATGAAAATTGAACTTGAATATTCATACAAAATATTTGAGCTAACATATTATGTGATCATTGGTTTGCGAGTTTGGTTATACTAATGTGTTAGATATGCTTAATGTGCTTAGTTACTTATAATAGTCACTGAGTTTTAATAAAGGTATTGTGTTGTTTGTAAGTATGGATTGTCAAAATTTTATTTATCGACTCTAAAGAGAATTTACGAACTCTTTTGAAGTCCAAGTAAAACTATACCTATTGTACATCTTTCTAAACGAAGAACTTTAACCCATGAATGTTAAGATATAAAGGTTCAATGAACATATATAAATACCACTTGAAATAATTAATAAAATCATAATTTCGGCTATTCAAGCATTAAGAGAAACGTTTTCTCTATAAATTCCAAGAAAGTTATTTAAGCAACGCTTTTCTCTCAATAAATTTCCCTATGAATTTCCCAAAAGGACAACAGGGGAAAAAAATCCCCATATGAAAACCCCAAAAGAACCCCAAACCCCAAAAAATCAACTAAAATATTAAATGATTCCCAATTCCCAAACAAACAAAAAAATAAAGTTTTCTGCCCTATACTTCCTTCACTGTTCAGCAATCTTTATATATATATATATAAACACCCACCGCCCTCATCCACCATTAACATTCATGACATTCAACTCAAAAACACAGAGGCTCAATGGCTCATCTTTTTCCACTATTCGACTAATCAAAGAACAAAGAACGAGGTAGTTTTTTTTTTCCCCCTTGGAAACCATCCTTTTAAAGCACACACCATGGACCAAAACCATGACCAGTCTTCATTATCTCACCTTCCCCAAGAAGAACCCACCGCTACAACCACCACCACCACCACCACAACCTCCGATACCACTAGTACTACTAGGAAGTGTAAAGGCAAAGGTGGACCTGATAATAACAAGTTCAGATATAGAGGTGTAAGGCAAAGGAGTTGGGGTAAATGGGTAGCTGAGATCCGTGAACCTCGTAAACGTACAAGGAAATGGCTTGGTACTTTTGCTTCAGCTGAAGAAGCTGCTCGTGCTTATGATCGAGCTGCTATTGTTCTTTATGGTTCTAAAGCTCAACTTAATCTTCAACCTTCTGTTTCATCTTCGTCTTCGTCTTCATCTTCACGAAGTTCTTCGTCATCTTCTTCTTCTTCAACTACACAAAGTTTAAGGCCTTTACTTCCAAGGCCTTCAGGGTTTTCTTTTAGTTACTCAAACCCCACTTCTTACCAAGCTTCTTTAATGGCTGCGGCCGCCTCTAACGGTGGTTCTGGTGGTGGTTATTCAAGGTTTATGCCATATGGGGTTTATCAACAACAGCCTATGGTGTATCCGTCCATGGTGCAAAATCCTTTACAGATAGTTCAAAGTGAACCTGGCCTTGTTGTTGACCCTACTGTGACGACAACCTCGTGCATGAATAACCCTAACCCTCAACAAGTACAACAACATGATCAACAAGGTGCTTTGTACGATGATGTTAACTCTCTTGTCGGTTCAGTTGGTTCAAGCTTGTCTTTATCGGGTCAAACATCGGTTGCACCTGTGGTTTCGGATCCTGGTTTAACAGTTGGACCTGGTTCACCATCTATATGGCCTTTAACAACTGATGATGAATATCCACCACCTTTCATTTGGGATTACATGGATCCTAATTTCATCTTTGATTTTTAAGGGGTTTTGCATGCAAGTTTTTTCAAAATTGAAGGACCGATTCAGCAAATAGTAATACTTCAAAAGAGCAAAGTGCAAGGAAAAATAAAGAGATTTTGCTTTATTTTCATTAATTTTATAGAGCTGCATGTGTTGTTTCTATACACTGCCTTGATGAGAAACCAATTGGAGGAAACTTTGAGAGATTTTTTTTCAAGGTATACAAGGCAAAGGCCAGGTTTTATATATATATATATTATTGTTTAATTTCTTTTGAGGGGCTTTGGTTGAAAGGGTTTCTGATTTAGGGTTTATGGCTATTGGGTTTTGTGTTTGGGATATATATGGTTGAAATTTGGAAAGTAATAAATAAATCAATAAATTTGGGTGTGAAATATATTCCATCTTAAATCTTCTCATAAATTGAATTGAATTTTATGGTTTGATTTTCATTTGTTAAGATCCTTTTCTTGTAGTCTTGTTTTGTGATTGTCAATTTCATAGCATCTCCTATGCATATATAGCCATATACTTAGGTTAATATTTGGGGTTTTCTCTTCTTTTTTTCCCTCAATTGTTATATATTTTTCATTGGTTGGATCCTTTCTTATTGATTGATTTCTTGTAAATTTCATACTCTTTCTTATGCATAAGTATTATTCTTTTCTCATAAATTGTTAAGATCCATCCATTTTTTGTAGCCTTGTTTTGTGATTGCAAATTCCATACCATGTCCTATGCATATTGCATATACTTAGGTTATTGTTTAGTTGAAAGATTTGGGGTTCTCTCTTGTTATTTTTCCTCAATTATTATATACTTTTCATTGGTTGGATTCATTTTTTAGTGTCTTGTTTTGTGTTTGTGAATTTCATACTCTCTCTTATGCATAAGTATTATTTTGGTTGCTCTCTTTTGTTCCCCTTAATTATCATTATTTTTCATTGGTTTGATCCATTATATTGTTTCCCTCTTTGCTTGTAAGTTCCTTACCATCCCTTATGCATGCATACTTGTGGTATTATTTGTTCTTTGTTGCACCAGGGAAAAACTTTTGTCCCACTTATTTTGCGAGGATTGTTTTATCTTGCAAGTTGTTAAATACTAGATTGGTTGAGTCAAGTTGGATTTTGTTGAGCTCGATCTGTATTTTGCTTATGTTTGGGTTTACTTCTCCTTGAGGGATTTTGGGGTTACTTATAGATTATTTTGAGTTCATTTTGAGTTAGAGAATACTAGACTGGATGGTTCGGGGCAGTTTGGATTGAATCAATTCAAGCCTCGGTTATTTTGTTTTGGGTTTTTTATTAGGTAATTTTGAATATTAATTTACTTATAGAACCTTTGTTCGAACTCTTCTTTCGACATCCCAACAGTGCCTTCGAACCAATAGCTCGGATACTACTTGTCACGGGGTTAGATCTTTCAGCTCGCAATCCGTGCGGCCAATACGAGGATATAATGTATTTCAGCACACTTGAACCCACGTCTTTCTGCACTAGCAACAATGTTGATGTCATATTAAATATTATAATCACTTTTTTGTTAGTTGAGTGATAAAAACCTGACTTGAAATTGTCTATTGGTCTAATAGTAAATTTAGCTCTCTAATATTTATATATGTTATTAATTTAGTATTAAATATAATAAATTTATTTTTAATGTTTATATAATTTATCATTGAAGATTAAATTTATTTTTGGGACTTTAATGGGTCTAAAAAAATGGTTGGATGTGGCATTTTTAACAAAATATATATAATTTATTTTATTAAATATTTATAAACTTTAAAATTTTATAAAAATAGAAATAAATATAATATATACAAACTGAAAATAGAAAAGATTTTAAAATTTATAAAATATATATAAGCTCTAAAGATATATACATGAAATTTTTCAACCAAATATTCAGGAGTTTTGAGTTTCTTCATCGTGATTTTCAGAATTGATTTTCTTTTCATGCTCAAAATTTGTTGTCAATATGGTGATGACTGAACAACTCATGTTGCTAATCAACATTCGAAACTCCAACATCATGGTAAACAAGCATGGTTCTTAGAACTATAAGATTAGTAACAATTGAATACCGAAAATTATCTCAAAATTACAATAATTTTTTTATATTTAAGATCAAATCGTTAGAAGCCGATTAAGTCTTTAGCTCAATTGGCATGAGTATTGGTGCCAATGCAGGAGGACGTGAGTTTCAAGTGCGCTGAAGCGCATTATCTTCCTATTTATGGTTTGGGAGGGGCTATGGGTAGTTTTAGGCATTATGTCAAAAAGAACAAATATCATCAAAACTTATATTGAGATTGTTCAAAAAAAAAGATCAAATCAATAGTTTAATGATCGTTTCTGTATTTTATGTTTTATTGGTAATTAAATCCAACAAATTAAATTTGAATTCAGACCAATCGAGTTTGATTTAGTATATAGAAAAAAGAGATATAAGAGAAGCAATATTGAAAAACCTAAAAAGGGATTTACTAATTTCAACTATAAAGCCCAAAGGAGTAGTGGATGGCTCTTTCAAATCCAATTGTATAGATTTCAATTTCTTGGACCACTTAATGTCTTTCAGATTTCAACCTTAAATTCATCCAACTCTATCCAAAAGGACCAATATCTTGAAAAAACACATTTTTTCTTTACAAAAGTACAATATCCAACCAAATCCACCTAACAAAACCATCTTTTTCATTTAAAAGAAGTTATATTTATGTGATAATAAGATAATTGAAATTAATAGGATAAGTTTGATTCATTATTTATAGTCTCTTCTCAACTCATAAATAAGAAGATAATACACTTCAACGCGCTTGAATCCACGTCTTCTTACATTGGCAACAATGCCCATACTAATCGAGCTAAGACTCGATCAACATATTTTTATTATAGATTGTAATGAAATTTATAAAAATCAAATTAAACCCAAAACAAAATTTTAAAAATAACTTCAATTTAAGTATAAATTTTTCACTTTACCCAAACTTTCATTAATTTTACATAATTTATTTTTCATTAACATATAAAAAATGAAAGCTTGTATATTATTTACTTTTTATTTCCAATAAAGAAAAAATAACACAATTTCATTTCAATTTGTATCCGTAAAACATCATTTTATCAATCTCTATATATACTTTCAAAAAGGAATCCATGTAAAACGAAAAGGGGAAAAGAAATAACATTAACATAACTTACATGTCTAAAATTGCATATACATAAAACTTGGAAATTAAGCCGATTGAGTATTAGCTCAATTGGTATAGGTATTCTTGTCAATGTAAGAGGACGTAGGTTCGAGTGCATTGAAGCATATTATCCTCCTATTTATGAGTTGGGGGGGGACTATGCCTAGTTCTAGGTATTGTGTCAAAAAGAGCAGATATGATCAAAACCTATAATGAAAATTGTTCAAAAAAAACTTGGAAATTAAAAAAAAAAAGGTTATATGCTTTTTTTTCATCAATTTGGTTCATTTGGATTGAGTTTTTGAGTTATTTCGAGTTTAAATAATTTTTTGTTTAAGTTATTTTCAATTTTAGACTAGAAATTTTCATTTTAGAGGGACTGAGACCTTGCCATCCTGCGTTGCCGCTAATAATATATATTAAACAACTTCATATTAAACAATACATTATATGTTATAAACAATACATTATACTGAAATTATTTAATTTAATTAATTTTTGATAAATTATTAATAAAACAATTTTTATGATTTGAAACCTTGACAAATTTTTTTAATTTTTAAAGTTAAACTTCTAATCATACATTTTTCCTTCTCAAACTAACTCTAATTATCAAATTTTTAACTTTTTATACAATAATTTTAAAAAATAAATAGAACAAACTGAATAAACACACGATCAACCCGTTCATCGCAGAGAAAAAAAACTAGTACATGAACATTGTGTACAATAAATTTTTTTTAACTCGAATCGTAATATTTGGATGAATTTTGAAATATGAGTTAAAAGACTACAGTTATCTAAATCAAATCAAATTTACTTTTTATTTACTAGAAATTTTATTTTTTAAAATATTTATGAAATTACTTAAAAACTTTACCAAATATTATGTATTCAAAAAGTCATAAAGCAAAATCAAATCTGTCAAAATAAGTAAAAGAATTCAAAACCCAAAATTAGTATGAAAAGACTCATGTAAATCCAATAGGGAAGGGCTTGAAACTTAAGCTTGCATATGTAGGTAATTATAAAGTTAATGTAAATTTTGTATCATGAACTTAACAATTAGGTTCACTTTGATACCTGAACTTGATAATTAAGTTTATTTTTGTCCTCAAACTTGAAAAATATGAAAGTTTGATGAAGTGACACTTTAAGATTATACTACGTCATCACTTGAAATTTTATTTTCCAATGATGATGTGACATAATCTCATAGTGTCGCACCATTAAATCTTGATAGGATTCTCGTTCAAGAGTCAAAATAGACGTAGTTACTAAGTTCAAACATCAAAATGGATAGAAAAAAGATACAGATACTAAAGTGAACTAGATTGCTAACTCTATAAACCAAAAATTATATTAACCCACAATTATATGTAGTAGATGCCTACCTTTCCAAACCCCATCCCAAAAATGCCTGTCTTAATTTTTAAAAAGTAAAAAGGAAAAAAAAAATCATGGAGTATTTTTTTTCTGTCCCTTAAAGATTAATCCGACTTAATTTTCCAACCCCAAAAGCAACCTCTATTGAAAGCAAAATTTGGACCTTTCATTCATTCCCTACACTCCAATGCTTCCATAATTAATGCAACCCCTTTAATTTTTTTTTTCTTATTTATCACTAAATTTATTGTGCCCACCAACATTGATTTTCACTTCTAAGCAAAATTTTCCCAATCTTTTCTAAGTAAAAAATAATAATAAATTGTACTCTTAGTCACTCTAAATAGAGTCGTTTTCATTTTGATCAATTATGTTGGTGTTGTTAATTTGATCATCCAAAGAAGAAATTGATTAATTAATCACTTTATCGTTGAATGGTAATGGAAAACTAACAATGCATTTGTACGAAAAAATTTTGGGGTGACTAAAATAAGAACAACCCTTATTTATAGTGATTGACAGATAATTTACCCTAATTTTAGAGTGACTACCATGGAAATGTGTCACTTGTCTTCTACTAACATTTAACGGTGAAGCGATCAATTTGATAAATTTCTATTTCGAGGTGACCAAATTAACAAAAAAATAATTGGGATGATCAAAATAGAAATTACTCATATTTAGAGTGACCAATAGGATAAATTACCCTAAAAAGGTTAAAATTAAAAGTTTTTTTTTTGAAAAATTAGGATCTCACAAATTAGAAACAAATAAAAAAATTTGCTTTTTTACATAATTTAATAGACTTTGTATTCAATTTAAACACTCCAAAGTTTTTTTTTTTCCTTTTCCTTATTGGGATGTATTATCATTATCATCAAAGAAAAGTTTCTTTTATGATTTATATGAATTAGGAAACCCTAAACCTCAAATTGTTGAAACAAATGCTTGATATGATAAATGATCACTTATCATATATGTATCAATAGATAAGAAAATTTTAAAATAATAAAATATCTATAAACTTGGCCACTTTATTTAGATAAGCTTTTATACTAATTGTATGCTTGAAAAAATAGGGAAATTTAGTAATTTTATTTTGAGGTTTGGGATAAAAAATAAAATTATAAAATTTTGAACCTATTAAAATATTTTTTTAGTGTGCTTTTAAGTAGTTAAAAAATTGAAAACAAACCCTTTTCCCCTTTTCCTCGTGCTTCTGATTATATTTATTTTTTTACATAATTTTTAGAAATACTCATAGTCATCTCTCAACTCATAAATAGGAGGATAACACGCTTCAATGCACTCTAACCAACGTCCTCTTATATTGACAATAACATCCATGACAACCGAGCTAAGAATAAATCCTAATTAAAGAATCTAGATTTATTTACATGTAGAAAAATAATAGGGATTCATATAAATAAAATGATAAAATTTAAGAATTTAAAAAAAAATGTTTGAACTGTGTAGATCAAGTTGATTTGAAATTGTTTTTTTTTTTTTCATTTTGAGTTTTATTAAACTAATTTGTTTAGATTAGGCATAAACCCATTTGTTCATCTAAATTTTTTTATATAGATTTTCAAGTGATGATATGATACAATTTGTAGTTGAACAGGTTAGACCATCTGTTAGAGTTGTGTGACCCAAATTCTAAGAGATTGCTTGCAAGTCAAGTTAAACAAAATATATTTTCTTTCTAGAAGTTTTAGTATTTATTAGTATAATATATTTAGCATCTATTAGCATAATTTGTTTGACTTGACAATTTAGCCTATAAATAGGTTCTTTTACAACCTTAGAAATACACACCCATTAGATATTAGAACTCATAACACATTTAGAGAATTTTGTGTTTACGTTTTGAGGGTTCTTTGTTTTCGGGTTTTCGGGATTTAGTTTTTATCTCCATCCTTTGTACTCTTCGTTCTTTTGCCATTACAGTAAAATTATCTTTGCCCATGGTTTTTTATCCTCTTTGGATGAGTTTTTCCACGTTAAATTTGTGTGTTCAATTTCTCAATTTCTTTTGCTATTTTTACTTGTTCGTTGCTTAATCGGGACGATCCTAACAAGTGGTATCAGAGCTAGTTTAATTTTATAGATCAGCTCGTTTAGAGATGGCAGAAACAAGGTTTGAAATTGAGAGGTTCGATGGTGAGACAAATTTCAATCTATGGAAAGTTCGGATGATGGCAATTCTAGTTCAAACTGGCTTGAAAAAGGTTGTTACCGGGAAAAAGCCTAAGAATCTAAATCAAACAGAATGGGAAGAGCTTGATGAAAAGGCCTTGTCTGCAATCCAGTTGTGCCTCGCGAATACGGTATTGCAGGAGGTATTGATGGAGAAAACCTCATCCGCCTTGTGGAAAAGGTTAGAAACTCTTTATGCGACTAAGTCTCTGGCTAACCGTTTAGTGTTGAAACAACGTCTATTTACATTTCGCATGAACAAAGGTGAGCTTCTTAGAGATCACATCAGTCAATTCATTACTCTTTTAAATGATTTAAAGAATATTGAGGTTCATATTGACGATAAAGATCAGGCTATGCTATTATTGTGCTATTTACCCCCTTCATACAACTCTTTCAGGGAGACCCTGATTTATGGCAGAGACAAACTCTCATTCGAAGATGTGAAGGGTCATTTGTTGAGTAGAGACAAACTCGACAATGAGTTTGGTTTGGATAGCAAGGCAGATAGGCAAGCTTCCGTTTTGGTAGCATCAAAGAAACGAGACAAAAGGTGTCGCTATTGTAAAAAGTTAGGTCACGTTAAAGCATATTGTTATAAACTGCGAAATAAAAGAGCTGCTGAGAGTAAGGAGGAAGATGTAGCTGGTACTAATTTGGTCGATGAAAGCGGTGATGATTTCTTGTTAGTGTCAACGAGCGATAACTCCAAGCTCACGTCCGAGTGGATCCTAGATTCGGGATGTTCTTTTCACATGTGTCCCATTAGAGAATGGTTCTCCACATACAGTTCGGTTGAAGGTGGAGTTGTGCGCATGAGAAACGATTCATCTAGTAAGGTAATTGGTATTGGTACTGTTAAAATTAGGATACACGATGGGACGATTAGGACACTCTCAGATGTCAGGTATGTACTTGATTTACGAAAGAATCACATCTCCTTGAGTAGTTTAGACTTGAAAGGATGCAGAATCAACATCGAGTCGAGCGGCATTAAAGTATCTCGTGGAGCTCTCGTTTTGTTAAAAGGTAAAAGAACCGGCAATCTTTATATTCTGAAAGGTTCTACAGTGACCGGTGAAATCGAATGTCCCTCGTCCGTTACGGAGTCGAAGTCAACTCGTTTGGAGCGGAGGCAACTTGGTCATAGGAGGGAAAAACGTATGACTGTTTCGTTGAAGAGATGTTCTCTTTTGGATGCGGGTTTTGAAAAGTTAGGCACCTTTGTGTTCATGAAAATCGGACCGGGTTAGTTTTGATTTGGCGATTGCACAAGTTGAAGGCTAGAAGTCTTCCCGACTTCTAAGCACTGATTCGACTCAGTTAATTCCCTGCATAGTTCAAGATAGGCCCATGGCGGGCTTTGGCAAAGATGGCGTTGTAAGAATTCGTGTCAAGGTGAAGATTGTTAGAGTTGTGTGACCCAAATTCTAAGAGATTACTTGCAAGTCAAGTTAAACAAAATATATTTTCTTTCTAGAAGGTTTAGTATTTATTAGTATAATATATTTAGCATTTATTAGCATAATTTGTTTGACTTGACAATTTAGCCTATAAATAGGTTCTTTTACAACCTTAGAAATACACACCCATTAGAGATTAGAACTCATAACACATTTAGAGAATTTTGTGTTTACATTTTGAGGGTTCTTTATTTTCGGGTTTTCGGGGTTTAGTTTTTATCTCCATCTTTTGTACTCTTCGTTCTTTTGTCATTATAGTAAAATTATTTTTGCCCGTGGTTTTTTATCCTCTTTGGAGGAGTTTTTCCACGTTAAATTTTGTGTGTTCAATTTCTCAATTTCTTCTGCTATTTTTACTTGTTCGTTGCTTAATCGGGACGATCCTAACACCATCAATTCCTGATTCAACTAGTTCGATCAGTTTGATCATTGGACCAACAATAAATAAAAAATTATAAAAATCTAAAAAATTTAAAATATTAAACTAGTTCAACACGCTCAGTGATTGATTTTTATTAATTCCAAGCAGTTTTTTAATCAATTGATAGTGAAAAATTATATTACCCAAAAAGAAGGGTAAACTACCAAAGTAGTCACTTTTGTTTGCCTCAGGTTACATTTTAGTCACTTATGTTTGAAATGTTATGTTTTAGTCACTGAGCCATTAATTGTTGTTAACGATGTAATGGTATGCTGACATTACACATTAAATCATCATTTCAAACGAAAATTTTAGGTTAAATTCTACAATTGGTCCTTTTTTTTTCATTTTGAGCAATTTAAAATTTTTTTCTTTTATGTTCTTTTAACTTCCCTTTTTTTTTTCTTTAGTTTCCATTCTCTTCTGCTTCTCCCTCTATTTTCCTCCCTTCTTCATTTCTTTTAATGTAGTTTTTCTATGTTTCAATTTGTTAAAACTAGTCCACAAGCTCGCCTCACTCAAAAAAATTAAATTGTTTTTAAAAAAAAAGTATAAGGACTAATTTTGACAAATGAAAAATATAAAAAAACTACGTTAAAAGAAACGGAGAAGGGAGAAGCAGAAGAGAATAGAAAATAAAGAAAAAAAAGTTAAAAGAACATAAAAGAAAAAATATGGGACCGATTATATAAATTAACCAAAAATTTTGTTTGAAATGATGTTTTAATAGGTCAAGTCAGTTTACCGTTACATCGTTAACGGCAATTAATTGTTTAGTGACTAAAATGTTACAACGCGATAACATAAATAACTAAAACGTAACATTTCAAATATAATAACTAAAATGTAACATAAAATGAATAAAAATAACTATTTTGATAGTCTATTAAAAAAGAAAGCAAGCAAAACTTTATTTTATTCTACACTTTTTTTTTTCCAAGTACTTGTCTTCTTTACAAGTAAACTGTAAAAAACCTACAAGTAAGAAAGTATAAAAACAAAGTTTCAGACAAAAATCCCCCCACAACTCCCCCCAACTGTCCTATATTAACTACCAAACATGCTTCAACTTTAGTCTCCCCACTCCTACAAAAACACCTTCAGAAAACCTTCTCTTTCAATTCCCCCCTTTCAAAAATTCAATTCAATGGCTTCAGCTCAAAACAACCATCTTTTCCACTGGAACTACGCCGAGCTTGGTGACCATGGCTTCCAAATCCGTGGACGAACCCTCTTCTTCACTGTCCTCTTCTTCATAATCATCCTTATTTCCGTCCTTATCTTCTTTTTCACCCGATGGGTATGTAGTTTCTATCGAGACGCGTCGTCTCCAACTTCTCACGCGCCGCCTCCGCCACCGAATCGCGGTCTAGACGTTGCTGCCATTAATTCTTTGCCGGTAACTATGTTCACGGTCGGTGAAGCGCTTGGGAGTGAGTGTTGTATCTGTCTCGGTGTGTTCGAAGATGGTGAGAAGGTTAAGGTTTTGCCGGTTTGTAAACATACGTATCATCCACAGTGTGTTGATAGGTGGCTCAGTGCTGAATCGAGTTGTCCGCTTTGTAGAAGTTCAGTCCGAGTTGACTCAGATCAGCTTCAAATTGTAATTCAATAACGAGGACGACGACAACAACAGCAACCAAAATTAACAAAAAAATATTTTTTTGTTTAAATTATATTTTGTAAATGAGTGCTTCGAAAAAGGTTTGCAAAGTGCTCGATGAATTTACTCAATGAATTATTTGTTTTTTTTTTTTTAAGAAATAAACAAATATGTTAATTTGTTGAGTGAAGAAATGAAATTCATGGGTTTTTTTCCTCTTAAATCCTTCTTTACCATTTGAATGCCATTTTCTTTCATGGATTGGGCTTGAAAATGTTGTTCGAAGAAGAAATAAAAGGCTCGAAGAGTTGAGGTTTTGGAGTTTATATCAGAGATATAATATTTAAAATTATTTATAATATAGAATAAATGTATTTTAATACGCTCAAACTCATGTCTCTTATACTAAAAGTAATGTCAATACTAATCGAATTAAGACTCAATCGGTACACTATCGAGTAAAAAAAGAATGTAGATAGAAAATGAAGCAAAAATTTAAGCACATAAGTGAGGTATTTATACCTAATAATTGGATTCTTTGATGCATGCTGATTGCCTACATGAATGGTCGTGTTGGGGTCTTAATATGCCTAGTGACTTGTTTTTCGATCCTAGGATGTTTTATGCTGATAAGGTAGTCAATTGTTGATAATTTACTGTAATGCCAGTTGAATTCCTCTATACTCAATAATTGATGGTATCGAGTTTTTCTATTTTTGTTTCCGAACTAAATTTCTAAAGACTCATATTCAAGGGTGAAGAAAAGGGATTGGCAAGTACTCGACACTTTAAAATAAAAAATCGTTGCTTTAGACTTTCAAAATTCATAAAACATTAAGTTAATATATGATAAAATTATAATTTAACCCTTCTAAAAATATTAAAATTTTAATTTAATCCTTTTGAAAATCATAAAGATATAAGTCAATATATTAGTGAATTAGATTTTAACTTTTATAAAAATATATAATTTAGTACCAACCCTAAAAACATTTTCTAATTTCGGCCCTAATACCAGTGAATTAAACATACATCAAGAAGATGATGGATTGGTAGACGTTAAAACAAGACATTAAAAAAGAACCAAATATTATGGTTGGTAGTTCAAACATTAAAAATGTTTAAAAACTTGCACGACAGTCTATCTTATATGCCATGTCAACAAATAATTAAAAATTTTAGCTCTTTTTGACTCTTATTAAAAGATTAATTCTTTCTAAAAATCGAAGACTAAATTTAATTTTTTTTTTTTCATTTTCAATCGAAATGTCTCATCAAAAATTAGTTCAGGAAGTACCCAACAAAATAGGGAGACTACTTTAAGTAGGAGTGTGGTGGAATTATGATTTGGCAATCTTTAAAAAAATCAACTTTTTTAATCTTTGTTTTAGTAAAGTGGTCAAAGTTTGCCTTTAATCACACAAATCAAATATATATATATATATATATATATATATATATTATGAAAACGACTACCATACTACATAAATCACTACCACTTTACTACACACACATATTTATCATATTTTAACACTTAACCATTAAGCAATCCTTGGACCAAAAAGACAAAACATACAACACATTAAGCAATACTTTTTAGTACATGTGGAAAAAATCATTTTGATTCAAAAAAGAAAAACTTTTTTTGTCCGAGACTTTCAAGTATCTACTAGGCATGATAAATGACAACACAATATTTTTTAAATTTCTTTTTATATATTTATACCTTCGGTATCCGAATAAACAATATGAATTTCAGATAACAGATTCTCGAAGTATCTATTTGCATCCATTCTAGATCTGCAATGAATACCATATACATAAAAACTTGAATGTGATACTTTGTAACACCCCAAACCCGGCCCAAACACCACGACCGGATCTGGTATGTCACTAAGAAAATTTTGGAAGAACATGTCGTATTTTCAGAAAAATATTTTTCTAAAGTTTATCTTCTTAATCGAGAGAAATTTAATAGTTGATAGTTTAAATAAAATATGCATTTATAAATTAAAAACCCAAATTTAAATAGATACATTAGTTCAATAAGAATTTAAATAACTAAAAGTAATTAAACCCAACATAAACCCAAAAACATAAACAAAAATCTAGTGGCCCATGGCCTTATTACCATGAGATTTAAAATCCATTAAATACAAATATAAAATAATAAACTAAAGTCTTTTCGCTAAATCCAAATGTTCTTTTGCATGGCCACCTTGCTCTCCTCTCCAGCCCGGTCCGATGCACTAAGTGTCACCTGAAATTGTTAAATAATTGGTTGAGTCGCGAGACTCAGTGTGTAACCCTCATGCACCATTAGATTTGGGCTTTAGCCCCATAAAACAGAATAATCAAAATTGATATACATAACAAAAATAGTATGCAAAGCCCAACCCAAATCCTAGGTTTCCATCCGCTACACGCCCCCGTACCAGCCATTCACACCATTGGGGATTTCTACAATCGACCCACACGCTACTACGCCAAGATGGCGGTCATGTCGCTCATCAACATATTATGGCCAAGCCCTTATAATGAATCACGGTATTAGCCGCTACAACATATAACGAGATCACGGTATAAACCGCTACACATATAACGTATAACTTCCTCCTTTCATCAACCCAACCCATTGTCATAAAATCAATATGCTTTTATCATATAAAGTCAAACATTCAACGACTGGTGATTTGCTTCACCCTTCTCGGGTTTCCAACATTAGGCGAGATATCGGTATTTATCACAACATATAAACTTATGAGCATACATTAATAATCGAGATCTAGATGGTGGGGAAGTATTACACACACGATATCGCGAAATCCAATATTCTTAGTCGATGTCCTTGCTATCCGGATCTATTATCCTCAATGTAAAGCCTTGCTCGAAGCGGAAAATCACACGAAGATTTAACCCTTCAATATCGGCCAAGGTTAATAAATCCCAAATTACACGTTAAAACTAATAGATCACTTACCTTGAAATCCCGAAAGTAACACGATTCTATAACTTAGAGATCTATACGATTGACTCCACTAAAGTTCGCTTGATTTACGGCACAAGTAGGCACCACGAAGTAATTCGGCAATCACGGGAGATGAGATCTAGGGATTTGACTTTTAGGAAAATCCCGGAAAAAGTATGAACAAGAGAAGGTGATGTGTCTTTGGCTTTTAAAATACTTGAGTGAGGAGTTTCGGTTTCGACGACAGGAAAGAGAAGAAGAAAAGAAAACAAGGAAGAGACTTGAAGATTTGGCTAGGAAGAAAAAGAATGGAAAGAGTTTCGGCTTTTGAATCAAAGTGAAGATGAGGGAATAGGCTTAGAGATTTTGGCTTTTGCAGAGAATGAAGAAGAAGATGGAACTTTAGGAGTTTTTTGGCTTTACTCAGAGAAGAAGAGAAAAGAATGAGAGAAAGACCCAAATGCCGAAATTGAAGAGATATTCCCCTATTTATAGAAATTTGGCACTTACCTAACCTTTGAGATAAATCCTATCTTTTCTCCTTTATCTTAATCTACTAGCTCATCTAAAAGAGACTTAATTATCTCTAATTCCTCCCTCCTTTATCAAACATATTATCCACATATTTTAATCATTAAAATCCCTAAATTTTAGCCTTTATCTGCTTATTATCTACATAAAATAAATTCTTAAATAATAGCCTTTATCTGCTTATTATCCATATATTTTAAATATTAAAACCCCTAAATTTTAGCCTTGTTGCCATCCACTCCACCTAATCCTAATGCCCAAAATTTAGCTAACTTAAATTAAAAGAATTGGGCTCCATGAAACTTAAATTTGGGCCCCTTACTCCCTTGTGTGGCGTCACCTCTTAAGATTGGGCCACAAGCCCACTTTGGTATTTTAAACATAGATACTACCTTTTAAACCCTATAATGCCCAAACAGAAAATTTTAATCAAGGCCTCTACCTAAGCCTGAGCCCAATTTGGACCCCTAACACTTAAATTAACACATTAAACATATCCAACCATTAAACGCATAGGCTCAAAAATTCAGGATGTTACATACTTCGCTTAAAATATATTGAATTTCTTATCGTCCGACCCACCAAGTAATAAAAAGTAGACATATAGAGAGAGAGAGAGCGTAAGGGTTGGTATCCTATTCCATGTTTTAATTCCCCGAGTAAAATTAAGAATTCGATTCTTATATTATTTCTTTCTTTTTTTTTTATAAACAATTACGTTAGTCGTTTTCAAATTATGGTTCAAATTTTAACCTTATCTCAAAATGCTCTAATTGAGTCCTCAAAATATTAATATTTTATTAATTATGTTTGTTCTGCCATCCCGAGCCATTAGCTTTAAGATTGAATGTTAGCTTGGATCAAATGTACAATATATACAAAACACGTGGATCAGGTTTTAAACATTTGAACTTGCATTTTTTGTTAAGTCACATCAAAATGGATAAAAAAGTTAATGTTTTTTAACTTTGTCGACATAGCATAAATATGGATTGTCATATAATTTTAATATTTTTTTAAATAGTTTTTATATATTTGTTGAATCTTTAAATTTTAAAAAATTAATTAAATACTAACGTGCGATTCACATGGTAATCCACGTGTATACAACGTCATCAAAGTTAAGAAACGTCAACTTTCCCATTCATTTTGAGGTGATTTAACAAAAAAAAACACAAGTTTAAAGGCTAAAAAGGCAAGAGAATTAAATGTAAGGCTAAAATGATTTTATTTTGTAAAGTTGGAGACCTAAATAAATTATTATGCCTTAAAAAATAGTCCTAAATTTTAATGATACAAGTTTTTTTTTTAACACGTTAAATCTAAATTATTTTTTCTTTTATTAAATTTAATTTGTTAATACAATAGGTATTAACATTACCTTTTTTTTACGATTCTAGCATGGCAATCCGTGTGGCAGTCCATGTGTACTTTGTATTGACATGATGCTATTTATCTTATATGTTATATCAACAAATAATTTAAATAGGTAGAACTTTTCAAGAAATAAAAAATAGGTAAAAATATCTCTCCAGTCCCTTTAAAATTTCAAGAAATAACATTTTTTTTTGTCAAATGTGCATAATTTTGTTTGGAATAATAACAAATTTAGCTATTGTAATTTACAAATTCTATCAACTTGGTCATGATTTAACATTTTTTTCCTGCAATGTTTTTATAAGCGTGTAAATGTTGAGACTAAATTTGTTATTATACCAATCAAAATTATATACAGTTGATGAAAGACATTAGCGTCATGATTAATCGTCCTTGATTGCTCGCTTTTAAAATTGAAATGGATTAAACTGATTCGATTTTGAGAGGGACTAATTTGCGCAAATTCGAAATTGATAAGATTTGGAGAGATCTTTTTACCTAAAAATTATAAATGGTTCATAAAAAAAATTAAAAAAAAAATGAAGTACATGTGGATTGCCTTGAGGGCTATCATGTTTAAAAATTTAATATTTTAATTAGTATTTTTGTTAAAAAAATCAATTCGACTCGTTTTTTAAAAGTTCATAAAAATCCTTCCGTTTCTAAAAGGTCGAGGACTAAATTTAATTTATTTTTTTAAAAAAGAGAGAATAAGAGCCAAATTGACAAAAAAAAAAAATTATAAGAGGTAAATTTATTATTATACTTTTTTTGAAAAAAATAAAAATAAATGAAATTGGGCCAAAATGGGCGTAAGTTAGCTTCACCTAATATATATATAATAACATTACTAAGGCCTTTCCAACTGGTTGAAGGCCTTTTGGCTTTAGGGTTTTACGCTTCTATATATAAACCTAAACGCCAACTTTTCCTTCATTTCGCCGCAGAGCCTATTGAACAACAACAAACCAAAGGTTTACCATGAGAGCTAAGGTAAAAAAAGAAACCATTACCATTGTTTTATTTTATTTTTACTTTTTAATTTAGATATTGATATGGGTTTATTATCTTTGTTTCATTTCAGTGGAAGAAGAAGCGTATGAGAAGGTTGAAGAGGAAGAGGAGAAAGATGAGGCAAAGATCTAAGTAATACAGTCTGTGTTGTTCTTCATGGATAGTTATTTGATGGGTACTTTTTTTTTGAAGGATTTAAAGCTGTTGTTTTCAATTTCATGGCTTAGGGTTTTTGTTCTTGTATTTTTGTTGAACCATTTTCATCTACTTGATAAATGTTATTGAGTTTTTAAGGATTGAAATGATTTGAATTAGAAAATGAGATTGTTTCGTGTTATCTTTGTGGAATAATTAGCACAAAATATTTTAGGATATTGAGATGTGTAGAACTGTTGAATTGGATGGGTTTCACTTAGGGTCGGGTAAATTTCTGATTCGGGACATTTCGGGTTTTTGGTCGGTTTGGTTTGTATTAGAGTTCTGGGTTTTCGAGTTTATGACTTATTTAGGGTTAGACTACTAGGGTTTTCTCCGTTGTGTCGGTATAAGTTTTGGCTATTTAGGGTTCTTTGTTTTAGGTTTGGGTCGAGTTCAAGTTGTGAGTTCTTTGTTGTCAAATAGAGTTGGGTCTTGGGTTAGGAGTGGTTTGGGTCCGTTTTCGAGTTTGAGTTTGCATAGATTCAAGTTGTGAATTCCTTGTGATCAGATAGAGTTGGATCGAAATTTTGTTAGGATTGATTAAATTTGATTTGTGTTTAGATTGATGGGGTTGTCTTTTCATGTTCGGATCATTGAAAGGTTTAGGAATTTTTTATCAATGCATATTGTTCTATGCTCAAGTGTAGTATTGCATTCTTTGTGCAATAATTAGCCAAGTATTTTAGGATGTGAAATATGTAGAACGATGGAATTGGACTGTTCCACTTAGTGTTGTGTTGTTTTCGGATTCGGGTTTTGGTCGGGTCAGACATTTCGGGTTTTGGATCTCTTGATCAGTATTGTGTCTTAAGTTTTTTGAGTTTAGGATTATTCAGGTTAGGTGATTAGGGTTTTTAGGATGTGTCATTGCAAGATCCTTTTAGGTTCTTTGTTGTTTTAGGTTCGGGTCAATTTCGAGATTGATTTGTATTCAACAATGTTAAGCATGAATATTCGAGTCTGAAGTTTGAACATGAAAATTGCTTGAAATTATTGGAGCAATAAACCTAGCGAAGATGATGTCCTATTTATAATCTTGAATTGGTAAAAATTAGACTTGCTTGTTGGTTGGGCCAGTTGCCTATGCTTGAACGTCTATGAGAATTGAAAAATGGGTTTGGGTAAAACTTAAGGTTCGTTTTTTATATAGTCTAAGCCTTGGGCTTAATTCGGTTTAGCCTGAATATTTTATGTTATAAAAAATAACTATAATAATTATATATAAACATTTTTGATAACTATGGTACAAATAATGCATATCTAATTTTATGAGTGTATCAAAGTCTATATAAAAATTTAAAATATGAAATGAATTTATCATATTAAAAACATCAAGTCAATTTTTGATTGCTTCACGTCACTACTAATTTATATCAACTAAGGAAAATGCAAATGCAAAGGCAAAGCATCAATCAATCAAAAAGCAAAAATGGAGTGATTGAATGTGGATGACTTGAATTGATTTTGGTTTGAGTCAATTTGAATGGAGTAAATTTTAGGGTTTAGGGTTTAGGAGGTCTAGTTTTTTGATTGGATCATTTTGTGCTCATGTCATTCAAGCTTGAATTATTTTGTTTCTAGGCCGTTTTGGGTTCGGGTTGGATGGTTTCGAGTTGATGACATTTTTATCTTTAAATAATTTATTCAATTCAGATCGGGGTTGATCAAGTTTTGTTTTCGAAATCAAGTCATAATTGAGCAAGAAACCAATACTAACTTGCACTGATCTTACTTGGAAATGGTGTATATATATATTGGGTTTTGGATTTTATCAAGTTTGGGGTTTTAGATTTTCAGATTTTGGGTTCGAATAAAGTTATTATTTATTTGTAAGCCTTTTATTATTTTTTATTTTACTAAATACAAGGCGGTCTATTTTTGCTCACGGATAAAAATACCTACACTGACAATGTATTAAATATCACATTGTTTATTACGGAGTAAACTAAGAAGACAAGAACAACCTTTGTCTCTTACTCCTTATCCGACAATTCGATTTCGATTCATCCGATGATAAAGCATTAATCTTGTTCACAACTACATTCAAAGATTGTTTTAGATTGCTTGAAACACCCTCTCTATTACCACTCTCATTGCAAAGGATCAAATTGCTTTTGGTTCTTCCACCAACACTTGAAATTTCAGCTTCCACAATGCTAAGCCTTAGCCCTTTGAGGACTCGGATGAGCTCCGAAAACACTTCCGGCCGATCATCGCAACAAATCGAAACCCTGATGAATGTCTTGTCTTCGGGAACATTGTAATCGACAGATACTTCATCGGTTTCGGACGGTATAGCAAAAGCTTTGCCGATTTCTGCTGCTTTTCGTTTTAGATCCTTGACTTGCTCTATTGCACTTCCTAATAAGGCTGCTTTGTCCATCTGAACAATAAAGGGTCAAATTATGGTTTTGGTCCTACTATACATAAATCTAGTATTTAATCCTTAATACTTTAATTTGACATAGTTTGACCACACTTTACTTTTATTATTTCATTGGTTAGTCCAAATAATTTAGACTTTCAAATTTTCTAGTCAAATGTTGACATGGATTTTTTTTATAAAAAAAAGTGATAAAACAATATTTAGTCCTTAAATTTAGTAATATTTTTCAACTTGATCCCTACATATTTTTTTGTTCAAGCTAGTCTAAGAACTTCGGAACCTTTCCCATGTTGGTCTCCGAACTTAAATTTCATTAAGGTAATATGACGTGACACTTTGGGGCTTTGCCATGTCAATATCTAGAAATTTTAATATATATATATATATATATATAATCTAAAAATACCAAAAAAATATTTATATTTTTTAAAAAAAAATCAGGTGATAGTGTGGCACAATTTTAGAGTGCCATGTCATCATACCTTAATGAGATTCAAGTTTAAGGACTAAATTGAGAAAAGCTATCAAGTACCAGATCTAGCGTAGACAAAAAAAATTTCAAAAATCAAGCTGGAAAAAATTGTCAAGTTCAAAGATTAAATAAAAAAACCCTTCCAACACACAAAAAAGAGTCCATGTTAACATGGTAAGTAAGGATTCTTTTGTTTAAAAAGTTAATTTATTTAGTAACTAAAGGTATTATAAAAATAGAGAATTAAATTATGTAAAATTAAATATAGGGACTAAATTAAAAAATTGAGCATAATGAAGGGACCAAACTCATAATTTAACCACCAATAAAGAATTGATCTGAATATCATTGACAATGCAAAAGAAGGCAACTTTGGAGCAAACTACACACCTTGTTAGACTTGGGAATCAATTTCCTCAAAGCTGTAAGCTGCGAGTTAATCCGATCCCTCCGACGCTTCTCGGCTTCACTATGGCTCTTGGAAGCCACCGTAGCTTTATCAGGTATCGCTGGCGAAGTAAACCCGTGGCAACCAACTGAGCTAGAAGCTGAGAAAAGAGGTTCCATCGGCCATGGAACTATGAAAGGAGGCTCATTGCTCATAGCAGCAGCATTGAAACCATCACAATTTGGAGGTTCAAGCAAGCTAAGAGGGTAACAATTCTCCATTTTCAGCTAATAATATAAAAAACCAACAATACCAAAATGCTCATCTTGGCCTTCTTATGGAGATGAGAAACACTGTTGGTTGAGCTAATAATGTGTGGTGATTGGTGTGATATTTTTTAACTTTTGATTGGTCAAATGAAAATAATGTGTTGCCCATTATTCGGTTGTCATTTCAATAAGGATATCAATTTGGATTTAACCTTTCTTTTTTTTTAGTTCACATTAAATAAGAGTCAAGTCGGGTTGAATAGTTAAATAGGTAAATATCTTTTAGCATTGTTTTGTTTTTTCGGGGAATGGGATAAAATTATATCGACGTTACTCAATTATTAGTAAATTTCTTTTAATTATTTAATTATGAAAAGTTACAAAATGGTCACCTAAAAATATTTTATCAAGAAGCTGGAAATCTAGCTTATGAAGCATCGAACTCTTGAGAGAATATTATATCATCATACCTTAACAGAATCCAAGTTCGGGGATCAAATTTAAAAAAAAAAAATTATCAAATTCCAAAACTAATGTAAACTAAAAAAAAAAATTCAATAACTTAATTCGAACAAGAGATCTTACTTAAAAAGTATCCAATGTTTTTCCACTCACCCAACAAAGGTTTGGAGTTTAACTTCTTTTAAGTATTGATGGAGTATTAGAGGAGAAAGAGAATCATGGTTTGGCAAAGGCATTCAATACAATGAGTGTCAGAAAAAATATGGACAACAAAGAGAATTGTGCGGAAAATACATGTGGAAAAAAATGAGATAATGATTTTTTATAGCCGAAAAAATCATTTTAATCCTTCATTTAATTTTTTGTTTCTTTTAGTCTTTGAACTTGTATTCTTTGTTAAATCACCCAAAAATAGATGCAAAAGTTAACGTTTGTCAACTTTACTGATGTGACATACATAAGGATTATCATGTGGATAAAATGTCATCATTTAATTAATTTTTTAAAATATTAAAAATTTAAAAAATATATTTTTTTATATTTTTTGATACCTTTTAATAATTTTAATAAGTTTTTAAATTTTTAAAAATTAATTAAGTGCTGACATGTCATCCATGTGGCAATCCATGTGTATGACATGTCAACAACATTAAAAAATATTAACTTTTCCATTCAATTTGAGGTGATTTGATAAAAAAACGCAAATTTAAAGACTAAAAAATGTGAAAATTTAAATTATGGGCTAAAATGACTCCTTTTATAAAATTAGAGGACTAAATAAGTCATTATACAAAAAATTTATTGTTGTTGCTTTTCAATCAAGAATTCATTGATATGTATTCAATTATTTCACTCCACGGTTAATTTCGGGTTCAAATCATTTTAAGTTTTGTCAAATCAAATCTTTCCAAATTTAGATCATATCAAATTCTATTCATTTCGGGTTAAGTTCATTTCGAATTACTTGCACGAATCGTTTTGAGTTTATCGTAAACATATTTGAATTATTATCCTTTTTATAATTAAATCAAATTTGAGAATCTCGGATCATATCATGTTTTACTTTCTTTTACTTTCTTTCTTTTAGTTGATGCTTATCTATGAACTATTTTTTCTTTTTCTTTTCTTTTTTTTTCAAAAGAATGAAAAAGATGTCATTGAACCCCACGTTGAAGTGAAATGCCTTTCTTCAGCTTTCTTAGATTGGGCAAGTAAATAATGTAGAATTTTTAGCTAATATTGTGGGATAAATTTGTGAGATTTTTAAATTATTAATTCTTATTTCGAGCGTAATTGAAGTGTCTCTAGATAAGGTCGGATTAAAAATTTTATTATAAAATTTTCTTTTGAAGGAAAAATAAAACCCCTTTTTTTGTATATTCCTAAGTTTTTTTTTTTTTCTCCTCCTACATTATTTATCAATTTTTTATTATTTTTCAAGAAGGAAAAAAAAAATATAATTTTGGTGGCTTTGTTTGTCGTCTCTCACTTGATTCTCTATCCAATCATAGAGTGCATATAAGCAAACAAAGTGGGCTTAAATTACCATCACCAATTTAGCCACAATGTAGGGACCTCTTCAATCACCATTCAAATTGTAAACTCATTAGATTGATATGAAATCTCATGACATTTGGATTTGTGTGGTGCCAATGATTTATTTTTCTCCTTTCTTGTTTTACCTCAAATTAGTTGTGCAAACTCAACATTGAGTCACTCGAATCTAAATGCAATCTAGTTTCATAATTATATTTGACTTAAATAAAAAATATTCGAACTCAAAATGATTAGAAATGGTTTGAAACTGAAAATTTTGAATAGAAAATTTAAGTAATTAGATCTCAGAATTGACCCAAGTCTAAAATAATTCGATCCATAATAACTTGACTCAAAACTTATTTGGCCCGCCTCATTGACAGTGTTACCTCTTGATATTTGGATGGGGTGGTGCCATTGATTTCTTCTTCTTTTCACTTAAATTCATTCTCATTCAAACTTAGATAGAAATTGTACTTAATTAATTTATGTATAAATTTGATCCAATCCAACTTGATCATAAAATGTCAACAATCGAATTTACCAACCCAAACATGAAAATGAATCAAACCTAGAATAACCCAATTAGAAGATGATCGAAGTTGTAATCGAGCATAGTACCAAAATACTAGCAAGGTTGAGCTCGATTCTAATTCAATGCTTGATATTTGGCTTAAACTCAATCGAACATCAATTTTTGAGCTCGAGCTCCACTCAAGATTTAATTGAGTTATTTGAGCTCGAACTTAATCAAAACTTCTATTTATTTTTGTACTCAAGCTCAATTAAGCTAATTCATATCCAAATTTAAGCTTGTTCATACTTAAGCTCTTTATAATAAGGGTAAAAACTATATTTTGATAATATAAAAACATATATTTAAATGAAAAGCTCAATTAAGTTTGGCGGCCATTCAAATAGTATTACAGTGCTAAAACTCACTTCAACTGATAGCTCGAGCAATTCAAGCTCGAGTTTGTCTCAATAATTACCGAATTGAACTCAACCTTGATTGGAAAATCCAAATGACTCAAATCAAAAACTAACTCGATGACAAAATGATCCAATCCAAAACCAATCTAGGACACTCAAGCCTTGTTTAATAAACCATTGAAGAAAACTAAATTAGCTCAAAATCAATATTTTCAGTGATTTAATTTAAGCATTTTGATAATCCAAACTAAAAAAAAAAACACAATACTTCAATGAAAAAGGGTTGAAAACAATAAGTAAATAAAGAACTACTTATCACTTATGGAATTTTCTCAATTATTTTTATTCTCTTAGCATCCTATAAACATTTTATTTTTAAAATTATTATTTATCAAACAATCTAATTACATTTCTTGCTCAATTTTAAGTGGCGGTGTATTTTTTTTTTAATCTACAAGCAATATTAAAAAATAGACCTCTATTTCTAAATTATTTATTTTTTAATATTTTATTATACACTAATAGGATATTTATCAACCCCGTCCTTATTTGGAAGTCTAAAAACTCTAGTGTGTTAGTTGACAGGTCTACTTCTCCCCCCAGTGGCCGTCGGCAAGGAGCACAAAGAAAATATGCGAAGACATAAGTTCATGCTCCAAAATGGACTTAGCCGCAAAGTGTTTCGTCCAGCAATTTAATGCATGGAAGCCGCCCTCCCTGCTGCTAAACAGTGGTAAAAATAATAAACTTAGATTCATTTGAAATAATAACTTCCGTTTTATTATTTTATAATATGGTAGCATAACATAATTTATATTATATGAAAATTAAATATATAATTCTATGATATTTATCTATTAAACATATATTTAAATCATTAATAAAAATATAACTGTTTAATATATATTAGAAAATTAAATATAATCAAATCTAAATATATTTGAATTAGATATTTACAAATATAAATGAATTTCGAGACAACTATGTCTGTTGTTGAAATCATCCAAACCTGACTCAATTCAAATTCGATTCAACACAAACCGAGCCATAGACAACACCATGTCTAAATGCATAGAGTGACTCGCTAGCAAAATATATATTTCTTACAGCATTATTTTCTAAGTACTAAGGAAACCGTTGTATTAAAAACAGACTACATTTTACCCGTTTTATTTAAAAAGGAGTAAATTAAAGAATAAATTAATCATTTCTGTTAAAAATAATTTCATCTATTTTTACTGTTAAAAACTAATAAATATGCCTCATTTTCTTCATTCTAGGCTTCTAGCATATAGAGACCAATTTTTAATAGATAATACATATATGGACTAAAGAGTACTTTTACTAATATCAAATCAATTTGCAAGGGATAAAAATGACATGGAAGTGTATCATTTCATATATATACTCAGATCAATTCGGAAATGGAAAGGAAATAATAAAAATACAAATATTCATGAAACCCTTAGACTACCCTTTCTCTAGTCTCTAGTATATTTGCAGCCAAAAAATGCCTCTTTTGCTACCACCAAAAAGGAGAAAAATAATGAGGGCAAACTACAAAATCATTATCACATCCCAAAAAAAAAAAAAAAAAAAAACACTAAAATAGCATATTATTCCAAATTGATAACAACTACGGTTTTTTCTCCTAAAAATAGAATCTTCAATAAAAAACAAACCATGTTCTTAAGGCTTAATAGCTGCCCATTGGTGGCATACCAAAAGGTGGCATCGAAGGCGGCATTCCCATTCCTCCCATGGGTGGTGGTGGTGGTGGAGCAAAACCTCCTCCCATTCCAGGCATTGGTGGTGCAGGTAAGGCTAGAGGTAGCAACTGAGCATACATGTTCTGCAATGAACGAAGGCCATTTATTATAATCCGAGGAAAGGTAAACTGGTAAAGTTGTCGCTTCAATTTTTCTTAGTATAATTTTACCTGTTGTGCAATCACTTCCTTCTCTTCGTGCTCTTTGGCTTTCACTTCCTTTTGAGCCTCGATTTTATCCTTGATAAGTTCATCGACTTTGCCAGTATATTCGCGGATAAACTGGAGAAATACAGGACTCGAATAAGGTTCCAACACAATGTATCCAAAATAAGAAACAATTGAAACCAAATGGGCATAAAATGAGAAGTATGAATCAAAGCAATCACCTGCAACAGATATGGGAATGCGAAGTCGATCATATTGTGAATCCAGGCTAGCTCGAGAACGACATCTGCTCGAAGTAAGTCATAACAAACAAAGAGGCATGATGCAAAGCATTCCTTCTTGCCCTGTAAAATGAACATCGACGATGAAATTATATCCAATTCAAACAAGAAGCAACCATACCATGACAATAGAAGAAGATAAACTTCATTTTCCATGTAATCCGGCACGGTTAACAAGCAGAACAGACCAAACTAACATAATAGGTCTACCGGTTGAACAAGGTGGTCTAACACAATACTTAGGGATAAGTTTGGGTACCTGTTCAATAAAGTAAACAAGTAACTCCTCGGCAAGTTCACGTTCACCAGACTGTGAAGCTGTTTCCATTGCATCTTTGTAATGGTTGTCTTTCTTTGACAATGCAATGGACTGCTTCCATCTGCCAGCCTTCTTGTAAATGTATGCAGCAACTCGCCTCATCTCCAGCAGCTCATGTTTCTCGATCTGCTCAAGCAATTTGGAAACAAATCATAAACCGACCTAACAGCAAACAAAAACACAACTAACAGTACTTCACCTTTTGTGCAAGGCCAATCTGATCAAAGTTATCATGTAAGTCGATAGATTCTCTCAATCTATCGTAATCTTCTTCCTCTACATAAATCTCATTCAACGCCTCATTTACTGCTGACACGTTGTTGCTCTGAACAGCAACCATGTAAGGCTTCACAAGTCGCAGATGACCCGCCTGAAATAACCAACCCAAAATGAATTAAAATAATGCTTAAGCAAGTCAATAGTCTTTATATCAAAATTAGATCATTTTCATCCAAATTCAAACCTTTCTCATAATATCAACAACACGAGTGTGGTCTACACGAAGTGCGAGCACGTTCAACATATCATTTATGAGATCAGGGTGTTCTTGCAAGTAGAAGTGGACAGCCTTGTAATATAGCTCAACACTGGCAACTTTGACTATAATGTCTTTGAACTGCATATGATCCCATGCTTCGGGAGAGTGGTTCATCACGGTAGTTGCAGCATTGTCAAACTCGTCATATTGAATGTATAAATAGGTAAGTTCCTTCCAGTGCTGCTGTTCATCACAAGCTCTTATCAGCTTGGGAATGTTGAGACGAGTAGAGAACAATTTAATGTGCTCCATAAGCTTCTCAGGACGGTATCTGGCATACAAAACTCCCAGTTCAGTAAAGATCCCCATATGTGCACGTTCCAGTCCTAAACCACTCTCCATAAGAGAGATCAACTCATTGAAGCATCCTCTGTTCTGATAGTATTCGCTAACTTCTTCCAAGTCGTCCACCTAAAAAGTCAACAAACACAACGGTCAAAATCATCGTGGACAGTCATACACACGTATTACAAACTTTCTTGTTCCAAAAATTTGTGATTCATATGAAAGTAAACTCACCTGTATGATGATGTTAAGACCACATATCTGTGCCAATCGGAATTCTTCTGCATCAACACAAGCAAAGCAAACCTCCTTCCATGTCTTTGCACTGTTTGCTTTTCGTGCTGCATCAACAGCACCTTGGAATTGTTTAAGTCTCACCAGTGTAACAGCCAATTTGGCCCAGTTAGATATAAACGCAAATATTATTTTTGCAGCTTCATATAGGGCTTCATCGAACAAGCGGTCACCAACATTTTGAAGATTAGCAACATTTGGCATGAGAATGAATTCTTCAATTTCGCCGAGTCTATCAATCTTTGCATAGGCATAAATAAGTTCACCATCCACCTTGGGCTCTTTGACCTTCTGCCTAACCATCAGAAGATACCTCACCAAATCAGGGTAGACATCAGCATCCTCGGAAGCTCGGATAACATCAAGGAACTGGGTAGCATCATCCGCGCGAATAAAAGATTCAATGGCATCGCTCACCAGCCCCTCCTTCAGTTGTGCCTTTGCAACCTGACTCCAAACAGCATCTTCTTCAACTCGGAATGCGAATTCCACAGCCCGATCAATGCTTCTAATATTGTCCAATAAAACATTGACGGCCTGCACGTTTAAGTTGAACTTTTTGAAGATCGCAAAAGCTTCTTCATACAGTTGGGCTTCAACAGCCACTTCTCCAACAGCAGGTCCGTCAAAATTATCCAACCTATTGATATAATCCATAACCCTAGATGGATCTGCCTTAATAGCCGTCAAAATAAGAAGATTCTGTAGATTGAAGTTCCCACTGAATGCAGAGTTTTGGAGTACAATCTTCTCAAGAAGCTCAATAAGTTCATGGGGCAGGTCAGCTGTCATAAAAGCTTTAACAGCTGCAGAGACTTGTTCAGGACTCTTGCTCTCTGGCAAAGCAGTCGATACAACCTGATCTATCAGCTGTCGTCTATATTCATTTTCGGGATTTAGAACCTTCTCCCAAAGATCACCATCCATCCTTTCAACAACATACCTGTGATCAAAGGGTGATGGACAATTAAGCCACTTTAAAAACATAGGATGCATGATCAACCTATCAGAAATAAACTAAATAATTAAATACCTAGCCTGCAATTTAAACAAGGAGTTCTTATTTGTGACGTTTATAAGTTCATCGTCACATTGTCCTCTTCGGTATGCTACAACAGCCAGGGTGGGATCACGCTTCTCACAGTACTTACCAACAACCCGAGAATCATAGTAAGGGTTGGTAGTGAGGAAGTGCTCTGGATTGTTATTGCTGTCAATGATTATTTTACCCAGAGCATTGTGGACATGCACATCTTGGCTTCCCTCACTCACAAGATGCTCCAAGAACTGTGTTAGTAAACGAAGTCGATTTCTGGAAATCACATGCCGAAAAATTAGAATCACAGAGTAATAGAGGTGGCAACAAGGACAAGAAATGCAGAAAAAAATTCACCTCTTCTCACATTCCTCCACAAGAGGCTCAACAGGAAGCAAAGAACGGACAGAGAGAATGAGACCCTTTATAAAGTCTTCAGGACATTCATCATCTAGCAACTGGCCCACTACCAAAGGAGCATTCCCTGGGTTCACCTATCAAAAGAAGCAAACAAGTTCTCAATTACTTGAGCTCAAATTAAAGTCATATAGTATGCCAGTAAATAGATAAATAGGTAGAAATATCACAAACCTTCTGAACATAACCTTCAATGTAACGGAGCATATTATTTGTGTAGAGGTAATGAGTGAGATCCGGAACAAACCCAAATCGATCACAAACATTAATCAATGGCCTAGCATCCGGAAGTTTGGCCTCCATCAAGAAGTTCTTTGTCTTTTCGGCATCATAAAAGTTTGATTCCCTGGTCACGCGCTCAACCTCCTTTATTTGTCCAGTTTTAGCAGCTGCCTCAATGTACTTAAAGTGTATATCAGGGTCCTCACTGTCCCATAATCGGAAATAAACATCTTAGTAAGCTTAGAAATGACTATGCTCTAAGCAATCAAGCGAAGGAAACCAAATTTGCTAAATAACTTACCTTGAGCTCAAATATGAGCCCAGGAAAAAGTACAATCCTTCATACGACTTAAACTGCTCAAAAAGTTTTATGCAAGCATCAACACCCAACTGTTCGCAATACTCTTTCGCAACCTGCACAGACACAGAACTTAGCCTTTGGCAATCTCTAAAAGAATTAGAGTACAATCAGACAACATCCCTTACCTGCACAATTATTTGAAGGTTGCCTCTAAGATTAACCAGTAGGAGGTCCTTCATGCACTCCAAAGCCCATTCACGTGAAAGAGTACCAAAAAACTCAACAAGTGACTGTAAACAGAAGTCTGGTTAAAAACATGTCACAAGCTTCTATAGTCTCTAATTTTATCAAGAGATAAAGATAGTGGGCATCAATGTACCTGTGGCTCAATAGCATGTGTATTCACAATGACACGTTTAATATCTGGCAACTCAGAGTAATGCTGCAGAAAAGGCATTACATTTAATCAAGGATATCAATATACTGTTAAAGCAGTGTAGAAAATCAGACATAATGCAACAAGTACTAGTTTTAACAAGATACCTGCAGAGCTCGGACATACAGACCAGCTTTCTCACAAAGCTGAGCAATTCGGGGACGATCATAGTGACTGAACATTCCATTTGCTAAAATGGCATCAGCAACATTTGGATAAGTTACTAGATTGATTTCCAAGACCTGTTGAGAAAAGATTGTTATTAAACTAAGTACATTATTTCAAGAAGGAAAATATAAAACAAAATTAGACTAGCTTAACAAGCAGCATTCAAAGAAATAACCTTTGTTTGGAGAAAAGCATGCTCTGGTAGATTTGGTTTCAAAACATCCAATAGAAATGCAGTAGCTTCCCTTATCAAGTTCCTCTGAAAATAAAGAAAGAAATCCAAAAAAAACAAATATCATGTGTTCGTCAGGAAAATATATTAATTTTCACAAACAATTCTATAAGCAGCAGACCTGAAGGAAAAGATCAGTAATGGTGTTGTAATCAACTGGACAGCCTCCCTCCATTTGAGACATCATCAATGCAAAATTAACAGCTCCCTGCAAGTAAAACAAGTGATAACTCATCCACCGCCAAAAAGATTTTTAGTAAATGAAAATTACACACATTCAATCCAGTCAAAAGGCCATAATACTAACATCTTAGAGTAGGCAAACAATAAAAATGTTTTTCTACTCAGAAAACAGAACAATCATAAAAATTGACTTAATAGGCTTTAATAAGGAGATTTAGCCCATATCAATTGCTCATATGATTTGACATGCTTCAACAACTCAAACAATAAAAAGTAGAGAAAACAGAAACGAACCTGTGGATCTGAACGGAGAATTGTTTGCAAAAGGAACAAGTAGTCAGGAGTGTACCCAACCTGAGGAAAACAATTCAGTCATGAATATTTGACGCATACAATAACTGAAATATAAAGAACAAGCAGGAGAAATACTTGACCCCACCCCACCCACAAAAAAATTTATGCTGTGAAAAAGGAGATCAGATATCATCACTCCAGAAAATGCCAAAAAATATTGTAGTAATCACCTGCTTTGAGTAAATCAAGATCTTGTCAAACTCCCTACGTTCAGCAAAAGCAGCAACAACTTTTGGAGTTGCCCTTGCTTTAATATATATTTTCAGTGCAAGATCATTATCCACAGTCTACAACAAAAACAAAGCTGTAATTAGAATAAGGCAAAAAAAGTGTCAAATCATTTCCAATTTTCTTGAAGTTTAAATTCAGAAAAAACTGAATAAATTACTGATAGACTACTATTCCAGTGGGTAAAAAATCAAACCTTCACAAGGTCACCCAATTCTTCACTGCATTCCAATTTATCTTCAGCCAACCAATTCTCCAGAAGGTTCTTCTTGTTTTGGTTTACCACAAGCCGAGATAGTTCCAATGACTCAAACGCATTGAGCTTCCCCCTTGTTAGAAGGATACCAAAGTACTGCAAAAGTGGTGCAGTCTGCCCAGCTTGCACAGGAACACTCTGCAGAAATTCTGCTTTAGAAAAAATCAACAGAACAGTACACAATAACAAGTATCTAAATGATAAAGAAAGCAAAACGAAACCTGAAACTTGGCAACCGTATCAGGAGTGCGAAGGATCCCTTGTGGAGACTCTGCAGCAAGCTCAGCAGCTTCTTTATACTTAGTTTGAGCAAACAACTCTTGAAAACGTTGGACAACCTGAGAAATCCAAGATCACAGAGTCAACATTACTGTTAACAAAGGTGCAGCATCACTAACTCTAATCATGCAATAAGAAGACAATCAGAAAATAGGCCACTAAAGTAAATCAAGATACAAAAGCCAGCATGTTTTCAATCTCAGCATATCAGTGAGATTGAAGAAACCCCACATCCAAGAAGGAAGTTAACACAAAAGTATTCCCCCCCCCCCCAAGTTAAAAAAATATTATTCCCTTGGATATTATTATCTGGCAACTAAAAATTGATAATGCAAACATTCACAAACAACACACCAGAAAATATACAAATCAATTCACTTACCAAGTTCTCTGCACCAGGGAGGTTTCCTCTTTTAGCAAGATTGACAGCAAGCTCCAAGTTGTTCAACTGAAACAGCAAACAACCCAAAAGAATCATCAAGCTAGTATGTCTAGTTTACCAGAAAACAGAAAAAAAAAGGTACAAAAACATACTTGACCACTAACAAATGGCACTAATGTTGCTTCATTTACAGTAGCCAGCAACACCTGACCTCGCCTGTTAATGGCATAAAACCCTCCAACTGCTGAAGCTTCAGAGGTTAAAAATATTGGATCTGGACTGATTCTATTTCTGTATACAGCAGTCGCTGTCTCCAGATCATAAACGAACAGCAGCCCAAGTTTGGTGATAACATAAATCAAAGCATATTTGTGGGATATCTGCCAATTAACAGAAAATTGTTTCATTATTGGCACAAAAATAAACAATTTGCAATAATGTAAACAAAATCTGAATCTAAAGATACCTGCATGGCGACAGGAAAATCATCTTGAAAATCTGGCGGGAAGAATAGATCTGCCTGTTTCTTAGAAAACGATGACTTACCTGCAAATATATATTCTGTTAGAAAATAGGATATATAATTGAGTGAAGGACACACAACAATATATTATAGTTATTCAAGAATGGTTCATTCATGATTAAACACAAAACCCTTAAAAGTCTAAGTTGGAGTAGTCTTGGTTGTGATTAGAGCTTGAAATAAATACAAATTTAAGGTTTCTGAGCTAAAACCTAACATATACTGCAAAGTAGTGTCCCAACCAACTTAACTTGCCAGAACTCAAATTACTTTCTGATTGTACTTTGAATTTTTTTATCATGTGAAAAGTTTATGGAAAACCTTTTTATTTCTTTTGTATTCATTTAAAAAATACCTTCAGTAACCCCTCATATATAATGAGGAGATAGGAAACTGACCTGGCTGGGCACCCAGCTCAATTACATGCAACTTTGATGTAATCTGGCCAGCATTAAAACTCTTGGTGGCAAACGAAATAAGAATAGATGGATTCTCATTTCCTGGGACCTGCTCAGCAGAACCAAGCATATATGATAAGCTACTTGTTAGATCAGCATCTATAATATGTAGTGAATAAAGTATAAGAAATACCCTTACCTTAAATTGTGCAAATGAAGCAGCATGTGCTTCAAGAGCTTGGCTACGCTGCTGATCCACAGAGAAAAGTTGCATGTTCCCCTTGACCAATTGTGGCCTCTAAATGAAACAAGACATGTAGGGTAAAATCAGAATTTTATAGTGGCAGCAGAGGTGGTTTTCGAAAGAGAGAATTTGTTAATAGTAACGACCATGCAAGGAACAACATTTCCAAAAATAGAGACACAGAATGGGGAAAAGATAGAACTAAAAAGGGGTGCAAGGGATGCAAGCCCAAAATGACACCACAAGAGACAAGATAAATCAATAAACTAATTCACAGAGTTCACTTTGGCGGTTTCAACCATAGGAAACATAGCAACCAAAGCAGCATGAAGAACATTTTAGGCTCATTTAGCTTAGCAAAATATTTTGAATATGTTACTTCAAATGTCACGGTTTTCAAATTCCAAAACGTTAATAAAAATGAAGCAACAACCTCCTCTTCAATGCAAAAATAATCACCTTTAGAAAGCACTAATAGGGCAAACATACCTCAGGTGCACCAGGGGCAATTCCAATCAAAACCAACCACTTCTCTGAAGGGTCACATTTATAGTTTATTATCTGATTGTTTGCTAAATTAGCTGTTCTCTCAAACATCTTAACTGGCTCAGATTCACCTGCCAGGGGTAGGATGCAAGGAGGAACATAAAATCAAAGAAATTTTATACAATAGATAAGCGAACATAAAAAAGAAAAAGATGAATTCTCAGAACTGAAGAAAGTACAACTGTCTATGATACTAGAAAAGACACCAGAATAACATCTAACCTTCAATCGACCAATGATACACAGAGGTCTGTGTGACCAAGCCAAGCAGTTTTGGGCTAATCCATTTCCAAAATACAACCTGAACATGAACCAAGGCCAGTTTGCTAAGCTCAGCAATCAAGTACGCTATTAACAATCACTGAAAAACAATGAATATACTATGGACAGAAAATGGAAACATTGCAAGAAATAATAATAATAAAACAGCAGATAAGTTTCACCTGTTCAGGCATCTGATGTGATTTGATTTTTGCTTTCAGCTCTATGTTAAATATTTGCAAGTGATCTTGAGTCGTTCCTGGTAGTTGAGCTATAAAAGCAATGCCAAAGCAAATGAGCATAAAGCATAGATAAATAACAATATCAAAGGATACAAAAATAATAATAGCAATAAAAGATATTGACTTTTTCTCCATTAAATATACTATCTTTACAAGTATGCCAAGCACCTCATGACTGGCAATTCAAGCGTAGTTTCCATATCTCATTGGACAGAATCAAAGCAAATTCTGCAGTAGGAAGAAACTCAAATGCACTGAGCACCACCGAGTGATAAGTTGCTAACGAGCTTATCCAGGAAACTTAAACAAAAATGTAGCGCAATGGAAGAAACCCGAGCAATTTATCCATAAAACAGTAGAGTAGAAAAGTTTTAACAACTAAGAAACACTATAGTTCACAAACCCTATGAATCTGTAAGCAGGATCCTTACAGTTAACTGGCAGGACATTCATTTGTTCATATCAGAAAGCAAAAAGAAAGTAGGAAACCAACAACCACAAGTATTAAGTGAAATTTCAAACAAGTTTCCATTAAAAAAACTCCCTTACATAACTAGATTCTCAATCAGCCAAAGACCAAACGAACAACATAAGGAAAAAGTCCAACAAGACCAAAGAGAATGGACATATCAGATTTGCATCCTTCGAATCCATAACACAATCTATTAAAAGATAACATTCACGTGATCCAGCAATAGTAACTAACTGCTGATAGTAACAAAAATCAACCTTTCAAGGCGAGGATTCTAGAATTTGGATTCATAAGAGCAGAGTCCGCCGTAATAGGCCGTCTCAGCGGCTGCATCGGCATGTTCATGTCTATGATGACAACACTGTTTTGTGGTGCCGTTTCCCTCACACAAATATACTTCTCAGATTCCATAGTTACATTCGTGAACGTGATGAATTGAGGACTAATGCCAATGCTTGACAACTGCAAAAAAAAAAAATGGCATCTTTTCAGATCACTCGAAATTCTCACTATCTTTCAAATACATAAAACACAAAGTTCCGTGCAGATCTAAGCAGATTCTACAAATATTCAACCTAACGAGATTCAAGGAAGTATTCGATCAAGCTTAATGAATAAAAACCTAATATTCGCTATATAATTCAGATTCATTTGCTGAAAAAAGAATCCATCGAATCGAAACGAAGAGTGAGTGAAACGAGAAGACTTACAGTTAAGACCTCTTTCATGGCGATTGGAGCGTTAGCGGCCGCCATGGTGGCTCGGATCGAGAGATGAAGGTTGACGAATCAAGAGCAGATCGTACGGCTGAGATTGAATCTTTTTGAAAGCTTGCCACTGAGAAAGAAAAAGAGGAAAAAAAATATAAAGAAACTATACTAAGAGATCTGAACCAGAGATTTCAAAATAGAACAGTTGAAAAATCTTGGAGATTGAATTTTGTTGAAGAAATGAGGAAAAAAAGAGAGAAAGAAGCAGATAGAGAGAGATCAAATATAAGGGCCTCGATAAAAATATATTATATACTAATCTTATTTTCTTAGTTAAAATAAATTATTAATAAAATTATATTACACCACCAATATTTAGGGATAATATATTTTTTGACCCTAAGTTTGGTAACTAGATCTATTTTGGTACATGAACTTTTTTTTTGTTTATTTTGGTACTTGAATTTGACAACTAAATCCATTTTGGTACATAAAATTGGATCCCGCCAAAGATTTGATGATGTGACATATGTTTTTGAAAAATGACTAGATTGGTCTCCCTGACTAATTGGACTGAGAATCGATCGTTATGTTGACCCAAATAAAGAAGTTAAATCGATTGAGTTGAAATTTGCTCGAAACTGACAAAAATTAAAAAAAATATGACAAAAATCGATAATTGAACAAGTGAAGTCTTACCTTAAATGAAGCGGTATTTAAAATTATTATCAAAGTCATGTTTGGCACGGGTTTGAATCGTGTTACCCTATTTATTACCCTTGTATAAAAAAAAAGTTTTTATTAAAGTAAAATAATTTAATTAATTAACTTTTATTAAATTAAATAATTACTAATTCATTTTTTCAATTTTTATAAAAAAGTAATAAAATTAATATTTTTATAATATTTAAATTATTTAATGTTATATAAAAATAAAGTTATTTCTTTATTGATTACTTTTTTTAAAATATATAAAAAAATGAAAATCACTATGAAGTGAGAAGAACGTGGAAATAAATAATTGCAATAGGAGGATTCGAGTAAAATGACCCGACCCGAATTTTTCCACTTTTCCTATAGAATTTTTAAATTACTTACAAACCCCTTAAAATTTTATATTATGCTTTTAAGTACATTTGAATCCACGTACTCTTTATTGTTGCCATAACAGTGATGTCAACTTAAGGTATTCTTAGATTAACCTATACTTATATATGATACTAGTTTTCTTACTGTGATCGTGTGGGTTAATTAAAATATTTTTAAATTAAAATGATTTGCTTACAATTTTATAAAAGTATATCTTTAAATATATAATATTAAAATAATTTTAAAAAGTAATATATAAATTCATATGTTCATAGAAAAATTCAAAAATATTATTGCAATATATGTTCTCGTACATTCTTTTATATTATATATATATATATGAGATGATATATGATATGATGTCATTTTAAGGTTTTATGTGTTATTTTCAACTTTTAACAATTTGACTTCCAAAGTCGAGTATGTCATTTAAATATATAAAAAATATATTTATGTTTCAAAGATGTTTTTATAATAAATTTTTTTTAAAGTTGTTTTTTTTTTTTTTTGCATGAAATTATATTATTTTGTGATTTGTATTTAGATTTTAATTTCAAACCTAAAATTTAAAATAAATTTAAATCTAAAATTACTCAAATAAATTTCAAAAACGAATGATTAAAATTAAAAAAAAATTCAAAACCTGAAATCGATATCAAATAACCCGAATTATATGGAGAGTTTTAAAACCCAAATCCAATACAAATTGAGTTGACCAAAAGTCAATATGATCCAAAGTTTTAATAGCAAAGTCCTTCGGGTTTTGAAACCCACCCAAAAAATAGAGCTATTTTGAAGAGATCTCGCCATTATTTGCGCTATGAGATAGGTATACAACAAATATTAATTGGCTAATTTGACCATTAATTTCCCCATTATTCAGGCAAGATTGACAGATAAGCATACTAAACATTAACTTGTTTAAATAATCGTTATATCTTTCTAAAACACATAAACTCGTATTTTTTAAATTATTATGATAACAAACCAATTGAACTAAAACTCGATTAATCTTAATAACAAATATTTAATAGACAAAGAAAAGGCAACATGAATCACATAAAACTCATCATATTATTAATTTACTGAATTAAAAGAAAAAGAGTATTGAATAACAAATCATTATTCATCCCTTCTCGAAGAAGAACAAAAAGCCAGCTGCCCATATGTGACCCCATATATTCCATTTGACTATGGAACAATTTAAAGCTAAAATGATGGCCACCCAAAAAAAAGCTAACAAAAAGTCAACTTGTAAGGTTGATCATGAATAGCTGTTACAAGTGCTCCACTACCTTTATTTACACTTTTAGCCATTCAACTATTCTTAATTTTGAGATTTGATCCTCCACTTTAATTTTTGTATTGTAATGTTATTAGTAGGTCCAAAGAAAAAAAGAAGACTAATGATATTACCAATTTGTATCTACTACTAACATTACGATTTACAAAAGTAGACGATCAAATTGTGTTAAAACTAAAAGAGGGTTAAATATCAAATTTCACAAATAAAGGGACTGAAACCATAATTAGACCATGCCAGGGGAGTGTCTAATGATCTGCCTCTGCAAGAAAGACACGGCAATGTTGACGTCAAAACTAGTTAAGCCCACCAACATTGCTGCCAACGGTTCCTGTTTTATGTAAGGATAATGGATGAAGCAATTTTCGAAAGTGTCAATAATCTAAAAGATCTACCAGCACGATAACAGTGGAATTTCGATTCCGTTGCTATTGAAATTAGACGAGTCAGAAGAGAAAATGTTGTAGCTGAACTACCATCACGCTGATGTCGTCAAATGAACCTCTCCATGATGATAATTCGGCAAGCTTCTTGCAAGCGGAAAATGGTTTAGGCTTATCGAGACCTACGCAAAAAGGCCGAACTAAATCGACTGCTTCTTGATTAGTAACCTGAAAAGGCAAACCAAAAAACAAAGTTTAATCCAACATTACAATGAAAAATATAGAGAGAAATGGTTATATGTAAAAGATCTGGAAACAAGAATCACTAATTGACCTAAATTAGTGAGATTTTCCTTAATTTTTTTCCCTTAAAATCAGAAATATAATTTCCTATTAAATAACCATCAATGGGGTTCAAAAGAAGGTTATATGAACAATGTCAATTTAATATATTAGATTATTCCAAAAACATGGGATTTGGGCATATCTTCTACTATCCATAATAACAACACATATAGCTCAAAAATGGATCATTGATGGGGTTCAAAAGAAGGTTATATGAACAATTTCGGTCAAATATTCCAAAAATATGGGATTTGGGAATCCTCTACTATCCATAATAACAACACATAATAGCTCAAAAATGGATCATCAGTGGGGGTCAAAAGAAAATCATAAGAACAATTTAGGTTTAGATTATAATTACCTTGTTCCAAAGACCGTCTGATGCCAGGATCAAAAACTCACACTCGGGCTTAATTTTTAACATTTTTGTCTCTGGTTCAGCAATCACCCATCGTTTAAGATGTTTATCACCAATGGCTCTTGATACAGCAAGGGAACCTTGAATTCTCCAAACACCATGGCAACAATCAACGTAACCACCCTGCGAATTAAACATCAAAAAACAAAATTTAATCACAAAAGTAATAAAAAAAAATTGAATTTGAGCTAAAGATGAACAAAGAGGAATGATTCGATTTACCAAAGCTTCAATTCTGTCTCGCTCATCTTCCCTTGAAGGGTGGTGATCATTTGTCAAAGCCTCCGCGACACCGTTTCGGCTCAAAACAGCACGACAATCGCCTGCATTTGATACGAAAAGATCGCCTTTACGAATCATTGCCGTGACGCAGCAAGTACCACCACCCACATCTTCCTTTAGAAAATCCATATCCGTGATTAAATATGCATCCCTAATTGCATCATCAATGGCATCTTCACCTGTTTTTGATACTTCCTCCATTACTTTCTTATCTAAATTCTTTGCCACGAATTCAGCTGCCTTTGGATTTCCATGCCCATCGTAAACGCCAAAGAAAGCCTGTTAAAAACGAAGAAATTCCATTTTGGCCCCTTTCAAAATATTGATAATTCAATTTAGACCCTTCTAATACAACATAAATTTGTGGTTTCAACCCCGTAAAATTTTATAGTTTTTTTTCGATCCTAACAAATTTTGCATGTTATGACCTTGAATTTTCTATGCATTTAAGAAATATATAAAATGATCCGGGAAAATGATTTTATTTCGATCCTAACACAAAATTCTTAACAATTTTTACATGTTATGACATTGAATTTTCGATACATTTAAGAAATATATAAAATATACGGTAAATTTTGATTCAAAGAACAAAATTAGAAGAAGAAAAAAGTTACCTGTTTAGGATCACCGTTAAGATCAACGGCGGCTGAATAGCGGTCTTCCATTTTCCCTTTTCTCCCTCTCTTACAATAAACAGAATATCCTTCCTCTTCCACTTGCACCTCTTCCTCACCTCTAGGCGTCTCCGTTGCAAATCCAAGCTGAACCGCCATCGAAGTCGGTATCTCAATCCTCCCCGGCCTTTTCCTCTTCACCGGCGCCACATCTGTTCCGAACAAGAGCTGTTTCTTCGGTACACAAATCGACAATGGAGATTTCAACGGAGAAGAAGGAGATTGCGGTGTCGAAGAAATAGGGAGAGACGATTTAGGAGATGATAACGAAAGAGACAACGGAGACGACGGTGGTTGTTGTTGAGAACCGTTGGTCCGAGGCGAAGACGAGAAAGAAGAACCGTCCGATTTGCAGAATATTGAAGGAACCTTTTTTGGTGAGAAAATGGGAGAATTAGGAATTATTAGAGACAATGACATTTCTTCTCCTTCCTTTTTCTTTTCTTTTCCCTTCTGTTTGGTTAGAGAGAAAATATTCCAAATAAACTATACAGAATTTTGAATCTTTCTTTTTTTTGAGTGTTTTAAGAAGAGAATGTTTTTTGATCTCTTTTACTCTATATATATATGTGTTAGAAGAAGGATGATACGGCGTCGATGTCGGAGTTTAGGGTTTGACTAAATTTGAATATTGGGTTTGGGAGATAATTCAAACACCATTCTCTTCGTGGCGCGTGAGATTCACGATCCGATTTCTTAGGGAACAAGGCAGTGGAGAAATTACTTTCTTTTGCACTTACCTATTACCAATTTAAACTAAAATTCAGTAATTTTTAATCTTAAATTTTATCAAATTTGTTAATTTTTCTAATTAAAAAATTGTTTATGAACAATTTTTTTTCATTTTCTTTATTTATTGATTGTATTTTAGTTAAAATGCTTGGATTTTTTTTTTAATGTCAAAGCTTCAAATTAGTTTAAATTATTTCACCAACATTTTTATTTTAATAAGGACAAAATCGAAATAAAGTTATAAATTTTCAAATTGCGAGCTAAAATTTTTTATTTAAAAGAGTCTAAATTGAATTAATATTTTTTTTTGGAAAAAATAAATTGAAAATGTCCATTTAATTATATCTCATTTCAAGGCCCCTATCTTATTCGGCTTCTCCCGATATTTGAATCATTTTAATTTATGTACTTAAAAGGTTATACGTTTTATCGATTTAAAATTTTTAGTCCAATAATTCGTACTATTAATATTTTCCATTAAAATTCATTATCAATATACACATACAATCAACTCCAAAAGCAATCTATTATAGACTTTGTAAGCATTTATGATAGTAAAACGTGGTTTAAGTACAAAGACTTGTTGGTGAAGATATCAACAAGGGAAGAAGTAAGAAGAATAATACAGTGGTACTGAAAGGTACTGAAAAGAGTCATTCACCCAACAATGCATAAAGTCGATGGAGATATGTAAAGGTAGGAAGGAGGCTATGGGCTAAAACTGTAACACCCCTAACCCGTACCCGTCGCCGGATTAGGGTTATGAAGCATTACCGGACTCAATACAGATCATTACAGCCATTTATCACAATTCATATGTTTATTAAACTCAAAGAGATTTAATTCATGCTTGTACAAATCAACCATTGAATTAAAGATTATATGTCATTTAAATGTTTATCATAAGTTTGAGTATGCGCCTATCACTTTATGCATATGCAGTAACATAAATATAACTATCACTTATTCAATTATCAACTTGTCATTTCATAACTCATATGCACATGCATAGTTAATCATAAACTCTCATATCATTTTATAGTATATCTGCACACATACAAAAGACTCAATCTAGGTTCGCATTTACCATGATTTATAAACTCATCATCTTTACCATTTCAAACTTATCATTTAATCAACCACATATTCGAATTCCACATAATACAAACCTATTTCTTTAATTTCGTTTCATAACATTTAAACATTACAGTTTCATGCGCTTCTAACCCAAACTTGCTACTCAATTAATTTATCCGAACATATAAAGCATGCACATATGCTCTTATCTAATTTTCCCATTTATGACAAAGATATCCAGAATCCATAGATTTATGAAGCATAAATATAAGACTCGATCATTCCATTTTATAACCTGCAAGTTTGAGACATTTATTTATTTTCACACCCACTCTTCATAAAAAATACACTTCTAATAACTTCATTTCATAACCGAGCAACCATAATACTAATTATTACTCGGAACTTATTTATAAACCAAATAGTTTCATGGATATATGTCATAAATCCTACCTATTCAGCATGAAACATATATAAATATAATTATACCTATATCATGCATTCATTTATTTATCCAACCAAACATGCACGCATCACACACCAAGGATAGATTTACATCATTTAATATTAACATTAAGAACTAGCCATTTTCGCATGGCTATTATACATCATCAAAACAATATTCAGACATAGAGTTAGTCTATACATGCCTTTTTATTTAAAAACCAAATATATAAGTACCAAAAGGAGTTGATAGTGTGGTTGATACTTCCGACGATCCTTTGAGCCCGTAGCTTAAACGAAATCTATAAAACAAACAAGGGTTACACATAAGGTAAGCATGCTAGCTTAGTAAGTCTTAAGCAACCTCAATATGACAATCGAGTATACAAGCATTCAATAGAACATTTCCTAACATGAAACATCCAAGACTTAATATTTAATTTACCCAAACCGAATATCTCTTCTCCCTGTACATATATCAACTTTCATTTCTTCACCGTAGTATATTATATACTGAATAAAATAATTATCCACTTATATTTATAATTTTACTTATACAAATATTTACTTCTTTCATGCTTTTCTATAAACATTTCAATCATAGTATACATCATAATTACATTCCATCTATTATAAACACACCACTTTCTTTCACCATTTCATTTACCTAGCAATATAGCATATAATCCTAACATTAAAATATGCTTAATACATACCTTATAACCGAATTGCAAATTCACTCCCAAAAGCTTAGGCATACTTAATTCATTAGCTAGATATTACTAACATTACCTGAATCTCACACATACCGGCACTAAGCCTGCTGATCCGAGGTCCGAAATCATAACACCGGCATTAAGCCTGCTAGGCACTAAGCCTGAATTATGTCACGCAAGACGAGGCTTGCTAGGCACAAAGCCGAAATATGTCACTGCGAGACGAGGCACGCTAGGCACAAAGCCCGAAATATGTCACCGCGAGACGAGGGCTCGCTAGGCTCAAAGCCCGAATATCAGTGTGGTTATTCTTCAATTCACAGTCCATAGAGCTAACTTTACAACAACTCATATATCACCAATTATTTTCACATATCCAATCAAAAATTTTATTTATTCACATCACATTTTATAACACTTCAATCAATTCAATTTAGCACCCTTGTATTCGGCTAGTTCACATATTCATGCCAAAAGTATTCAAATTTTATCATTCAATATAATTATAAATCATTTATTAACATATATTCGCTTAAAGACTTACCTCGGCTGTCGATAGACCGTGCAAATCGGCTATTCGAGAACCTTCGTCTTCCCCCGATCTAATTCCGTTTTTCTTTGCTCTTGATCTAAAACACATTAAATTCAGCTTATTCAAGTACAAATCACTTCAATTTAGTCCCAAAACACATCAACATGCAATTACCTATTTTACCCCTACTATTTCAAAATTTTGCATTTTGGTACTAATTACACAAAACACAAAATACTCCCAATTTGCCAAGACTATACAAGGGCCGAATATTCCTAAGGGCTTTACAAGCCCTTCCATTTTATTTATTTTGCAATTAAACCCCTCTAAAATTTTATTTTTACAAATTAGCCCTAAAAACAAAAAATTCATCAAAACTTCTAATACATAAAATACTAATCATTAACTTATCTTTTATCTAAAATCATCAAACATCAAAAACCATATGAACCTATCAATAGCCGAACATCAAGCATGCTTAGATTCAAAAATTTTAACATGGGTCAGATAGTATATGAAGCAACGATCACAAAAACGTAAAAATTATCAAAAATCGACTAAAAATACATACCCGATTTAGCTTGAATGTATGACCGAATGCTCAAAACCTTTAAACCTTTATTTCCTAGCTCACATACGGCAATGAAGAAGAAATAACAAACATGATGGCTTTTAATTTCATATTATTAAACATATAATAACATTTTTTTAATGTTTTACTATTTTAACCTTTAATAAAAAAATAAAAATAACATATAAATTAAGGTCAATCTTGTCATATGCCACCCACTAACTTAAAAATGGGCTATTTTCCCTTTTAATACCTCATATTAAAAAGCCATCATCATTCTAGCACTTTTCACTATAGTATGCAACTTTTACTCTTTACGCGATTAAGTCATTTTGTCAAATTGAACACACAAACGATAAAATTTTTCTACGAAATTTTCACACACATTAATTCACGCATAATAAGCACAGAATATAATATTTAAATATCTCTCAGACTCGGATTCGTGGTCCCGAAACCACCGTTCCGATTAGGGTCAAATTCAGACTGTTACAAAAACATAGTTATGTCTGCTTAAAGGTTGATCCATTTCTCATCGTCTTGAATGGTATATACAGTGGAGGTCCTATGCTTGGTAGTGCTGACGTGGTAAATCCATTACCAATAAGTCATTATCATGGAATGCATGAGGGGATGCATGTGATGGGACTCATTATGTCATTCACTTTGAGTTGTAATACGGGGTTGTCACGTTCAGGTAAGGTTTGGTGACATAAAAGACGTGTCCACAACAGGGGAGTGTTCGTACTAGAGAAGTGGGTACCTTGAAAAGCAGGTGACATATTCATTAAGACGAATGGATGAGACCTTTCTGAAAGGAGCGGGTGGTCCATTTACAGGGGTGAACAATTTATCCTCAAAAGTTGGTGACTAGAATCATTGCAAAAAAGATTAGGGGTTGAATGAGGGCATGCCATTCGAGGTGTGGGTCATCTGATGACTACTCGGGTAATGAAGAGTAAGAGTTAACTCCTTAGTTGACTTGCCATGTTGATACATATCAAAAACCGAATAGGTATAACAAAACTAAACTCAAAATTTATCAAAAGATAAATACTAATAATATATTTTAACCTCTTTTAAGATTGTAGTTTGGTAAGTGTTAAACTATTTCTTTTTATCTTCCCTTATTATTTATTGTAATACATGTTTTGTCTTTTTTGATGTGTTTTAGTTTACGAAACAAATTTTTTAAAAAGGTAAAACTGTTTTATATATAAAAAAAAAAAAAAAAAAACAAGAATACATTTAGGGGAAATTTATGTTTTTGGCTCTTTTATACAAAAGACAAAATAACGTTTAATCTCTAAACTTAAAAATTTTTATCGCATTGATTCTTAAGTATTTTTTGTTCCACTTTAATATCAAATTTTGATAACTTTTCCCAATTTGACCCCTAAATTTAGGCTCCATTACAGTATGATGAACTGGCAATTTAAAATTGTGTCACGCCATTGCTTGTTTTTTAAAAGTTACTTTTTTATCACATATTTATAATGTTTTAATAAGTTTTGTTATTTTTAAATTTTTTTATATGTATTCAAAATTTCTAGGTGATGATGTGGCACAATATCAAAATGTCATGTCATCGTAACTTAATCCAAGTTTATGGATTAAATTGAAAAAAAAATCAAATTTCAAAGTTAATGTGAAAAATAGGGATGAAATTGAAACTCTGATAAATTCAAGTTTAGATGATTCCAAAGAGTTTTTTTTCCTTATATTGCACGCGCATAAACGAGAGAGTGAAGTTGAACCGAATTAATAATTAAATTGTTTTTGACTCTCTTTTTTTTTTTTGCAATTAGAATTTAATTTTTTGCCGTTTATGATTTTGTCAATGGAAGCAGAATTCCAGAAAGAATAATTATAGTTTTTTGGCTTAGCTAATAAAATTCCAAAAATATGGAATAATTATTTGGTCAAACAACATTTATTTAATCAAATTTCTTAGAGCTTAATTATAGACTTGGTCTTATTTTGTCTACTTTCTCTTTTTTGTTTAAAAAAATATTTATTCGTTTAATTGAATTATTGAATTTTACAATTTTTCAAATTGATCCTTAATTTTCTTTTCTTTTTTTTTTTTTACATTATTATTGGAATTTGACATTTTTTTCTTAGTTTGATCCTTAAACTTGGATTTCATTAAGGTGTGATAATGTGCTACTTTCAGGTTGTGTCGCATCATCATCTGGAATTTTTTTTAAATTATATATTTTTATATTTTTTAATAAGTTATTTATCTGTTTTGTATTTTTTTAGATTACATATGATTTTTTTAGGTGATGATGTGGCACAATCTCAAAGTATTACATCATTACACTTTGATGGAATCCAAGTTTAAGGATCAAATTGAAAAAAAAAAGTTGTCGAATTTTGAAACTAATATGGACAAAAACAAAGTTAAGGGGCCAAATTAAAAAATACAAACCCTAAATAGACCCAAATCCGGAATGACTCAAATTTAAAATTGGCTCGAAACGAATGATTCAAATTCTTTTAAATTTGAATTAACCCGATCCAAAATCAGCCCAATTTACTCAATTTACATGAGGAGAAAATGTTTATAAAATTTATTTTTTAAAGCGATGTTGTGTCGTAGGGGTGGGTTTGGATGGACGGTGTATTTATTTACGATTAGTGTAAAAAACAGCAGCGACTGTGAGATTAAATATTGTAACGTGAGACAAAAAGTAAGTTAAAAGCATCGCACCGTACCCTACCACGCATCTAAACGCACCCTTATAGAGTATAACATTGTTACACATTAACAAAATCCAAATTCAGTGACTAAATTAAGAAAAAGTTATCAATTTCTGAAACTAACATTGGCCCAAACTGAAAAAATTACTAAATTGAAGGACTAAATATTATTTTTATCCCTTTTAATCTGGTAAAAAAGTTTGTACTTGTGAAAAGGAATAACTTTGTGTTGGTCATACCTTTCCGGCCGGCAGCCATCGCCATATGCATGTGCACCACATTCGCATTGCCCATGACCCGAATGACCCAACAAAAGCTATTGAGTTGAATCTTTGTATTCAAATTCATTTTGTTTGTTTTTAATATGAAAGGACCAGAGCATATATCGATTTTTATCGAAATCACTTAAATTTAAAATGATTTAAACTCGTTTGAAATTATTCAAATTCGACACGATTTAATTATATAATCCGAAACAGACCTAAATTCGAGATTATTCGAACTTAAAAGTATGATTACCAGATTAACCAATGTGTTTTCTTAAAAACCATTTTGTAATTTTGGTATAAAATTAAAAGCCATTATTGTTAAATTGAAAAGAATTAAAAATGAAAATAGCCTATTATTATAATTATTTAAAAATAAAAAAAGTAAGAACCGGCCTGACCGGGAAATAATTATAATAAAGAAGGTATGAAAATGAAGGTGCTTTGTTATGCTCTTTAACTGTTGATAAGGTCGTATTTATGATAAAAAATTGCCCCCACAATTTTTGATTTAGTAAATCCACTTTTTTTTTCCTTTTCCCTTTCTGAAACGGAAATTTATTAATTCATTCAATGAATGGGAATATACAATTCGAAAAGAAAAAATAATAAATACCCATTGTATGCGTTGAAGGACAAGTTCCATCAACAGAACAAAAACTTTAGTTTCATTTTTAGCATCAATAGAGCATTATGGTACGTTAACAATTGGCTCTATCACAACTCAAGCACGACATATCAGGAGTGATTGCAAGCAATACAAAAAGGAAATCAGCCTCAGATGGTCCAAAGCGGCGGGCATAAATCGGCAAAAGAATCGAGTATCCACCAAACTAGAGAGGACGACAACAAAACCAACCCTAAAATCATTCGCAAAAACAAGACTACATGCATAAGTAAGACTAAAAGAAGTACTACAATAGTAGACAAAACTTCTGAAAGTGAAGACTTATTAAACAACGGAAAAACAAACAAATAAACATGTAAAATTTAATACCATACGAGACAAAACTGATTCCTGAAATAATTTATTATTCTAAAAATACTTTCAAAATAGAAGCATATTAACAAGTCAACGAAGAGCTACCTTAAAATTAAGGATCCATTTGAAAGTTAGGAATTTATATGTTGATATATGATAAAATTGAATTTTAGCCCTTCAAAATGATAATTTTTTTATCCAATCTTTATAAAAATGTAAAAGTTATATTGAGTCCCGTAAAAAATTTTAACTCATTTTCGACTTTTTTTTTTACCTTGCTAGACCCAAAAACTTAATTAAAAAATTTCGAATTTTTTACTATTTAATCTAATCCATTGATTTTATTTATTTTGTTTATATGTGTTCCATGGAGTTGGAACTTTCCAAAAAGAAAAAAGAAAGAAGAAAAATAATAAACTTGCATCACCATCTTCTTGATGTCTCATAAATAAACATACCTACTCAATAAAATAATGGGATTATTGTTTGACATTTTTATACCAAAGGGACTTATTCTAAAATTGGTCAAAACAAGCAGCTAATTCAAAAAAGTTGCATATTTTATATATGCATGTGATGTGATTATCAACTTTTATTTTTTTTATTTTTGATAAAAGATTATCAACTTTTATTATTTAAATATAACAAGGACTTTTTATAAAATATTATATGTTTGGAAAATTTTTCAATTAATTATTTGGTTTAGTTATTAAAAAAAGATTATTATTTTGAAATTTTAGGTCACTAACTCAACCTCTCCTTTTATCAAAATAAATATGACTTTATTAGCAAATTGACCCTAAAATCACATCCTAACTTTTTAAATGGGATTTTTTTTCCTCAAACAACCGACTTGATTAATGGGATTCGAACTCATGCCACACTTAGGGCGATGAACACGCTTGACTATCAAACCATTACATGAGATTTTTTTAAATGGAATTTTGAAGTTTCCTTTGTAAACAACATCCTTAAACTATCAATTCTTTTTAGATTATTTAAAAAATAATATTATATAACAAAATTAATCATTTAGGGATGTTTTTGACCCCCCAAAAAAAAACTTTAATAATTGATATAAGAATTAGAGTATAATTTTGGGACTAAATTATCAATAAAATAGATTTTAATTTGTGATAATTGCGTTGAAGAAAAATTGAAGATTAAGCAAAATTTTGTTTATTTAATTTAATTTGTAATTTTTTAAAAGTTTTTAATATATTTTTATTTGTAAGGTTTTATATTTTTCTAAAATTATATATTAGATTTAAGAAAAAAAATCAAATTATAATGCCTTAGGCGACGTATTACCGTCTAAGAATATTACGTGTCTTAGACTTAACGACATTACAAAAAATATTAATATAGTGAATTGAATAAAAATTCAAAAACTAAATGAGTCTTATGTACTTAAAAAAATTTAAAATTAATTTTTTTTAATTTTTCAATTTAGTTTTTTTAATCCGATCATTAACATTGTTAGTATTTTTTGTCAGAATTTGTCAACTTAATACGTTAATTAAATTTCCTTCATATGATATGTTATATTATTCAAGTTGATAAAAAATACTAAAGTTATTAATGATTAAACTACAATTTTTAAATTAAGAGGATTTATTTTTTAACTTTTAAAGTACAAAGATTAAATCTCAACTTCTGTAAAAGAACTAATATTTAGGGGTTTTCATGGTCTAAAGTAGATTTAAGTATGATATTGATACACTCTATGTTGGTTCAAGTTTGACTTGACTCGAAAAAAGAAATGACTAATCCAAACCTATTTTAAGTTTGTCTATATTATTTTTCAAATTTATTTCCGAAAAATATATTATTTTATATTTAATATTTAATAATTTTATATATTCATCTATTCTTAAATTTTAATATATAGACAACTTAATATTTTTTAATGTTTACAATATAGTATTATATATTGGTATGAATTTAATTTTTATCTGTTATAAATTATATAATATAATATATTACAAACTTAAAAAATACCCATTATTGACCGGGGAGTAAGGGTGTTCACCATACAACTTAGGTCATTGCTTGTAGTGTGTGAGATGTAGAAAAATTCTAACATATACGGGATACTTGAACTTGATAATTTATATGTATTTAATATTTAAAATTTTTATTGGATTTATATGATATTTAAACTTAAAAATCATAAACTAACTTAATACCTCTTTAAGGTATTTGACTAATACGGCTCAAATATGTTGATGTGGTGTTAACGTAGCATCAATGACAAATGTCTTAGCAAGACGTGAGAAAATAAAAAATACTTATCACATGTCAAAATATAAGACTACCATATGACATAATGTCATTGATCATCATTGCTACATCAATATAATTTGATATTATTAGACAAATATCTAAATTTGTGAAAAAAGATTCTCATTTCTACCATTAATATATATCGTACAGCTACTGTTACTTTTTATTTACACCCTAGACAAGAGATAACGTGTCAAGACCCTAAAGTGTCCCTGTCCCCCAAAAGTTTACCATGCAATGGACTGAACAACAATTACTCGTGTCATCTTATTGGCTTACGGTGTGCTTACGTGGATCACAACCTGTTTCCTTAATCCACCACGTCGCCAATGCCTATCATCCATCACCGATCAACCCCATGCACTCCCTCCCATATATATACAAGCATTTCCCGTCATCGGTACAATCATCACTATCACAACTCACAGCAATATTATCACAAGCAGCAGCTAAAAGAAAAGGCAAGAAGAAAAATGGCGTCAGAGCAATATCAAGCTATGAGGAATGCACCACAAGAGGAAAAAGAAGAGCTTGATGCAAGGGCAAAGCAAGGGGAGACTGTGGTTCCTGGTGGGACTCGTGGGAAAAGCTTGGATGCTCAGATTAACCTAGCTGAAGGTATAAATAAATAAAGCAAGAATTTGTTTGTGTTTATCAAATTAATGTGTGTGTTTTAGGTTTTAATCAATGTGCGTTTTTTTGAAATGTATGATGATGAAAAGGGAGGCACAAAGGAGGGGAAACAAGGAAGCAACAAATAGGAACAGAAGGGTACCAAGAAATGGGACGCAAAGGTGGTCTGAGCAACTCTGATATGTCTGGTGGTGAACGTGCAGCTGATGAAGGTGTCACCATCGATGAATCCAAGTTCAGAACCAAAAACTAAATATCATCTCCCACGACAGAACCCTAGCTACTCTTTATATATATATAAACCCTAATAATGTATGTTTGTTTAGGTTTTAGGAAGAACTGAACCAGTTTATATGTAACAAAACTGGACATGTTTAAGCTTTAGCTTGGTGTCTGTAATCTAAGCTATAGCCTAGTGTTTTACTGTTGACTGTTTGTTTTAGTGTTTTAAATTAGGACTAAACCAGTTTACATGTAAAAACTGGACATGTTTAAAGCTTAGCTTTGTGTCTGTAATCTAAGCTGGAGCTTAGTGTTTTACTGTTTGTTTTAGTGTTTTAAATGAGGACTAAACCAGTTTATATGTAAGAACTGGGCATGTTTAAAGCTTAGCTTGGTGTGTTTATATATGGACCTAGTGTTTTAACTGTTAAATGATGGAGTCACCATTGCTGAATCCAAGTTCAGCACCAGAAGCTAAAATCATCTCCCACAACAGACCCTAGCTAGTCTTTATATATACATATATATATGGAGTTTTGACAAAACCAGTTTATATGTAAGAACTGGACATGTTTAAATCTTAGCTTGGTGTGTTTCTATATGGACCTATTGTTTAACTGTTAAATATGATGGAGTCACCATTGCTGAATCCAAGTTCAGCACCAGAAGCTAAAATCATCTACCCCAACAGACCTAGCTAGTCTTTATATATATATATATGGAGCTTTGACAAAACCAATTTACATGTAAGAACTGGACATGTTTAAGCTTACAAGCTTGGTGTCTGCAATCTAAGCTATAGCCCAGTGTTTTAACTGTTTGTTTTAGTGTTCTAAATGAGGACTAAACCGGTTTATATGCAAGAATTGGGCATGTTTAAAGCTTAGCTTGGTGTGTTTTTATTGGGCTCTTAGCTAGAGCCTAGTGTTTTAACTGTTTGTTAAACAGAATTTGACCTTAAAAATATATGGGACTTTTGGTAAATGATCATTTACTATTCGATTTTTTATTTTTGATTTATGGAAAGATATTATCGATTTTTAAAATTGATATAATAATAATTGTAATCTTTAATATTTATACCTTGTTTAATTTTTTTATTTTAATTTTTTAATATTTTTACCAATTATGAATTAAATTTAATCAGAAATATATAATAAATGAAAACATTCAAAAATGGAATATAATAATTTTTTCTATTATTATAAAATTAAATTTTAATGTTTTTTTTTAAATATTAAGAATTACAAATTTTTTTTGGAATGTAGCTTACCCTAAAAAGTATATGCCAACGGGGTTGTTCTCATCATATCGGAGGATAGCATTATTATGTCTGTATCCAAACAGAAAAACCTTCTAGGGTTTTATTTTTTTGGTGCTAAAATTAAAAAAAAAATTAACAAAAAAGAGCGGGAGATAAAATTATAAACCATAGAACTCGCATTTCCAATTGCAAGCTCATTTCAATTTCTACTCTTTTGACTCCCTAAACCTCTCTTCGAGTCGACTAACTCCTCAAAAAATGCCGGTTGGCGTTCGCCAACTCTCCGTACTCGGCGAGTTCAAGCCGTTCGGATTAATCGCCGAGGCACTTGACGGAAAACCGTCGGATACTTCGACCGATGATTACGATTATTTCCTCTTCGATCCAGAAATCGCGAGGCAACGTGAGGATAGTTCGGATAATGACGCCTCGGCTTCAGCTCTCAGTGACCGCCGTGACCACGAGCTCTTTATACGAAGCAACCGGTAATTATTTTCACTTTTTCGGTAGTTTTGGATCAAAATTAGCTGCTGGTTACTTTTTGTACTGTTAAATTATTGGAAATTTGAACTTAGCGATAAGATTGACTAAAATTTGAGCTCAATTTTGTGCTCAATTTAATCGTTTTTTACTTGCCTGTAACAGTATAATTTGGAGTATTGGTGCAAGAGTTTTTAAGAGATTCACATTAGCTTCTCCTGTCATCAAGGTCTGTTGAATTGTCAATGGATTGTGAAATTAATGCTTTAGCCGTATGAAAAATAATATTATTGGTGTATTTTGCTCCTTTTTACTAAATGATTTTTGTTTTGGCAACATTTTTTACCTTAATTCTAGGCATGCTGGTGTCGTATGGGTGATAATCCGGAAGCTCTTCTTTGTGTCTTACAACTTGATTCTTTAACCATCTACAATACATCAGGTAAGCATTGTAGACGAAAGCTGATTGTCAAAAACCTTTCTAGCTCTTGTTTTGCAGAGCTTAAGCTTATTTCCACTAGAGAGTAGCCAATGTTATATTTCTGGACTGGTTTATTTGATTCTAAGGTTACTTGTTTTATCGGGTTCATTTTAGCTTATTGGACTTTGATCCTGATTTCTTAATGCTGAACGAAACTGATTTTCCCGATGCTTTTGTTTTGTGTAACAGGTGAAGTAGTATCCATTCCTCTTCCTGGTTCCATCACATCTATTTGGTCTCTTCCATTTGGACTGTTACTCCAGCAGGGGGCTGAAGGGAATTTACTAAAGCATGGCCCATTTCCATATTCAAGTCCTTCACCGGGTTCCCGTGATATAATTCATAATAGAAGAGAAACTGGGCATAGCCCGCATCACAATTTTAGTTTTCTGAGTGCTTATGATCAGCTTATTAAGGGAGAATCAAGCTCAATGTCGTCACATTTGATTCTGAAAGATCTATTGGAAGAACCACAGGTTTGCAATTGAATGCATCTTATGTTTATATTTTTCATAGGTTCCTTTTCTTGAGATGCTTAAGTATACATACAATTGTACTTTCGATAACATTGATTCTTCATTTTGAGCTTTTTGATTTTATATCTAGAGTTGAAAATATTATGTGACATGAAATTTGCAGTCAATTTACATTGAAGAAAGAGGAAAACTGAACATAATGAGGGATTTTGATGAAAGAACAATTTGGACCAGTGATCTTATCCCTCTCATGGCATCATATAACAAAGGTTTTGCATTCAACTTTTGCTTGATTAATACTTTTCCCGGCTAATATTTATTTACTTATTCTTTTAATATAATTTATTTATGCTTTTGTTACTTCGTATGCAGTTAAAATGCAGCATTCAGTTTGGGTTGCTGAAGTAATTAATTCAAGCCTTGAAGTGGAAAATTCAAGTTTATCTGCTACAGTTCCTACTGGTGTATTACTGAAACGCTTCAGCTTCCGTAGAATATGGCAGGGGAAGGGGGCTCACACAGCTGCTTCTAAGGTACTTGATCCCATTGTTGTCAAGGTGTGCACCTAGGTGCGCTTTTCAGGAAGGCGATGAGCATAAAAAAGGCCTGCCTGTTTTGAATTTCTTTAATTTTTCATTGTTTTCGTTTGATATACCTTTACTAGTAAGAAAGGGATAACATCAAACTAAGCATTCAACAACAAACATTGATCAAAAGGAAATCATGCATATTGACCAATAAAAAGATTGTATGTTAAACTTGACCATACTTTAGAGTTAACTATGTATCTTAAGCTTTATATATTATATATACGCAGATTTGCAAAGCCTCATATATGTACATATTGCGCTTTACTTCACTCAGGATACCCCTTTTTTTGCGCCTTGTGCTGAAGGCAATATAAGGGTTCTAGTGCCTGGAGTGAGTCTTGTGCCTTTGGCAACACTGCTTGATCCTTTTCTTTAAAATTTTACCTTTATGAGTGTTATCTATCTGGTAGTCTGTTATCAATAGTTATATTTGTTTATCCTTTCTTCTTCTTCTTTTTCTTTTTTTTTTTCATTTTTAAAGTTGGTTAATTAGGATAATTGTGTGCATTGTAGAATTCTTGAACACCTTAGGAAATATTTTTTTGTTTATAACACTTGATTATCTTTTGCTAAATTTTTGAAAAAGGCACCTAGAAAGCTTCAGCTAATATTTTTGATTCTGTTAAGAGTTCAACTGTCAGCGTGGAAAATCAAATTGGGTTAGATATGTAGGTTCCTAGTCTACCTGCATCTTTTTGTCTAGAGAAGAAAAGTTAGTCATACCTCCAGTTGCCTGAAATTCTTATATGACAGACCATTTAATGCATTTTAGGCTCTCAGATTTCTTAAAAGTTGGATAGTATAGCTTTATTGGTACTAAGATCCTTATTAGCAAGTTGCTTGGAGACATGTTAAACACTGTATTTCACCTGTTCAACTTGTGAAAGTTCCTTGCCTTGATGTGAGGGAATGATAACTTTGGTAAGTATATTTTAAATGAGCTTTGTTTGACTTCTCTGGTTTTCCAATTCCCTTAATGGTTATGGAATTGCATGCACATTATCGTCTTTGTCATAATTCTGTTTTACATTTGTTTTTTCTTTGGATGCATCCATGTATAATATGTCATGTAATGCACGATACTGGATTGTCATGCCAAGAGAGGGAGAGCAAGACCGAAGAAGACATATGTGGAAACAATAAAGATGGAAAATACTTTCACTTGGCTTATGGAGGATGTGAACTTAAAATACAGTATAATGGTCCACTATGATCTGTGTAGCTGATCCTATAAATATAAGTAGTAGGCTGAGTTTGTTATTGTCCTAATATTCCATTCGATAGCTTTTCTTAAACCTATTTTTAGCTTTTTTTTTTTTTGTTCTTCGTTTCCCAACTTCTCATTCAAGTCCTCTGAAGTTTAAGTTTATTTGCTTTTCTTTTTACCAGTAATTGATGATTTAGCTATTTGTGTTAAGTGTTAACTGCTGGCCTCAAACATTTCCAGGTGTTTCTTGCAACTGATGATGATTCAGCTCCTATAATTTGTTTTCTTTTCTTAGAACAAAAAAAATTACTTTCTTTAAGGCTTCAGACTGTTGAAATAAATAACGAGATACTATATGATGTTAAACCTGATATGAGCTGGAGCATACCTGCAATTGCTGCAGCTCCTGTCATTGTGACACGGCCCAGGTATTGCTACATTTATCTTTTTCTTAAAAAAATAATTTAAGTGGCTGATTTTCTTAGATTCTTTGTTATGGTTTTCTTTGATTTTTTCCCAGTGTGAAGGTGGGATTGCTGCCATATACAGACATCATTGTTTTGGCTCCAGAAAGCATATTAATTCTTTATGTAAGTTCTTCCTTTTGATGCTTTTGGCTTAGCGTGGTTTATAATATTTGTATAGGCAATTCCTTTTTAATTTCTTTTTGATACATTTTCTACCAAAATTATTTGTTCTTGCACCCTTCCAATTGCTGATATTTTAGGATGCTGATATGGTCTCTGTGTAGTTTCTGCCATTATGCTGATGTGCAGTTAGTTATTACTTCGCTTGTAATCCATGTTTCTGTTTTTCATGGAATTTAGAAGCTATTCTTTTTTTTCCCCTGATATAGACTTTCTAATTTTTAGTGGATGTCTTTTCCATTTGGCAGTTTTTCTTACCTTCTTGTCTTGACCTTTCAAGCATAGTGATCTCTATAGTATTTTGCAAAAATATGTTACTCAAAGAAACCACTGGTGTTTGGTTCCCATGTGGGATTATGCATCGGCTCTTGCTTTCAAGCTTTTAAATGCGAGTTCTTCTATCCAGCTGATATGAAATAGGGATGGAGGGAGGTGAGAGATATAGTATAAATCAGCATGTTAAGGCTTGACTTGGTGGGGTAACTGAAGGCAAGAAGATGATAAGAGTTAAAATGTTTAATTAACTTAGGTATGGGGGTTTGATGTATTTTTGAAGTTGGTCTTAGGTTCCAAACTTGAATATGGGTTTTAGATTTGAATGGGTGGCTAAAGTCTAATATTGTGAAAGCAAAGCCCAAAAATCAATAACGAATAAGAAAGTATTTGTGAATTTTTGATGAAAAGAGAGTAAGAAATCAGTTTCTTCATGCTAATAATGTAATGTGATATTTATGTAGCCAGTCTTATTTTAAGTCCCCTTCTTTACTAAGTCCTGTACAAATATCGAACAGTAGTAGGTAAGGTCTAGGCACAAGTAAGTCGTTGATGCCAAACTCCAAAGGAAGTTGATCGTTTAATAATTTTCTTTGACTTTCATCTTTTGATTTTGCTATCTCGATGCCTGAGAGAACGTCAATAAAAGGTTGACTGACTATTCTTTTGTTGATTATAACCTGCATCTCATTTAAATGCAGTCCGGGAAGCAATGCCTTTGCAGATATTTGCTGCCTTCATGTTTGGGCATAGGAAATCCCTCTTGCAATTTGGGATTCTCAAAAGCAACATCCATTTCCCATGACCTCAAGATTGTAGGATTGGCTGACGCTGTTGAAGCGCGTATTAATGTGAAAGTAAATAATCGAATGGTATTGTACTTCCATGCTCTTACTTTATTGGTTCAAGTGTTCTACTCTTGCTACTCAGTTGCTTATTATTCTATTTACAAATCTTGTTTTACTTTCATATATTTATTTTTCTATTGCATGAATTTTGCCCCTTGTAAGTGAAGCTGTTACTTTCTGTTTCTAGTAGTATTGAAGCAATTAAAAGTTCTATACTATAGAAAATCTTGGTAGCCCTGAATTAGTTTCACTGTATGTTGCAATCTATTGAAATTTCTTGCTTTACATCACAGTTATGAGCTTTAACAATTTTTATTTGCCACGTATGTATAGATATTTCGATGTGCACTACACAGAAGCCCGTCATCGTCGTTGGCAAATGATTCCATAACAGCAATGGCTGAGGGGCTTAGCCCGAGTTTCTATAACTATTTTCTGGTTCTTCTTTGGGATGATAGTGAATCTAGCTGCTTGTCAGAGGCTAATGCTACTGTTGATTCTGAATGGAGTTCCTTTTGTGATGCTATCATGCAAATGTGCAAGAAGTCATCTGTAGTTTCTCAAGAGACACCAGAGTCGTCTTGGGAGTTTCTTCTCAATAGCAAATTTCACAAGAACTACTGCAAAATAAACTCTATGATTGGATTGTCTTCTGGTGTAGCACCTGACAGGACAGGATTGGATTCAATGAGATCAAATATAGACGGTACAAAAAGTTCAGAAAAATCATTTTACTTTGATCTATTGATGGAAAGTTTGGACTCTCTGCATGCAGTTTATGAAAGTCTGAAAATGGATAACCTTCGAAGAAGGTAAATCAAAATCCCGTCCGTGCTATTCTCTTCACATGCTTTAGGTTCTAAAGACTTTTTGCCATTAATCTTTCTGTCTGTTTATTTTTTGCTTTTGCCTTTTCTTTGCTCTTGCTGGCATTTTCTTCAATGTAGTTGCTTCAATAGATAATAATTTCACAAAGCATCTCTGTTTCATGAAAAAAGTTTAAAATATTACAATGTAAAATGATGTAGCTAGCTGATATGCGGCAATATTCATATGAGAGGGATCATGATTTATTCTCTAAAGATTTTGGAACTTTTTCTCATTTTAAATTGCAAGATTCCTGTCATGATATAATCGTGAGGTTAAGTGATGCAAGATTCTTAAGTTGTTAGGCTTGAATAACTTTGTGAGCTTGAAAGTTGGCTGTAATGTAATGGCTATTCATATTGACTGCTAATTTTTGTTTCTTTTGGTTTTTCTTCAGCAATTTGCAAAAATGTTTTTCTGACTTTGTGCTTTTTGGTGTGAATTTCCTTAAAAAGGGATTTGGAGCTTCTGGCAATTCTATTGTGTAATATTGCAAAATTCTTGGGTGAAGAATGTTATTTGGATCATTATGTTCGTGATTTTCCTGCTCTTTGCAAGACAGTCAAGATGGGCATAAATTGTTTGTCCAGCAAAGCTCCTTTCAATTTATTCAGATGGTTGGAAAATTGTTTGCAACATGGGTGTACTTCCGACAAAACTAACAATCTTCCACTAGTAGTTTGTAAAGATGGAAGTTCTGTGGTGAGCTGGGCTCGTAAGATTGTATCTTTTTACAGTTTATTATGTGGTGCTAAAATCATAGGATATAAGCTTTCATCTGGTGTTAGCTGCAACATTGCCTCTGGATCATCTTGCTCTAATGAGGAGCTCACAGTGTTGGCAATGGTTGGGGAGAAATTTGGGTTAAAAGAGTTAGATTCTTTGCCTTCTGGTGTATCTCTTCCTCTCCGACATGTAAGCTCCAATAACTCATAATACATGTAATTTTTAATCAAATACTTTGACAAGGCTTAAAGTATGATTTTGGTGCTACTGTCTATAACATTATAATATAAAAGGAATATTAGGTCAGTAATGACATTGTTAAACTTAAATGTTATCCATGATTATGGCTGGATATTGTTATTATTCATTATGATCTTTGTATGTTAATATATTTTCCATGTTAAATAGGTTTGTTATTCATTCTCAGCAATGAAGATGCTTCTTAAATTTATTGTTGCATTTTTTTCACTTACTCATTGTGCTCCCTCCATTATGAAAAAAGTAGTTTTTCTTTTTATGATGTTTCATTGTCCTGTTACTTAAAAGAAGACACTTTAATGTTGCCCTTGAAAAGATGTTATCAGAATTTTTGTACCTTTCACAAGTCGCTCACTAAAAGGGTGATTTCTTCCTCTTTTTTTTTTTGCTTTGCTTTGCTTTACTCATGAATCATGATTGCTTGCGCATTTGCTTCTTAGGCTTTGGATAAGTGTCGTGAGTCTCCTCCTGCTGACTGGCCTGCAGCTGCATATGTACTCATTGGTCGTGAGGATTTGGCTTTGTCCTGTTTGGCACGTTCATGCAAATTTAAGGAACTAGAAACACAAACAAATATGAATTTGGTCTCTATGTCTACACCTTACATGCTACATTTGCATCCTGTGACAATTCCTTCAACAATATCTGATACTGTTGGTCTGGAAAGCACCAAGTTCGAGGATACAGATTCCATTGATGGATCAATGGCAGATGGCATGGAGAACATATTCAGCTCTTGCACTCAGTTGAGATATGGTCGGGATCTAAGATTAAATGAGGTTAGTTGCAGTCCAATCTTTTAAACAATAATGTCCAAGGCTTTATGTTGAGTTTAGAAGTAACTACTCTATGATCTTCACTGATACATCCTTAGATTTAGAATTAAATTAGGAAATGCTTCCCCTTTTTACATCTGAAATAAGATTGGACATTCATCTTTAGTGTTCCTTCTGTTGTTTATAATTTTTGTTGCATGTTTATGTATATTTTTAATTATTGCGGAAAATGGAAATATGGTTGTTGAAATTCCTTGTCTTTTCCTACTTGCTATTGTCACTGGTACTAGGTTAGGCGCCTTCTATGCTCTGCAAGACCTGTGGCTATCCAAACATCAGCCAATCCAAGTGCCTCTGATCAGGATCTCCAACAGGTATGCTTCTTTTGTTGCTTGATTTGAATGTTGTATAGTCACCTCTTTTCCCTCTAGCACATTGTAGCTTAAGTTGTAATCATTTTCTAATAAATTGGTCTGACAATGTATGGTACCACATGTATATCTATATATGCTTAGATCAATGTTCTTAAAACACACTGGATGCATTAGCCTACAATTTCCTCCTTCCTTTGATAATGCCCTTGATAGTTTCTTTACAAGGAGATAGTGATAATGATTGAGGGCTTGCAAAATACCCTTGAGATTTTAACATGAATATCTGACAGGATATGCAAACAACTTACATGATGAGATTCATTTAGTTTGGTAGTCTCTTCTATCTGACATTTTAGCTGTCATTTTAGAAGAGTAATAATATGATGATTATAGTTTGCTCTACACATAACTCAACGCAGATTGCATACATTATTGTTGTTTTGTTTGTTCAGGCTCAACTGTGGCAGCTTGCACAGAGGACTACTGCTCTTCCTCTTGGCCGTGGGGCATTTACTTTAGCAACCATATATACTCTATTAACAGAGGTACTCGCTCTTTTGGATTTTTACATTTATTTTCATCAATTGATTGTTTTCTTATGAGATTGATTACCTTAAGATGCATGCCACTTTTTCCCTGATGGAATCTCTTGCCACTTTATGCAGGCCTTTACTGTCCCAAAGCTTGTTTTAGCAGGGCGGTTGCCAGCCCAACAAAATGCTACTGTAGGTCCAGCAATAATTCTTTTGCTATTTCTTTTTTTCTTTTTAACATGCATTTGTTCTTTGGGTGATATCATATATACTGTCAAGTTTCCTCGTGAGTGAGCAACTGTATTATCATTTATGGAAAATTTGAACTAGAAAGCTTTCAGCAAAATATTATTATATATGGCGTATAATTCTTGCTCTATGTTTTCAAGTTTTATTGCCTATTTTTTTAAACTGTAGGAAGCTTGGGTTAAGAATTCTGTGTTTAGCCACAGAAACCATTTGTAATTCTGTTCTTCTCCTTACTGTTCTTTCTTTTAAACATTCTCCCATTTATCTCCTTTGCATCATTTTCAGTTTTTTTTTTCCCTTTTTGTATTTATTTTCTACAATTGTTGTGCTGATAGGTTAATCTTGATCCAAGCATAAGGAACATTCAAGAACTCAAGTCATGGCCTGAGTTCCACAATGCTGTTGCTGCCGGGTTAAGATTGGCCCCACTTCAGGTTTATATGATATCTTTTGGAAGTACAATACCAGTTTTACAGTGGGCCAAAAGTTCCTGTTTCTTCATGAATTTATTCTTTGAAAATTGCTTATGTTGGCTGGTTTTTTTATTTTTTATTTTATTTATTTATTTATGAATATACAGTTAAAAGTACCTTGCAAAATTTGAGACTGTATGTTGCCATTTATGTTCTCTAATTTTCTTTTTCTCTTGCTCAGTTGTTGTGCTAATATATTATGTGGTTTACGCATGCTTGCTAGTTTTGGATTATTATGTGATGCATTTTAAGCTTTTGCAGGGAAAAGTGTCAAGAACATGGATAATATATAACAGGCCTGAGGAACCTAATGCAGTTCATGCTGGACTTCTCCTTGCTCTGGGATTACACGGGTTTCTGCGTGTTTTAACTATTACGGACACATACCAGTACTTTTCACAGGTTTTCTTGTTTATTAAAACTTTTTTCTTGCAATTGATTGGTTACAGCACAACCTAATTAGTTATGTGATGATCCTGTGACTGGTTCTGGAATTCTCAAGATAAAAGAGAGGGAGAAATCAGTATTGACTAAATGCATTTTAAGATGAAAAATCATGTTTCGAAGTCTTTAATCGCAAGGTTAACTGAATGTAATTGCATTTGCTTAGTGATTTCTGGTATCTCTATAGCTGTAATCACTGAGGTAGGAACAACTTCTATCTCTGCAAGAAACCTGCATACTTTTTGATAAGTATACTAAAGGCTCAAGTAGCCCTTTTTCAGTATTAGGTTTTAATATACCTAACTGATTTTTTTCACCAATAGGAACATGAAGCGACAACTGTAGGCTTAATGCTTGGTCTGGCAGCGTCTTATAGAGGGACCATGCAACCTTCTATATCAAAGGTAATAATTTATGCTTTTTGAGCTTCAATGTAGTACCTAATGTTTGCTGATAATATTAACATTCTTCTAACATTGCGGATCAATACACATCTGCTATGTCATTTAACCTGAGCAATGGTTCTACTCTATACAGTGCCTTTATGTGCATATACCTTATCGACATCCATCTTCCTTTCCAGAGTTGGAGTTACCAACACTGCTGCAGGTAACAGATTGCACTTCTCTCGTTATATAATTTACTTGCACACTTGTATGTGTTAGGAATTATACATAGATTCATTCATTATTGTCATCAGATTGCCAGAATTGATGTTTGAACTGAAATAAACCTTGGACATGCAGCTTTAGCAGGTTGCAAAGTATTGTTCTTTGAGCTTCTTTATGTGAACATTAAAGTTACCTTATTTATTCATATTTCTCTATTCTTTGGAGTAATTATTCTCACACTTTTCTGGGTTCTTCAGACTGCAGCACTAATGTCAGTTGGGCTTCTTTTTGAAGGATCAGCACACCCTCAAACAATGCAAACATTACTGGTATGATTTTACTTCTTATAGTTCTTTTGCTTATCAACTTAATAGGATGTTTTACTAATAATTGTAGGTCAACAACAAGCATCCTTGTTTGTACTCCTGAGAAAGTTCAAAATTATATTTGAAATGCACACATGTATACGTATAGTATGCTTTTACTTCTTATAGTTCTTTTGCTTATCAACTTAATAGGATGTTTTACAAATTGTAGGTAAACAACAAGCATCCTTGCTTCTACACTTCAGAAAATTCAAAATTATATTTGACATGCACACATGTATGCATATATACATATAAGAAAATGGACATTTACTTATATAATTAGTATGTGCGTGTATACACTCACATGAATACCGCAGACATGCAAGATTTATCTTTTACATTCTCTTTATTTGTCCAACAAGTTTCTGGTAACTGTTGCTATTTGCTTTATTCTATGGTTCCTTGGTTAATAATACATCTTCCACGGAAAAAAACTTTTTTTTTTGTATTATAAATCAATTTCTATCCATGCATTTTGACTGTTCAATCTGAGTTTTTGGATAGAAAACAGAGTTGGGTTGTATTCGTAACAATAAGTAATAAGCATTTTCCCTTTTTATTACAATAATTAAAATACATCTTCCTACCATTGTAAACATATGCAGCACCTTTGGACTGTTTCTGCAATTTTCTTCATTCTTAATTGTTACCAAATCTCTTGTAGTTAAACATGTCTATTTCTTGCAGGGTGAAATAGGCCGAAGAAGTGGAGGTGACAATGTCCTTGAAAGGGAGGGTTATGCTGTTTCTGCCGGCTTTTCATTGGGTCTTGTTGCATTGGGTATGAATCATTCTGGGCTTTTATATTAATGAATGTCTTTTAAGTTATGGTTCAGCTAACTGCTATCTTGAATGAAGGCCGAGGAGAAGAGGCATTGGGATTCATGGATACACTGGTTGATCGGCTATTTCACTATATTGGTGGGAAGGAAATCCGTAATGTACATTGCCCACTTTAAACTTGGTTTGTTCTTTTTGGTTTCTTCTAGTGGAGGGTATGGGTTAAAAATCAATGGTTTTGTAACATATTTCTTAGTTCTGTACAGTAAGAAGTATATCATCTTGATCAGTCTATCCTTCCTGAAAAGTTTGTCCCCTTTCAATTAGCACAAGGTTTAATAAGTGCAATTTCATTTTCATACCACTTCTCTTTACACTTTTTTGATCCTTTCTTATTTTCTAACAGTTACTGCTTCTATACGATTTAGGAGTGGACAAACATGATAGATAGCTAAAGAAAAATTTGGACGAGTATTTTGGGGAGGAAGATGAATTTTCCCATGGCTTTTTTCACCTTGAATTCTTTTACATTTTCTGAAGTGCAAATCCTCTCTCTCTCTTTTACCAACTATTTTCATTCAGGAAAGATCCCTTCTGCTTGCGGCATCAGTGGATGAACAGAACCGGGTTACTGGGCAGGTTTGTTACTTATCATTGACTTAATTAAGTTCCCTAATTATAACCTTGTGTTTGAAATTTTTGTAAAAATGTACAATTTTTTTCCTCTCAAGGCTGCTGATATCTGTTATATTGGTGTACTAGATGATGGACGGAACCACTGTCAATGTTGATGTCACTGCACCTGGATCTATGATAGCTCTTGCTTTAATGTTTCTGAAGGTAATTTTAACATGGGAAATTATGAGCAGATTACCACATGCATATGACATAAATAAGATATATTAACCTTTCTCATTTTATATACCAGAGTGAATCAGAGGTGATTGTCTCTCAGCTTACAATCCCTCAAACACATTTTGATTTGCAATACGTAAGACCTGATTTTATAATGCTTCGTGTCATTGCTCGGAATTTGATAATGTGGGGCAGGTAATTTACTTGATAAATGTCTTAATTATTGAAGCATTCACTGTTTAAGCTTCTAGTTTTCATATCTGAGTTTAAGATTATTCTCTTCAGGATTCATCCCTCCAAAGACTGGATTCAGTCCCAGATTCCTGAAATTATAAAAAATGGTGTCAAAGGTCTTAGGGATGATACTATGGACATTGATGAAATGGATGCAGAAACTATTGTCCAGGCATATGTCAATATAGTGGCTGGGGCATGTATTTCTCTTGGTATGGTATTCCTGCTGATTCATATACTGTTTACCACGTTTAGTCTTGCATATTCTCAACCTTATCATATTTATGCAGACACACCAAGAAGAAGAGAGTATCTTAAATCTGTTATGATTAATTTTGCAGGGTTGAGATTTGCTGGCACAAAGGATGCAAATGCACAGGAGTTGCTTTATGAATATGCTGCCTACTTTTTGAATGAGGTGTTACATAAAATATGATACTGCTCAACAGGTACAATTTGTTTTTGAGAGATAACTGAGTAATTTTAATGGCTGCAGATCAAGCCTGTTTCCACTACAAATAGGAGTACCTTTCCCAAAGGTTTATCTCAGTATGTTGACCGAGGCACATTGGAGATATGCCTTCATCTTATTGTTCTATCCTTGTCTGTGGTAAATGAAGTTGATAATTTTATTATTATTGTTGTTGTTATGTTGCCAAATTCTGCCAAGTAATAGTGGTGACTTCTGAGTCATCTGGATGTAGGTTATGGCTGGCTCTGGACATTTACAAACCTTCCGGCTTTTAAGGTTTCTCCGCAACCGGAGCTCTGTAGATGGGCATGCTAATTATGGTATCCAGATGGCGGTAATGTTTCTAAATATACTGTAGTGAAGGATCTGATTGAATTGTATCAACTTCTCATTATGTACTTTTTTCCTTCAGATTTAGGATATAACACATTATATACATATTTTTATGATCTCATGCATGTCACGAACTCTCGAATTATGTGGAAAGTGCAATTTTCATTCTGAGAATCTATAAGATAAGGATAATAAATTGGTTTATGCATATGGATTCTACAATTCACCTGCTGCAAAAGAAGATCATTTGTTGTTTATCATCATATATATCAAGCTTTTAACATCTCCTGGTTTGCTGTGCCAAATGCCTAATTGTTGAGCATGTGAAACTGAGGTCTTCTTGTAAACCTTTAAAGCATTTAGGGTTTAATAATTCTTCTTCCATTGCATGGAACATTACGAATGCCTCTGTGGCCAATCTTTCATCACCAAACAATGTTGAATGCATAAGAATGGTATGGCTTATTGGTCACGACTCACTGTGTACCCAAGATAAACTATATCATGTTTGTTTGCATTAATCTGAAATAGACGGGTTAACCAACATGCTGTCAAACAGTTTGCTTATTTTTAGGGCATCTTAATTTATTTGTAAGTGTATTCTGATTTTAGGTGAGCTTAGCAATTGGTTTCTTGTTTCTTGGTGGAGGCACGAGGACATTTTCTACCAGCAATAGTTCCATTGCAGCATTGCTTATCACTCTTTATCCACGATTGCCTACTGGACCCAATGATAACCGTTGCCACCTTCAGGTATGTTATGATTAATATTAGGGTGTTTTTCAGGTAGCTTAAAATTTGATTGGGTGGAAATAGTACTTGGTACGACCCAAGCATGGCAAAAAATATTTTACTATTGATTTTAGACGGTACACTCCAGTGGGACCTATATTTACTTGAAGAGACTTGAATTCTGTTTTGTTTTTCCAAATTGGCATATATGTTGTACATTACCTCTTTCCTATAACTGCATTTTCCAGGCTTTCAGACATTTGTATGTCCTTGCAACGGAGGCTCGCTGGCTTCAAACTGTTGATGTTGACACTGGCCTCCCTGTTTATGCTCCTCTTGAAGTCACAATCAAGGAAACTGAGCATTATTCAGAAACAAGTTTTTGTGAGATTACTCCTTGCATTCTGCCTGAGCGTTCTATTGTAAGTCAAAGATCTGTTAACAAACTTATTAGGATTGTCAGTATTTTCAAACCTTAATTTTCCATGGAAATGAATTTTGAGGTTAATTTGCATGAATCTGTTAGCTTTTGAGTGACAATTTGAATTTTGAAGTAACTATTAAACTTTCTGTTGCTAGTGTAGTGAACCTTGTGGAATAATCCAAATTGTAGGGAAACTGCATGTCAACTGTAGCAGAACCTACCTGTCTGCTAACATGTCTATTCTCAGAAAATTTCTCATGTGTAATGCTTTACTTGCCATGCTGTCGCAGTTGAAGACAGTTCGCGTCTGTGGTCCTCGATACTGGCCTCAAGTGATTGAGCTTGTTCCTGAAAGTACGTGGAGTTTGTTGCTGCAATTTTTCTTGCTAAATGTTAATTTACATATTTCTGATCATTTATGTTGTTCCCTTACAGACAAACCTTGGTGGAGTTTTGGTGACAGGAACGACCCATTTCACTCTGGTATTCTTCATGTCAAACGGAAAGTTGGAGCTTGTTCATATGTTGATGATCCCATAGGATGTCAGTCACTGCTTTCACGAGCAATGCACAAGGTTTTGTTGGCATAACTTTACCTTAACCAGCCCTTACCCTGTTATAGTTCGGTCTTAAAATGGATGTTGATTTATCTGTCGCTTAGGTCTTTGGTTTGACAAGTCTAAGAGCTGGCTATACGGGTAATAACAGAAACAATGGATCTGCTGCTGTTACTGTTGATCAGCTTGTCAGCACCTTCTCTTCTGATCCAAGCTTAATAGCTTTCGCACAACTCTGCTGTGACCTTTCCTGGAATAGCAGGTAAGACCAGAAATTAGGTATCCGGGCCTCCAGTTCTAGAACCTGCAATGCAGTATCCTTTTTCATAGGGCTCAACTTTATTTGTGCTTCGACCTCCCCCTTCCCCTCCCACCTTTGGTGTTCTATTCTATTTCACTATATTTTGAATGGTTGGCTCATGAGTATCAATTTTCAATGATAATTGTAATTAATACTAAGTACCGAAGGAATTCAAGGTGCCTATTTTATCATCTATTCATTCTGAAATCAACGTGCTTGCAGATCTGATGTTGATTTCCAGGAGTTTTGCTTACAAGTATTATTTGAGTGTATAAGCAAGGACAGACCAGCTCTTTTGCAGGTAATAGTCTGATTTAGTCCTAAATTCTTATTTTTTGTATACGATTTTTCTCTATTACATTGCAGTGCCAACTGGAAATAAGTTAATTTGTTGGTATACCTATAGCCTGTTGATCAGATCAAGTTTTCTAGACGTTTTAAAATTGTTTTTTTCCGGATTCGCTGTACTCTTGTCATCTATTTCTCAATGTATTTTTTATCCGTGTTTTAATGTCTTTCTGCTTGTTAGGTCTATTTATCCTTGTATACCACAATTGGCTCATTGGCAGAGCAGGTTTCCAATAGTAATCTTCTTGTTGGTGACTCGTTATCTGTCTCGAGTTTAAAGGTACTTTCCTGTAACTTCTTTATGCATTCTTGTTTCATAGTACAATTATGTTATAGCGATAAAAAATTGCATAAATACTTTTTCTTTGTTTTAATTCCAAAAATACTGGAATCCTGTCTATAATGCTTCCAACTTTATAGAATGTGATACTGGATATACTCAAATTGAACAAGTCAAGACTTGCTGATTTTCGGCATGTTTTGGTTTGAAAGCTTCAAATGTTTGTTGGTGCTGGTTTGTTTTGCCTTTTAGATTATTAGGTGCACTTGTGTCCATATGTCTACTCTGTGTGGTCGTAATTTATTACTCAGAAAAACTTTATTATTGGTTTTATCTCTAGAACTGAATTATAGTGTTATTTTCAATGAATGAACTGGGATTGAATTGCAGTATGCTATGTTGCATTGACTGGCATGGGGATATGACCCTCTAAGGGCCCCCTGATACATGGAATAGCTTCAAAATTTTGAATATTACCCCTCTCAGACACATACCCTTGTATACTATTCACACCCTAGTCCGTAACATAGGCTATTAGTATGTGCTATTATCATCATTAAGAATATATCCTTTTTTGCAGCTTGCATTGTCCTATAACGAGGCTGTCATGACTGGAAGGTTGACAACTTCAAGAGGCAGCATTGTTCAATCCATTTTTCTAGGATCTCTTCGGAAACGGGTAGAAGAACTCTTGAATAGTGCCGAGGCATTAAAAACCGATTTGCATAATTATCTGAACTCGGGCAGTTGGCCCAATGATGGATCCTTTGGGGTGAAAAGTTCAACAATTCTTTCTTGGTATCTTCAATGGTTTGGTGTACCGGCTGCACCTACGGTCAAGACAGTGGTGGACAAAATTAAGCCCATGAATATCTCATTGTCTCCGGTTCCTTTGTTATGTTTGTTATTACCAGGCACTCACATAAATGCAGTCGAAGAGATAAACCGGTTTCTGTTGTCTACCTGAGTGTACAGATGAAGACCTGAGCATTTTTCCAGCTCGGTGCCTACCGTCTATTGCAGCATCTTCCCTGGTAAGGTTCATTTAAAATCGTGTTAAATTGTACCTTGAACCTGTTTACAATTAAGACATGCTACCTGCCTTTAGTAAAACTATATTAGTCACCCATCAAATTTCTTTTTTGGTTACGAAAATTATTCAAATATTATTAAATTTTTTTCTGATCACCTAACTATTAATTTGTTTTTTTTGTCATTAATTGGTTAACGGTGACATCTTTTGAAATTGACGTAATAGTAATTTCAACTATCAACATTTATAAATTATATCATTTTAGTCTTGGTTCTAAAAAGAATTTAACCCTCAACATCTAAACATTGTTAATTTGATTTTTTATTTTTATTTTTTCAGTTTTGCTTTTCTTTATGACATTAAGAGTTAATTTTAAGAGAATGAGAAAAGATGAAAATTATTATTTTCATTTTTTTGTATATTTTTAATTAAATTTAGCTGATAAATTTGTTATTTTAGTTTTTTAGGTGAAAAGTAAAACTATAAAAAATATCAAATTACACAATGTATAAATAATGTGTGTTAGATTTTTTTAGAATTAAGATTAAATTTACAATATATAAATGTTAAGAGTTAAAATTTTTATTATGTCAATTTTAAAAGTTGTTATTGTTAGTCCACTCATGATAAAAAAAAATAAAATTGATTAGTTGATTATTTTGCAATTTTTTTGTAGTTAGGTGACTATTTTTATAACTTTTCATATCTAACCTATACTCAGGATATTACAAATGTAGTTTACCCTTAATCTATATTGCTTGGACTCACAAATTTTTATGAAATACCTATATGACACATGAATATGGAGATTTAACCTTTAAGGATCTTTCATATTAATGTTGAATATATTGTACATACTGGTATCTAATGTTCATATTCGAATCCTAGTAACATAATCTTGTAGTATTCCAAATATTTGATACTAACATGATACTTGACCTGATCTACAGAAGAAAGCCCTGCAAACAGACTTGAAAACGAGATCAAATATGGATAATTTCAGAGAAGTTACCGACCATAATCGGATTACTTTGTATGCTAGGAACACCGATGCCGGTTTAATTCTCGGTAAGCCCCCTTTTGCTTTATAATAGTTGCCATTTTAGTGTAGCTTTTTTTTACAGTTTAAAATAGACGTAAATGTAGTGCTTTAGAGTTGCTATTTAACCCCAAAATGTTTATTTATGTTCATTGTATACCATAATCATGAGATACTTTGCTTCTTGTACATTAATATTAAGTACGTCAAGTTCGACATTTTCTCACCTTTTTGGTCCTTGATTTTAAGACAGTCTCTTTACTATGAACTGATATTTATTTTTTCTTAAAAACGCAGCTCATCATGCTGGCATTATTTATTTTTGGTGTTTGAAAGAGTTTATATTCATATTTCCTAAACTACTTACAAATGCACTCAAACTTACAAGTTTCAGATTGTTGTAACAGTAAAGAGTGTCAACCAAGTTAACCTATATAGTAATTTTAATTAACTACTTGAATTAACTAGAAGAGGAAAACTATGAAATTGTTTGATAAATAATGTACGAAAATTAAATGTTAAAAGTGTAAAATAAGTGTTGAAAAGTATCTCATATATAATTAGATTAATTTACATTTTATCTTTGATTTTTAAATATAATTAAATTTTGAACATAAATGATTGCAATTAATTTTTTTTATCAAATTATTTTTATTTAAAATGAATCTTACAAGATCCATTCGTTCTTTTTTCTCTGATAGATGGTCAGATCTTCATCTGGGTTCGAACCCTATTGAGAGGTCCACTAGAGATTAGAAATTGTTGAAGAAAGAACAAGATGTTTCTTTTGTCCTTTCCAGGCGATCGGAAAATAAAAAATAGTTAATATATTCAAGATAATTACATATTTATAAAATACCGTCTCAATTCATCCTATTTTATTAGATTCGGGATGTGATATGGTTCTGAAGGATGAATTGGGCAGTTCCAATAAGATTTCATTCTTCAATAAATCTATTTTTTGATTTATTTCATCTATTCCATGACCAGAACAAGAAGAGATATATTTTACACCACTATTTTGAATCAGAAGAGAGATTTTAAGAAATGGTAAATCTATTTACTCTAATAAACTTACATAAAAATTTAAAGTTATTAATTTTAGATCCCAAATTTGACTGAGCGCAATAGGAAGACCAGAAAGAAAAGAGAAGAAGATTGTTGGAGATGCGGGGTATCGATCCCCGTACCTCTCGCATGCTAAGCGAGCGCTCTACCATCTGAGCTACATCCCCTTATGTTTTAACAGCAAGATTATAATTATGAATATAGACGAAGATGGATTAATATAGATAATCTTAATAATCTAAAGCAACTATCAATTCCATAATTAAAGCAGAGCTAAAAGGGATTAATGGAGCTTTTTAACTTAAGTGGATTAACAGAAGGTAAAAAAAAGTCAGTTTAGTGTAGTTGGTTTTAATGCAAAAATATTAATTATATTTCATTTTATAAAGATTATGAATTTGGTTTAATTGGTTTTCGGTCTTTTCCAATTAGATTAACTAAATCAATGGATTGCTCTCCTCTAGATGTTCTAAAGTTTTAGAATGATATTACATTTGAATTAGTACAAATAGAACGCACAAATCAAACATAACATAATTAGGTTAGAATAATTCTAGACATGATTCACATGTGGCGATATTTAAATTAGAATGAATCTAGATAATGTTTATATATTATTTATACAAGATGGGGCTTGAACTCGAGCACTAAAAGTTTGAAACCTCAAAATTTGACAAACTGTGCCATGACCTTCTTCACATTTACCGTGATCATTTTTTAACTTTATGTTATGGTATAATCAAAGTACAAATACAAATCCTGAATTAATATAATCAAACTATTACAATACAACCAAGTACAAAGATGTCTGAACAAGTATAGTCAAATTATTATGACACGAAAAAAATAAAAAAATCCAAATAAAACCAACTAACTCAGACTAAAATCTATACATGGCATGGTACAATGACCACTTAAACCTTAGAAATTTACATTTTAATTTAAATTTTAATAAACTATAGGTATCAAGAGTAAACATAATTAAAAAAGTGTGCCAAGTAGTATCAGGAATAATTATTTTTAATTTAACGTCTATAATTATTAACTTAGTTAGCATTAGTATTGTTGGCAGTGTAGGAGGATGCCGATTGAGTCTTAACTCGGGTTGGTGAGGGGTTATGAATAGTTTTAGACATTGTATAAAAAAAATTAAATTAAAATGTTTATAAAAAATGAACTCAATCTATTAAGTAGTTAATGTTGATAAAAAAATTAACTTTTAATAATTTTTGGAATAATAATGAGAATTCTTTATTCTTTTTGAAGTTTAATATATTTACCAAATAAAAATTACGAAAAAAACCTTATATTATTAATAAAAATTAAGAAAAAAATATTTAAAATATATAAAATAAAAAATTCAATAAAACTCGTAAATTGTTCGAATCAAGTATTACTAAACTTAAATTCCGTTCGAATAATAATTATCTAATTGAGTTATTTTTGCAAGTCAAAGTGGAATAAATTGTGAGTATTATTATCTCGGGTACGCCCCTAGCACGGGCTCTTCCTCTCTAAGGTACGCTTATTGTGTTGTCCTCCAACGAGAAATAACTGAGTCCATCAAGTCTGGACCAATTCAACTCAAGTATTTTTATGAAAAAAAGTATGAACTTTAATTGAAATAAACAGGGGAAAACAGAAATTATATTGGAGGATTCAAAGACTGCAAAATGGAAGATGGTTTTGAAGGAATTTCCATCAACATCGATTGCAAACGAAGGATTTTGGTTTGTTGTAGTAGAGGTAGAAGGTATGATCTTCATCCTCATATCGTCCTGCATCCAATTAAAAGAAATTGAATGATATTACTATAAATAATGATCACAAAACAACTGAATATTTATATCTGAATAAAACATCATACCTTGCAACCCTAAACATAGGGGTGGGAGGTCGTCCAACCGGGGTGATCATGCTTCTGTCGGCGATGGTACGTGAAGATCGGTTACAGAATCTCATTGTTGATGAGATGTCATCACCCAAGCGTGTGCGCGGAAGAAAAGGCGTTCTTGGCGGCTCCAAATCATATCGCCTCAAACTTCGACGACGTCCGATAGCACGTAAACTCCGAACAGGCGCAAGCAAAGGTGAATCAAGATTTGTCTCAGGAACGTATGAGTTTGACAGCAAGTCAACCCTACTCCAAGCCAAGTGACGTCTACTCCCAAGCCTTGGAGCAAGCGCACTCGACATTGATGGCTCCTTAATCTCAGCATCGGCACCGACAGTAGGCTCAAGCTTGACACTAGAAGTAGGTATAGGAGGGTGACGACTACTCCCACACCTCAGAGCAACGGCACTCGTCTTTGATGACATCTTAATCTCAGCACTGACAGTAGGCATAGGAGAAATAGATGAAGGCTCGACAATATTTGGAGACATAGGGATGTGATGCTCTCGTAGAGGAGCATCGCCACCTTCACTCAATGGATCAACAGCCGTTGTATTACGAAAAATGTTACCACTGACGTACATAACGTAGTTACACAATAACAACCCAAAAAATAAAACTTCTAATGCAACTATTCTATTCGTTAAATTGTGACTGATAGAACACGACGATGCAAACAAAAGGTCCATAAATATGATCCTATTTGCAAACTGAAAACTGGGTAACACCAACCTAGATGAACATAAATTCATGACTCGTAAACAGTAATGAATCCATACCAAATATTTGTCCATAACATTCCACCTAGCTATTCTATACAGGAAATAAGAACATCCCCAGTTATTTATAAACTCTACACATATATTAGCCATAACGCCATATTTACCCAAAAACGTGTAAACATTAACAGGGCACTGCAAAAAAGGGAACAAAATAATAACATAGTACCATAGATTTACCAACACCTCAAACAACTTTTCTCCTAAAACAGAACATGCGAGAAGGTAGAGCATGATAGATGAAGGAGAAGAACTTCAAAATTAGACCAAATTCTCAAAGATCCAAACAGGGAAAGAGCGAGGATGAAAAGCAGATAAGAAAAGAGGAGCTTTTAACTAAATTTGCTAAAGCATTTTTAAAATTTCTTTTAACCAAATGTTTTGAGATAAATACAATTTTAAATTTTAAAAATTGTTATCCTCATTTTTATCATCAACAAATTATTTTCTCCATCTTATCGTTTTGATTTTTTTATTCATCTTGTTTTCTTTAATTGAATAAAAAAAGATTGACATGCAAATATCACATTTTATAAATATTAAGAAGTTAGTTTGATTGGTAATAATTATGATTAATTTATTAATTTGGAAATTAATACCAAGGTTGTTTTCTTAAATTTTACCAACATTTTAATACTATATTTCTTTTCTGGGCTAATTTTGGTTTTAGTCACTCTACTATGCTCGAAATTTCAATTTAATCCTTTTAACTGTAATTTGAAATAATTTGGCCCCTTTAGTTGCTGATGCCTTGAAATGTTTTTACCATTATTCACATAGTTTAGGTTATGAGGAATCGAGTCAACCATGTTCAACAAATAATAAATTTATATATCAAAGTTTCTACTTTTAAGAGCAAGAAGTAATGGTGTTATCAAGTAGATATATAAAAAATCTGGCAAAATTAGAGGATTAGATCCCAATTTTCAATATAGTATAGGCCTAAAACCGTATTTTTGGCTTGAATTATAAAAGGTTGATTAAGTTTGAAGAGGAAGGAAAGTAGGATGTGAGAGGTTGGATGAGCAGGAATGCTGGGTAGGAAGAAAGCAACTCAGGAGAAAAGTTGAGCGGGCAGGAAGTAGCTTAAGAGAAAAGTGTTTTTGGGTGTTCCAGACCTGCTGGAAGGCGTCTGACGAAAGAAAAAAGTGGGAGCAGAGAATCTCTCTGTAATTTTCAGTTTCTTATGTTCTTTTCTTCTGATTTTTGTCTTATTCTAAATAAAAAAGAGAAACTATAATAGAGGGACTAAAACCATAATATCACCGATTTTTCTTAATGTTTATGTCTGTCTCTTCCTCGTACACTAGGCCAACTTTCTGCTAACACCCAAAACATCATTGCCTCAAGGGGTTAAGTTTGAGTTGCAGACTTCACCGGGTCCTACTCCGAATTGCATGTCAGAGGTGGCCAATGACAATAACCAGCAGCTCCATGTTCATTGCACAAGTTGTGTGACAAAACAACTACTTTGCCAAGTTCACCGGTCAAGTTAGGGTATGATTAAATTCATTTATCCATTTTACTCAAACTCATACGGATTTAAGTTCAAGTTCGAACTCTACTTAATAATTATAATTAACATTAATAAAATATAATTATTAAGAGTAATTCGATAAAGCTCATAAATTATTCGAATTAAGTATTATTAAATTTCAATTCGGTTCCAACAATAACTCAAGTTGCTTTGCTAATTTTTGGTGAGTATTATCATCTTATTTACACTCCTAACACCAGCTCTTCCTCTCTAACGAATGCTTATATTGTTGTCCTCCAATGAGAAATAACCGAGTGCATCGAGTGTGGACCAATTCAACTCCAGTCTTCTCTTCTGTTTGATTAAACTCAAATTTTGGCAAATTCATGAGACTATCACCATGTGGAGGAAAAGTAGCCCACATGAGACTATCATCAGTGTAAAAATTAACTGAAAAGAGGAAAGGCAGCAGAGGGAAAGAGGAACTGAAATAAATCAAGGACTAATAACTCTGTGTGGATCAACCCCACCTAACATATTACCTTTTCTTCTTCAAGCTGTGTTTCAACTTTCCTCTGCTCTTTCTTCAACAGAGACTGAAAATGGGGGAATCTTGTCAGCAGAGATATAACTTCTGCAGAGCTGGTAACGATGATGGAAGCAGTAACAAAAAATGATCCACCTCTCAAAATGAGAGTTCCCTTTGAGCTGAAAACAAGGGCAATCACGTGTTTTCCATCAGCTCCCCTCTAGTGTTGACATGGAGGCTATCGTTCAAAATAGAAAAGGATCCACCTCTTGTTTTCGTTTATGGAAGTTACCTATTCAGCTTGGTGTTGGGCTCAACATTGGTTGCCTTGCTTCTCAAATTCAGGTTATATAATCTTGTGGAAACATGAAAAATTGGTGAATAAAATTAACATGAATTTAAAAAATGAATTAAAAGAAAAGAGAGGTGATTGGTCATCATCTGCCATGATAATCAATTTTTCATTTTTCATCTTGCTTGCACGCAAAAAGCAAAGATTTCGTTCAGAATATGACATACTTTTCTACAGCTTACAGCCGATTCTCGAGTTTGAAGAACACTTTATGTGATTTCTGCTACATTATTAATGCTCATAATTTCTTGTTAAATGGTTACTTTGGTTTTTTTCCCTCTTATATTTGATTGGTGAGGTGTAGGTATTTTATTTAAGTCTATTTTTCAATACTAGTATTTTATTTAAATTTTTTTCAATCAATATGTCTAATATCAATATTTCATTCTAAACTAACCTCTATCCTTGATTTGTTGGCTTAAACTCAATTTTGTGTAATTCTAGATCAAAAATAGACCTAGTTTAATGGTTAAGTATTTGTTCCCTTATTGGTCCTGTGTGGAGCACACTCTGTGTTGAACTAAATGATTTTTTTTTGGTATTCTCTATGTTTATTTTAGAGTTATATTCATATAAGACATTATTTATTGTAAATATTATTGATATTAAATATGTTTTATATTTTATATTTTTAATTAAAAGAATAAATGCTTACAAGTATAATAAAAGTTAAGAGATCAAATACTGTAAAAGAATAAATTTCAACTTCTAGCATAATAGAGGGATTAGAAACTTTATAATATTCTCCTTTCAAACTAAAGAAGGAAAATGAAGTCATTGCCAAAACCAAAGGAAGGTAGGGCCTTGACTCTATTAACCAAATGGTTAAATTGGCAATCCCACAGTTAAGTAATTGAAAATTACTTGGAATTTTATTCTGTAATTTCAAAAAGAAAAGAGTTACTGCAAGTACTATGGAGAATAACAAGAATAATGCTTACACCATGAGCATCTTCTAAGCTCTTGCTGCTCATTTAGAATCAGTTTATGATCATTCACCCATTTTTTCCATTTTTGTTGTTGTTATTCTTGATGTTGCTATTGTTGCCATTGTTGTTACTGTTGCTGTTGCCGTTGCTGTTGCTGTTGCCATTGTTGTTTCATGCGATGGTTCATGAAGATGAATACATCTAAATCTATGTATTATAAAAGCAATAAGCAGCCATAGATTTGCAAGACATACAATGAATTCATTATGTCTTAAATTGATCACAATAATTGCAATGCTACCTCCAACAAAGTGTCTCTCATGAAAATATTGAAAATATCGAATTTCAATACCATAATGATATGAGGAAATATGGTGATTAGTAATATAAAGCTGTAACAATAGTTAACGTCCTTAAAATAAAAATTAGAGATTATAGCAAAAAAGCATAAACCACTCATCTCCATTGAAAACTTTTTTATTGGCCCTAATTCATTAACACTCACACGCGATATTCCACGACAACCTAATTTCTATGAAAAATACCCAGTGACTAACGTGTATGTTATATGGAGCAACGTTTCTGCACCTTTCTTATCCATATCCTCACCCAACATCTTTCAAAATTTCCACTCATACAATTTCAAGAAATTTGAGATGTCATCGGCTAGTATAACAAAGAAAAGAAAAGTCCAGGCCGATGCAACAATACTTGCACACATCCAAATAATCCTCACGAATTCTGCATAAAATTATGAGTCAATACTTAATAATGACAAACAAGTTTCATAATTTATTCTAAAAAGGAAAAACCAAAGATGTAATTTAATAAAATAAAAGAATACAAAATTAATAAATGTCGGGTGTAGTGATAAGTCACATCGCACTCATAAGAGAACAAGGTTCGAGCTTTATTAATAGAGACAAACTTTAACCCCGAACATGAACTAAAAAACATATATGAAAAATACAATCATAGAGAAAAAAAAAGAGAAAGTGAACTAACCTCTTTCACTACTAACGTGGATATGAAATGGACATTCGAATTGAGACGTGGGTGGATTACTCATAGGAATAGAACAAAATTAGGAGAATAATTCAAATGGGGCAGATTACGAGCACAAAATGAAATTATATAGTTTTGTGAATTAATAAAAATATAATTTTTAAAATAAAGAAAAAAAGAAAGTGATATTGTTAATAAGATTTTCACTATTTTTAAATTTTAAAAGTGGTATTTTAAAGATAATTTCAACTAAATTTAATATAGAGTATTTTATTATTATTATTATCTGATAATTCGTAAATTAAAATATATCAATATTAATTATTATGTTTTAAAATTAAATTAAATCTACACACATCTTATTTTATTTATTAAATAAAGGCAGATATTTCAATAAATAATAATCCTTAAAAAACTTCCATAATAACAATTTTGTTTGTTTTGGATTAAAAGTATTTTTGGGTGTTCCAGACCTGCTGGAAGGCGTCTGACAAAAGAAAAAAGTGAGAGCAGAGAATCTCTCTGTAATTTTCAGTTTCTTATGTTCTTTTCTTCTGATTTTTGTCTTATTCTAAATAAAAAAGAGAAACTATAATAGAGGGACTAAAACCATAATATCACCGATTTTTCTTAATGTTTATGTCTGTCTCTTCCTCGTACACTAGGCCAACTTTCTGCTAACACCCAAAACATCATTGCCTCAAGGGGTTAAGTTTGAGTTGCAGACTTCACCGGGTCCTACTCCGAATTGCATGTCAGAGGTGGCTAATGACAATAACCAGCAGCTCCATGTTCATTGCACAAGTTGTGTGACAAAACAACTACTTTGCCAAGTTCACCGGTCAAGTTAGGGTATGATTAAATTCATTTATCCATTTTACTCAAACTCATACGGATTTAAGTTCAAGTTCGAACTCTACTTAATAATTATAATTAACATTAATAAAATATAATTATTAAGAGTAATTCGATAAAGCTCATAAATTATTCGAATTAAGTATTATTAAATTTCAATTCGGTTCCAACAATAACTCAAGTTGCTTTGCTAATTTTTGGTGAGTATTATCATCTTATTTACACTCCTAACACCAGCTCTTCCTCTCTAACGAATGCTTATATTGTTGTCCTCCAATGAGAAATAACCGAGTGCATCGAGTGTGGACCAATTCAACTCCAGTCTTCTCTTCTGTTTGATTAAACTCAAATTTTGGCAAATTCATGAGACTATCACCATGTGGAGGAAAAGTAGCCCACATGAGACTATCATCAGTGTAAAAATTAACTGAAAAGAGGAAAGGCAGCAGAGGAAAGAGGAACTGAAATAAATCAAGGACTAATAACTCTGTGTGGATCAACCCCACCTAACATATTACCTTTTCTTCTTCAAGCTGTGTTTCAACTTTCCTCTGCTCTTTCTTCAACAGAGACTGAAAATGGGGGAATCTTGTCAGCAGAGATATAACTTCTGCAGAGCTGGTAACGATGATGGAAGCAGTAACAAAAAATGATCCACCTCTCAAAATGAGAGTTCCCTTTGAGCTGAAAACAAGGGCAATCACGTGTTTTCCATCAGCTCCCCTCTAGTGTTGACATGGAGGCTATCGTTCAAAATAGAAAAGGATCCACCTCTTGTTTTCGTTTATGGAAGTTACCTATTCAGCTTGGTGTTGGGCTCAACATTGGTTGCCTTGCTTCTCAAATTCAGGTTATATAATCTTGTGGAAACATGAAAAATTGGTGAATAAAATTAACATGAATTTAAAAAATGAATTAAAAGAAAAGAGAGGTGATTGGTCATCATCTGCCATGATAATCAATTTTTCTTTTTCATCTTGCTTGCACGCAAAAAGCAAATATTTCGTTCAGAATATGACATACTTTTCTACAGTTTACAGCCGATTCTCGAGTTTGAAGAACACTTTATGTGATTTCTGCTACATTATTAAGGCTCATAATTTCTTGTTAAATGGTTACTTTGGTTTGGTTCCATGTGATATTTGATTGGTAAGGTGTAGGTATTTTATTTAAGTCTATTTTTTAATTCTAGTATTTTATTTAATTTTTTTTCGATCAATATGTCTAATATCAATATTTCATTCTAAACTAACCTCTATTCTAAACTAAACTCAATTTTGTGTAATTCTAGGTCATAAATAGACCTGCTGGTTTAATGGTTAAGTATTTGTTTCCTTATTGGTTCTGTGTTGGTATTCTCTATGTTTATTTTAGAGTCATATTCAAATAAAACATTATTTATTGTAAATATTATTGACATTAAATATGTTATATATTTTATATTTTTAATTAAAAAATAAATGCTTACAAGTATAATAAAAGTTAAGAGATCAAATAATGTAAAAGAAGTAAATTTCAACTTCTAGCACAATAGAGGGATTAGAAACCTTATTATAATATTCTCCTTTCAAACTAAAGAAGAAAAATGAAGTCATTGCCAAAACCAAAGGTAGGTAGGGCCTTGACCCTATTATCCAAATGGTTAAATTGGCAATCCCATAGTTAAGTAATTGAAAATTACATGAAATTTTATTCTGTAATTTCAAAAAGAAAGGAGTTACTGCAAGTACTATGGAGAATAACAAGAATAATGCTTATACCATGAGTTTCCTCTAAGCTCTTGTTGCTCATTTAGAATCAGTTTATGATCATTCACCCCTTTTTCCGTTTTTGTTGTTGTCGTTATTCTTGTTGTTGCTATTGTTGCTATTGTTGCCGTTGTTGTTACGGTTGCTGTTGCCGTTGCCGTTGCTTTTGCTGTTGTCGTTGCCGTTGTTGTTTCATGCGATGGTTCATGAAGATGAATACATCTAAATCTATGTATTATAAAAGCAATAAGCAGCCATAGATTTGCAAGACATACAATAAATTCATTATGTCTTAAATTGATCACAATAATCTGCAATGCTATCTCCAACAAAGTGTCTCTCATGGAAATATTGAAAATATCGAATTCCAATACCATAATGATACGAGGAAATATGGTGATTAGTGATATAAAGCCGTAACAATAGTTAACGTCCTTAAAATAGAAATTAGAGATTATAGCAAAAAAGCATAAACCACTCATCTCCATTGAAAACTTTTTTATTGGCCCTAATTGATTAACACTCACACGCGACATTCCACGGCAACCTAATTTCCATGAAAAATACCCAGTGACTAACAGGTATGCCATAAAGAGCAACGTTTCTACACCTTTCTTATCCATATCCTCATCGAACATCTTCCAAAATTCCCACTCATACAATTTCAAGAAATTTGAGATGTCATCGGTTAGTATAACAAAGAAAAGAAAAGTCCAGGACGATGCAACAATACTTGCACACGCCCAAATAATCGTCGCGAATTCTGCATAAAATTATGAGTCAATACTTAATAATGACAAACAAGTTTCATAATTCATTCTAAAAAGGAAAAACTAAAGATGTAATTTAATAAAATAAAAGAGTACAAAATTAATAAACGTCGGGTGTAGTGATAAATCACATCGCACTCATAAGGAGAACAAGGTTCGAGTCTTATTAATAGAGACAATCATTAACCTCGAACATAAACTATAAAATAGACATGAAAAATACAATAATAGAGAAAAAAAAGAGAGAAACAAGAGAAAGTGAACTAACCTCTTTCATTACTAACGTCTTTAAGTAATGGACATTTGCCTTGAGATGTGGGTGAATTACACATAGGAATAGAACAAAATTAGGAGAATAATTCAAATGGGGCAGATTATGAGTACAAAATGAAATTATATAGTTTTGTGAATTAATAAAAACATAATTTTTAAAATAAAGAAAGAAAGATAAACAATGAATTTTAATAAAAGTGATATTGTTAACAAGATTTTCACTATTTTTAAATTTTAAAAGTGGGATTTTAAAGATAATTTCAACTAAATTTAACATAGAATATTTTATTATTATTATTATTATCTGATAATTCGTAAATTAAAATATATCAATATTATTATATTTTAAAATTAAATTAAATCCACACACATCTTATTTTATTTATTAAATAAAGGCAGATATTTCAATAAATAATAATCTTTAAAATACTTCCATAATAACAATTTTGTTTGTTTTGGATTATAGGGGACGTGTGTATGCATGTTAATAAAAATAATCATTCCATAATTTATATGTTGAGTGGTGAAGTTAGAATAATTTTTAGGGGCTCGAATGAAATTTTAAATTTTTATAGTTTATATTTTTATAATTTTTAAAAGATTAAATTAAATTTTTATAATTTTAGAGAAGATTAAAGTGCAATTTTAATTTTATTAATTTAAATTCTTTTAAAAATATTAAAGGCTTAAATAACAATTTTACATTTTAAGGGCGGAAGACTTACCAATACTTACATTCGCCAATACACCCACACATAAAATCTCTACTTGTGGGAGGCTGCTAAGTTAGATACATCTACCTTGTTATGGACTTATTGTTTCAACTTTGGACTGTAATCTTTTTGTTGTCATTTGTATTTGGTTGATACATCCATCTTCAGCCTTATTAGTTAATGATCACTCACCATAGTATTTGTATTTGGGACTGTTACAGTACATAGATTCAGGGTAAAATTAGCCCAAATTTAAATTGTATGTTTTTCCAATAGTAAAAACATAATTTCATTTTTAATATCTATATTTTTATAATTTTTAAAAGATTAAATAAAAATTTTATATTTTAAGAAAGTTAAAATGTAATTTTATCATTATAAATTTAATTTTTATAAATTTTAAAGGGGCTTAAATAGAAAATTTTCTATTTTAAGAGAATTGGAGCCCTTGCCAACCCCCTTGTATAGAGTTAGTGTTGCACTATTAGCCTTTAGGTTTTTGTACTCATTTTCTCATAGGCTTTAGTAATTTGCTAACTTAAAAACGAATTGAGCTGGACCTTGAATGTTAAAATCTGAGTCCGACTTATATATTAAATGGGCTTAATATTTTTTTATTTTAAATTTCGAGCAAGCTTTTAAGTTTGAACGAATAATCTAATTCATGAACAAGTTTTCTCTAAACAATAATTTGATCTTCATAAATTCATCTGGTGTTTTGTTTAGGTAACAAATATTCAACATATTAACAGATAAAAAGTACTTGAAATTCATGGAAAAAGAAAATCCAAGAAGGCTCAAGCCACTAGTAATTAATTAATATATTAGTTGTTTATTTTAGAGTTTAAGTTCATATAAAAACATTATTTATTGTAAATATTATTGATATTAAATATGTTATATATTATAAATTTTTAATTTTTAATTTTTAATTGTTTATATAAAAAAATAATATAAGGACTTGCTTAACCAAAGTGTAATAGTCTAAGGGCTTTTTAATATATTAACCCTTATAAAAAACATTTTAGTATTAAATAATAATGAAATTAGATTATGCCTCTTCCAAATTGGAAGTAAAACAAAAATTTCCCTAATAAAATTCCCGTGGGCTGCTGCTGCTGCTTCTGCTTCTGCTGCTTCGTCTTCCTCTTCACCTTCTTATTCTTGTCGACAAATAAGTTTGGGATTTGGGATTTTCGCGATTGAACCTTACAGTATTCTCCCCAGCCAAGTAAAATCCTTATCAAAAGGAAAAAAGAAAATGAAGTCACCGTCAAACCAAAGGAAGGTTAGTAAAATGTAGAAGAATAGGAATAGTGCTTATGGTTGCCAATTTTTTTTGTTGTTGTTGTTTCATGCTATGGTTGAAGATGAATACATCTAACTCTCAGCACCAAATTTGCAACACATACTATAAATTCATTATATCTCAGATTGATGCCATCTTTAACAAAGTCTTCAACCTTTAACCTTCAAGCTCTTCCTTTTTCTTTCAAGCTCCTCCTTTCTTCATTTGATTTTAAGTGCTCTGCTTTCTGCACTCGTCCTTCAAGCTCCCGATTACTTCAAGCTTCCGATTACTTCAAGTTCACTACTTTCTTCCTTCAACCCTCCTCATCCCATTTCTTATGCTTTTCATTTTTTACTTCTTTCGGCCAAAATGCCTGGAAAGAAAACTTTTACATGAATAATTTTTTTAGTAATGACTTATTATTTTTCTCAGCTTACTTGCACATTCTGTTTTAGGAGCAAAGTTGTCTAAAGTCTTTATAAGTCTACGGTATTATCTTCTTATTTTGTTTCCTATTTGACACTTGATTCTCCAGTTATATTTTCCTAGCTAATATTTGCACGAAGTTGAAAAAATATGAGATTATAATTAAGACATGTCTAGATTTCATTATCTGTTGGGAGGCTCCTTTTTCCTTTACAAAATAACTGCTTGGAATGATATGGACCAATATTTTGTATGGATTTGTTACTTTTTAGGAGTAATGAATTTATATTCATTTAGATTTGTAATACCCGATTTTATGTTTACAAATAACATAATATTTATCGACCTCTCCTTTGCATTAACGTATTATATCCGTCATAATTTAAGTCATAATTTAGCTAATAGAACAGTGGCATTAGGAATTTTATCTTTTGTATTATTGTTATTACGTAATTTCGTTAACTACCGTGATAACGTTTTGCAAAATGCAAATGTTGTTCATCCACCGAGTGAAGGTGGCGATGCTCCTCAACGAGAGCATCGCATCCCTATGCCTTCAAATATTTCTCCTTTGTCAACTGCTGATGCCGAGATTGAGCCTGCTCCGAGCTCAATCCACCGAGGAGGAGGGTGACGCCTACTCTCAGACCTCGGAGCAGGCTCAATCTCGGCACCAATAGTTGGCAAAGGAGAAACATTTGAAGGCATAGGGATGCGATGCTCTCGTTAAGGAGCATCGCCAACTTCACTCGGTGGATGAACAACATTTGCATTATGCAAAACGTTATCACGGTAGTTAACGAAATTACGTAATAACAATAATACAAAAGATAAAATTCCTAATGCCACTGTTCTATTAGTTAAATTATGACGAATAGAATACGTTGATGCAAAGGAGAGGTCGATAAATATTATGCTATTTGTAAACATATAATCGGGTATTGCAAACCTAGATGAACATAAATTTATTACTCCTAAAAAGTAACAAATCCATACAAAATATTGGTCCATATCATTCCAAGCAGTTATTTTGTAAAGGAAAAAGGAGCCTCCCCAGTTGGTAACGAACTCTAGACATGTCTTAATTATAATCCCATATTTTCCCAACTTCGTGCAAACATTAGCTGGGAAAACATAACTAGAGAGGATAATCAAGTGCCAAATAGGGAACAAAACAGGAACGTAATACCATGGACTTACAAAGACTTTAGAAGCAGAATGTGCAAGTAAGCTGAGAAAAACAATATAAGCCGTTACTAAAAGAACTATCCATGCAAAAGTTTCCTTTCCAGGCATTTTGGCCGAAAGAAGTATAAAATGAAAAGTATGAGAAATGGGATGAGGAGGGTTGAAGGAAGAATGTAGTGAGTTTGAAGTAATCGGGAGCTTGAAGTAATCTGCAGATTAAAAGAAGAGTGTAGAGAACTTAAAGATCGAATGAAGAAAGGAGGAGCTTGAAGGTTAAAGGTTGATTAGTCCTGCACCTACTTCTAGTGTCGAGGTTGAGCCTATTGCCGGTGTCGAGAGCAGGCGTCACCCTCCTGCACCTACTTCTAGTGTCGAGGTTGAGCCTACTGTCTGTGTGAGTACGCTTCCGAGGCATGGGAGTAGTGACGTGGTGTCAACCATGTACAGTCCTGAGGCACAACTTGATTCACCTTTGCTTGCGCCTGTTCGAAGTTTACGTGAGATCGGACGTCGTCGAAGTTTGACGCGATATGATTTGGAGCCGCCAACGCCTCTTCTTCCGCACAGACGCTTGGGTGTTGACTTCTCATCAACTATGAGATTCCATAACCAATCATCACAGACCGTTGCCGAAGGAAGCACGATCACCCCAGCTCGACGAGTTCCCACTTCTATATTTAGGGAAGCGATGTATGATGTTTTATTCAGATATAAATATTCAGTTGTTTTGTGATCATTATTTATAGTAATATCATTCAATTTCTTTTAATTGGATGCAGGACGATATGAGGATGAAGATCATACCTTCTACCTCTACTACAACAAACCAAAATCCTCCATTTGCAATGGAAATTCCTTCAAAACTATCTTCCATTTGGCAGTCTTTGGACCCTCCAATATAATTTCTGTTTATCCCTGTTGATTTCAATTAAAGTTGCTCAAACTTTTTTTATAAGAATATTTGTATTGTGTGAGTCTGAATTTTGAAAATGTTTTGTTCAAAAATGATTAAATTTCTTCTGCTTGAATCTATCCAAACAGCAATTTTTATTCCAGCAATGGACATTTTAGTAAATTGCAAACTCAGGAGCAATTCTCTTGGTTGTTAGTTTTCCATACTCGTGTACTTGAGTGTAATTATAGTCATTTCTAATGCTCTATTTGCCTCTGTTTGAGCGTGTTTGAGTTGAGGCCGTTTGCCACTAATGTTCCATATATGTATGTTTTGAGACACTTTAGCATTTGTAAATGGGAAATGCTCTTAGGTTCCTATATGGGAAATGTTGCAAACCCTCCACCACTGGGGATTCTGATTTGGTAGGGCCACCTTATGCCACTACAGCTCCTGGGGTTTCAGCTCTTGCCCATGATCTCTTCAACTTTGAAATCACATCCCAGGTAATGATTATTTTTGTTTGTTCTCTTTGTTGATCTTTTTGAGCCGAACAAAGCTTATCTGTTTGTTTAAAATTGGAAACTGGTTTCTTCCAGGTCCCTGAAGATCTCAGTCAGCATGTTGTATCATCAAGGAAGGCTCAAGTCAAATGGTAACTAACATATGTGATGATAATGATGATTATCAATACCATCAGGTTGACTATTTTTGGTCTGTTTTACATTAAGGTATGGGAAGCTATTGCAAGCATGGAAAGAAGCAAAACCCACACCAAAAACACCTGAAGAGGTTGCTAGGCTTATTGTTGAGACCTTGAGCAGACATCAAAAGGTAGATGTTGAGGTATAAAAAAGGCCCATAACATCAAAAAGATTAGTTATATACTGATGTTAATGCTATTGCAGTGATTTTTTTTTTTGGTACTTTTAGGGTTTATTGGAATTCTATGGCCTTCCTCATCCTTCTATTTTAGTGGAAATTTCTACTGGTGTCCCAACAAGATTGCCTGAAGGGGTGGAATTTGATATGCATACACTGCCAGTGAGGATATTAAATGCCATTTCAGTATTGTTCAAGGGAGGTTGCTCTTTGGGTCGGTCCCAAACCCTCATCAGTGGAGGTATTGTGTCCGATATGTCTACTCTCAATTATAGTCAGGTTTTTATTTTCCATAATCCGAAAAGAACCGAAAAGGGTTCATAAAGTTTAGGCAGTGTCTCACCACTAAGGAAATGTTTAGCATTTAGCCAAGTGGTTTAGATTTGAGCCCCACCGAAGCTAAATGCTAAATATTTTCTTAGTGGCGAGGTGCTCCTAAACTCTGTGAACCCTTTTAGGCTCTCTTCGGAGTATAAGAGATAAAAACCCGGGGGATAAACGATAATAGACACTTCGAGCATGATACCTCCACCTTTGAGGTCCGAAACCAGCCTAAAGAGAGACCTCCCCTCAACAAGTATATGTACAGGATTTGATCATTTTGATGCCGAATACTTGCTTAACTTAAATCAGGTAGATGGGAATTCAGTACCAGATGGGGATAGTTTAAATGTGTATGTGAATACTGATAATCCTAGGGAGTCATCGAACATACCTAGAGTTGTTCTTATGGATGCGGTTTGAAGATCGCAAGCTCGTGCTAAGAAAAAATATGCCAGAGCAGATGAACTTAGCCACAAGATTATCGAATCAAGATACCAGTTAGCTACATTCAACTTGTCAAATTTGTAGTACTACTGTGATTCGAGATTGTTAACCATTGTGTATCTGCAGGGTCATAGACCTTCAAAATGAAGAGATTCTTGCTCAAAAGTATCAGATTCGACTAAGGTAACATTATCTGTTTGTAGGACTTTTATGTACTATTTTGTAACTTGTCGAAAAATGAAAGCATAAAACAGGGGTATAGATGCACCTAAGATGCCGATGCTGTTCGGAAAAGAAGCAAAACAAGAGTTGGTTAAGCTTGTTCATGGGAAATGTTTGAGAGCGCTTGTCTACGGGGAAGATCAATACAGTTGTTGAGTTGCAGACGTATACTGCAATGGCATTTTCGTGCAGGTAGATATTGTTTTTGTAAGCTTGAATTCGGTTTACCTGGTAAGAACAAATTAATTCACGAACCTGTTACTTGAACAGGAAGTACTGCTGAAGAACGAACTCGCATGGCATTATGTAGCCTACGATCAACGGGTTGAACTTGCAACCGTAAGTAAACGACAATCCTATATGTTCTTGCACATCGTTGAGTTAAAACTCGTGACTATCGTCATTGTACGTATGTAATATCCGTGGCAAAAAGAGGCTCGGGCAAAGAGAATTGGCCTTTGGGTACAGTCAAACCTGAAGAAGCCATGGAAAAGGAGGAAGAACAACAAACGAGAAAGTAGATATCACTGTCCTTAAGGATCCATAACATCTTGAGAAGTGATAAAAGTATCATATTTGTGTAAAGAGCCATGTTTGATCCATTCCTATATCTCTTGTATGTATGCATTGCTTATTATTATCAAATGATTGTCAAACATATAAATGTGTGCGTGTATATATATACACATTGCTTATGAAACATAGATCTGCTCCTAAAATTGATCTCTAAGGGGAGCATTCTACCATAATTCGGCATGCTCAACTCAAACATATGAACACCATTTAACAAACAAAGGCATAACATCGTATTCATGTCAGCTGAATCGAAACATCTTCATGTTGGACCAGAGCTCCATTCAAAATTTCTAAGCATAGATTTGCATAAAGATCTGTTCAGCATGCAAAATCCCCATCGATACAATCCATAAACTACCAAAATCCATTAAAAAGAAAAAAATAACTATATACAAATCAGTCATAATAATCTATGATCTCGATAGCAAATACAGTAACACTTGAAAGAACAAAAGATGATAAAACAAATGATCATCAAAGGATACACAAAGGGAACAAAAAATAAGCAAGTGGATCAAATTTAGCTCTTTTTCAAAGCGTCTAGAAGACAGCAGCTACATCAATTGAAAAGCTACAAAATTGAATCAATTTAGCCCTTTTAAAAGCATTTATAGCCAAAACCAAGCATGCATAAATGATAACCTTTTGGATATCTTTAGGAACACCAAAGCCATTGCAATTCATTTGTCCAACAAGTACTTGCATCTTGGTATCACCTAGAGGTGTTCATGGGCCAAGCCGGGCCGGGTTCAGGCCAACTTGGACTCACTTTTTTTTTGGAATGAAACGCGGTTTCTCGATATGGGTTTTTCGATATGGGACTGCTTTCGTAAAATCTCGATCTTTCATTTGATTTTCTCATGACTTCTTTATTTGAATTTAGATTTTTTTTAAACAATGAAAATAAATGAATTAAGAAAAGAGATATAGGTAGAGGAAAAGGGTTTACTTTGCTTGGATTATTTGATTGCTTTTCTTTTTTATTATCTGGTTTTCATGATGACAGTTTCCATTTTTGGTTAGACAGCTTTGATTTTTGAGAGTTTGGAGAGTGGAATGTCTAATTTTGAATTCCATCCCTTTACTTCAGAAAGTTTGATAATTTAATCCTTCGTCGTGCTCTAATTCTTTCTCAGAAATACCAAACATGAAAAATACCAAAAATAAAATAAAAATAAAAATGAGGTCAAATAAATTTTAATGGAAAAGTTTTAAGAGTTTGAAAGCGGGTGTGATGGTGATGATGATGATGTTAATGATATCAATAAAATTTTCACTCTTTTTAAATTTTAAAAACGAAGTCCCTGACAAAACCTAAGGAAGGCAGGGCCTTGACTCTATTAACCAAATGGTTAAATTGCTTTTTAGGCAATCGTAACCAAAAGTACTTGGAAAAGAGTTACTGCAAGTACAATGGAGAAGAAGAAGAATAATGCTTATACCATGAGCTTCTTCTAAGCTCTTACTACTCATTTAGAATCAGTTTATGATCATTCACCATAGTCTCTCCTTTTTCCGTTTTTGTTGTTGTTGTTATTCTTGTTGTTGCTATTATTGCCATTGTCGTAGTTGCTTCATGCGATGGTTGAATACATCTAAATCTATGTATTATAAAAGCAATAAGTAATCATAGATTTGCAAGACATACAATGAATTCATTATGTCTTAAATTGATTATAATAACATGTAATGCCACCTCCAACAAAGTATCTCTCATGGAAATATTGAAAATATCGAATCCCAATACCATAATAACACAAGGAAATATGGCGATTATGATATAAAGCGTAACAATAGTTAACGTCCTTAAAATAAAAATTGGAGATTATAGCAAAAAAACATAAATCACTCATCTCCATTGAAAACTATTTTATTGGCCCTAATTGATTAACACTCACACGCGGTATTCCATAGTCATATAATTTCAATGAAAAATACGAAGTGACTGACTTGAATGTCATCAAGAGCCATAGCTCTGCATCTTTCTTGTCCATACCGATCATCTTCCAAAATTTCCACTCATACAAATTCAAGAAATTTGAGATGTCATTGGTTAGGATAACAAAGAAAAGAAAAGTCCAAGCCGATGCGACAGTACTTGCAGGCATCCAAATAAGCTGCACGAATTCTGCATAAAATTACGAGTTAATACTTAATAATGACAAACAAGTTTTATAATTCATTTTAAAAAGGAAAAATCAAAGATGTAATTTAATAAAATAAAGGAATACAAAACCAATAAATATTGGGTGTAGTGGCAAGTCACATCGCACTTATAAGGAGAATAAGTTTCGAGCCTTATTAATAGGGATAATTATTAACCCCGAACATGAACTATAAACCAGACATAAAAAAAAATACAGTAATAGAAAAAAGGAGAAAAAAGAGAAAGTGAATTAACCTCTTTCACTAACGTCCAAATTTAATGGAGATTTGATTTGAGATGTGGGTGGATTACTCATAGGAATACAACAAAATTAGGAGAATAATTCAAATGGGGCAGATTATGAGCACAAAATGAAATTATATAGTTTTGTGAATTAATAAAAACATGATTTTTAAAATTAAGAAAGAAAGATAAACAATGAATTTTAATGAAAGAATTTAAGAGTTTGTAAGTCCATAATATTACGTTTTTGTTTTGTTCCCTATTTGACACTTGATTCTTTGTTCCCTATTTATAATTAATTAATATATTAGTTGTTTATTTTAGAGTTTAAGTTCATATAAAAACATTATTTATTGTAAATATTATTGATATTAAATATGTTATATATTATAAATTTTTAATTAAAATAAATAAATGCTTACAAGTATCATAAAAGTTAAGAGATCAAACAATATAAAAAATAAATTTCAACTTCTAGCATAATAGGGGGATTAAAAACAAAATTAAACCTTACAGTGTTCTCCCCAGCCACGTAAAATTCTTATCAGAAGGAAAAAGTATTCTCCTCAGTCTGACCAGCTTAGAGAAAGATAGATAAGACTTTCGACCAGCTACCGATACATAATTGCATCTTCTAAATGTTTTCCTTCATCTACTCTTAGTTTTATATTGGGATCCATGGGAGTGGAGATAGGCTTGCAGTCAAGCATCCCATACCTCTATAGAAGATCCTTCGCATTTTTCTGTTGGCTAAAAAATAATCCTTCCTTTGTGTGCTTTACTTCAAGTCCAAGAAAATGTTTGAGTTCTCTTAGTTCCTTCATATGAAATCTAATAAAAAGATTTTCCTTTGTTTGCTGAATTTCCTCGTAATAATCTCCCGTGATGATTAAGTTATCCACATATACTAGCATTATAGCTAGTTTTCCTTGATTTGCTTTCACAAATAACCTAGAATATGAAAGAGCAACTGTAAAACCACTTTGCATTAAGAACTCACCGATCTTCCTGTACCATGCTCTTGGAGCTTACTTCAAGCTGTAAAGTGCCTTCTTCAGTTTGTAAACATACTCAGGATGGATCTTGTTCTCGAAACCTCTTGGTTGCTCCATGTAGATGTCTTTGTCATGTTCTCTATGTAGGAAAGCATTCTTGATGTCCATCTGCCACAACTTTCAAGACTTTCTAGCTGTCAATTCTAGTAAGACTTGAACAATTGTGATCTTTGCCACTGGGCTAAATGTTTCTTCATAATCCAACCCATATTGTTGAGAGAAAACAAGCCGAGCAATGGTCGAAGATGAATACATCTAAATCTATGTATTATAAAAGCAATAAGCAGTCCTAGATTTTCAACACATACGATGAATTCATTATGTCTCAAATTGATCACAATAACTTGCAATACCACCTCCAACAAAGTGTCTCTCATGGAAATATCAAAAATATCGAATCCCAATACCATAATGATACGGGAAAATATGGTGATTAATGATATAAAGCAGTAACAATAGTTAACATCCTCAACATAGAAATTGGAGATTATAGCGAAAAAGCATAAATCACTAATCTACATTGGCCCTAATAGATTAACACTCACACAGGATATTCCATGGTCAAGTAATTTCAATGAGAGATGTGAAGTAACTAACAGGATTTTTATATCATTCTTGTCCATACGGGCCATCTTCCAAAATTTCCACTCATACCAACATTTGAAAGTGATATTGTTAACAAGATTTTCACTATTTTTAAATTTTAAAAGTGGTATTGTAAAGAGAATTTCAACTAAATTCAACATAGAATATTTTATTTCTCCCATTATAATTATGTAATTATTGGCATAATTATTGGGGTAATTTACCCATATATACCAAAAAAATAAAAAATTTACGAAAAAGGGCCGTTTTTTAGAAAATTTACGGAAAATGGACGATTTCCCCCAAAACGCGTCCACGTCAGCGCATTTTGAGGGGAAATGCCAGCAAAGCGCGTCCCCAGGGGAGCGCTTTGCTGGCCAACGGTCAAAATTTTTTCCCTATAAAAACCCCCAACACTTTTATTTTTTTCACACTTTAATCCTTCTCTCAATTTTCTCTCAAATTTCTCTCAAAGTCCTTGAAATTTACTCTCAATTTTCAAAATAGTCCTTGACTATTTACAAAAAAGCCCTTTTTAAATTTTTTTAATATATATTTTTTGGAAAATTTTAAAATTTTTATAACAAATTACAATGGCCGGGGAGTTACTTCGTCTAGACAACAAGCATATCTCCGTCTAGCAAATGCAAATGGTAAGTTTTAATTTTAATTTTTAAGTATTATTTAATATTTTTTACAATTATGCAATTTTAATTAATTTCTATTTTATAATTTTTTAAACAGTCTGTAGATCGGGTGTTGGAATGTTATATCTGCAACATGCATGGTCCCCCATCGCTGTTGATCGAGAATTACCTGAGGGAAGCGGGTTTTTGGCACGTGGCCACGATAGGCCGGGGGTTCAAGTTGGACCCGCCTTTGATCAGTGCGTTGATAGAGAGGTGGAGACCCAAGACGCACACTTTCCATCTTTCGTGCGGAGAGTGTACCATCACTCTGGAAGACGTGCAATTGCAGTTGGGATTGCCGGTGGACGGGTCGGTAGTCACCGGGTCCGCAACTTCTGGTGATTAGGGAGCCGTATGCTACAAGCTTCTGGGTGCCATTCCGGATAAAATTCAAGGAGCTCAGATCGATATGGCCTGGTTACGAGAGACATTCCTGTAGCCGAATGAGGGTTCGATCAAAATAGAGCGAATACGGCATGCTTGGGCATACATTCTTCAGCTAATTGGAGGCTATCTGATGCTAGACCTTTCTAGAAACCTCGTACATCTGAGGTGGCTGCTGAAACTCGTTGATTTTAAAGCAGCCGGTGAATTGAGTTGGGGGTCTGCCGTGCTATCAAGGTTGTATCGGGAGATGTGCGGGGCGACGCGACTGAGTAAAGCGAAAATCGGAGGTTGCCTATCACTACTGTAGTCATGGGCATGGTTTCGATTTCCATTTTTACGTCCTCGACTCGACCACCCATATTCATTCCTACTGATAACGAGGTAAATTTAATGTTATATTTTACAATTATTACGTAGATTTATATTATAATTGTATGCTAAAATTTTATTTAATTAGGTGGAACCATTCGGCGAGTCATGCTGGAATACCTACCTCGCTTGAAGATATACGACTTCTATTGGACCAACGGTCGGAATCACAAGTAAGTTTTGAATTTCGTATTTATAATTTAGTATTTCGTATTTAATGTCTAGTATTATGTATATAACTAATATTTTGGTAATGTTAATATAGTTTCAATGGACACCGTACGAGGATCCGAAAATTCAGGCAATAATTCCGGAGGAGTTCTTGCAAAACCCGAACAGTTGGCACGTGAAGGTCCCATTGATCAGCTATGCGACCGTGGAGATGCACCAGTTAGATCGGGTTCTGCGACAATTTGGATCCCGGCAACCGATTCCGTGCCACCTGAGGTGCTTGATGATGTGCACAAAGTGGACTTACGGCAGTTGCACATAGATTGACCAAGATTTTGGTCAGAACATATCGAGACGTGGGGGAACCGGTATGACTATTTATCTATCCGGGAACCGATCCTCGTTCCTGAGTTAGCATGCGTGCCAGAATACATGCTATGGTTTAGGATTCCATGGTGAGCCGTACCTGTTGTCGGAAGAAGAGAGGCGACGGCAACTTCGTCAACAAAGGAAACATCGGCGCCCTTTAAATCCAAGGAGAAGGGGTGATGACACGGGGCCATCAACGCGACGACACGATCATCGGGCGGCAACAGCGCCCACCACGATCACCGGCCCAAGCAACAAATACCACACGATCATCGAGCCATCAGTTCAGCCGACAACACCGACATCGCAGCCTTCATCCTTTATGCTAGGTGCGTACCCTACCCCTTATATGTATCCTAACTCGTATAAGTTTCCTTTCCCGAGTCCCCCCGAGTTGGAATCTTTGGCGGGTTCGAGTCCGTTCTCGACTACTCCGACTGGCCAACCGATCTTGAGGCCGTCGTCGCGTGAGGGATCACAGGAGGCGTCGTCGGGGATCACTTCTTTCTACCACCCTCCTTCGCCATACGGGATTCAGACACCCCCGCCGTGGTTTATGCAAACACCTCTGGGTCGTTATTTTATCAAGGTGGGTCATCCTCGCAACACCCACAACCAGACTCAGTGCCGGAGGAACCGAAATCCCCGCCCGAGGTTCCACGACCCCAGCCGGAAGCTAGACGAAGGAGGAATCCAGCGCGTAACCGCCGACCGCCCCCATGTGGCACTGATTCCGACCGACATTAACATTGATTCGGATCGACCTTTTTTTTAAATTGTAATAAATTTTTTATTTTTTAATAAAAAAGTTGTTTTTTATTATTTAATTTTTTATTGTAATTTAATATTAATATATGTAATAAAATAAAATTTTGATTTTTTATTTTTTATCTTACTGTAATTTAATATTAATATATGTAATAAAATAAGAAGTTGTTATTTATTTTTTATCTTATTGTAATTTAATATTAATATATTAAATAAAATAAGAAGTTGTTATTTATTTTTTATCTTATTGTAATTTAATATTAATATATGTAATAAAATAAGAAGTTTTTTTATTTTTATTTTATTTTAATATATTAAATAAATTAGAAGTTTTCTTTATTTTTATTTTATTATAATTTATTTTTAATATATTAAGTAAATAAGAAGTTTTCTTTATTATTTATTTTTTGTAATTAAATATTAATATATGTAATGAAATAATAAGTTGTTTTTTATTTTTATTTTATTACAATTTAGTTTTAATATATTAAATAAATAAGAAGTTTTAGTTTTAATATATTAATATATTAAATAAATAAGAAGTTCCTTTTTAATTTTTATTTTTTGTAATTTAGTTTTAATATATTTAGTAAAATAAGAATTTTTTTATTTTTTTGTAATTTAGGTTTAATAAAATATCTTTTATAAAATAGAATTTGTTTAATTTTTTTGAAATTTATAATGGCGAGAAAAAGCGCCTCGTGGACGCGCTTTGTGCCATGTCGACAAAAGCCAGGCGTCCACTTAGGCGCGTTTTACTGACGTGGCACAAAGCGTGTCCACGTAGGCGCGCTTTCCTGCCATTTCACCCCAAAACGCGCTGACGTGGATGCGTTTTGGGGGAAAATGGCCCTTTTCCATAAATTTTCTAAAAATCGGCCCAATTCCGTAAATATTTTTTTTTTTAGTATATATAGGTAAATTACCCTAATTATTGGATCATGTAGCCAATGCCAACATCTCAATTCTAGTTCTTATGTCTTGTTACAACTTAATACAACTTAGGTTAGGCTTGGTTTAGTACTTTTTTTACTTCTAGCTAATCTAATATTTTAAACGTAAAATGAACTTTTTGATTGGATCAATTTGAGTTTGAAAATTGTTTGAAACATGAGTTTGGTTTAGCTTGATTCATGAATAATTCTATTTGACGGTGATCTTTACATTTTAATTTATGGTTCTTTGAAATGAGTTAGCTAAGGTAGGCAAAATGATTTTTCTTATCCCTTTTAATTTTGATGTTGAGTAAATTGGTCCCTCTAATAAATTAAAGCAATTTAATTCCTATCAACTTTGGATGTGAGCAACTAAAAAAGTGTACATATAAATTGGAATGATATACAAGATGGCTTTTTTGTATGAGTTCCATGGATTTAACTAGTAGCTACAAGGGGCAATTTTCAGGTTTTCTTACGATTTAACGTGATAGTATTCAATATGTTTGTAAAATAAATAAATGCTTACAAGTATTATAAAAGTTAAGAGATCAAATAATGTAAAAGAATTAAATTTCAACTTCTAGCATCTGAAAGGGAACCCCAATGAAAGCATTGCTGAAAGCATTGCTGAAAGCAGTTGAGGGCGACCATGTTGAGCTTGTGGCGTGTTGGGCACTGTCGTAAAACATATTTCGTTCTATAGCATACGTTAAGGATAGTATTCAACACGTTTCATGGATAGCTCTTTTAGTAACGGCTTATATTGGATTCACATCTTACTTGCACATTTTGCTTTTGGAGAAAAGTTGTTCAAAGTCATTGTAAGTCCATGGTATTACGTTCCTGTCTTTGTTTAGGAGACGCGTGTTCAACAGTTACGAAGATGGCTCAAGTTGTCAGCCCAAGAACAGAAAGGATAATGTGCTCCATAGGCATGTCTCCAACAGGCCTAGAGTTCGTAGAGCCGACCAAATATAAAAGCTAACCCAAGTGCACTAAGTACTTAGAAACTTAAGAGACTTACAATTACAAGAGAAAAGAACACTTTTATTAATGCACAATACAATTACAATATGACACACACTTCTCTATTGCACACAAAAAAAAAAAATTGAAAGCTCCTACCCCTATTTATAGAGTTTAGTGACCATTGAATTATTGACACATATCAACATCCTTACCATTAATATTACAAATATCTAATAACTAGAATGTTCATGTATAATATCTAATCTTCTAGATAATATCTTATTTTTTTATTTTTTATTCTAGAATATTCCAAAGAAAGTATCTCTTAAAAGCTAAGTTTAGTTTTTATCTAGAAGATGCATTAAAGAATTTATCTCTTAAAAGTGAAGTTTAGTTTTTATCTAGAAGATGCATTAGCTTTCAACACTCCCCCTGAATGCAAACTTCTTTACACAGATGATTTGCAAATCATACCGAGTGCTTCTCTAAACTTATCAAACTTTGGTTTACTTAGACTCTTCGTGAATATGTCTGCAACTTGCTCATCTGTCTTTGTTGGCACCATCTTGATCTCCTCTTCAGGGACCTTCTCGTAAATATTATGGTAATGCATTTCTATATGTTTTGTTCTTGCATGAAAGATCGAATTCTTTGCTAGACGTATGACTGATAATTTATTGTAGAGAAGCCTTACTTGATAGTCTATTAGCTGATGAAGATCTTCCATCAGTTGTTTCAACTAAATACTCCCTTGTGCCGCTGATGTTGCTGACCAATATTCCACTTCGGTGCTTGATAATGACACTGTTGGTTGTCTCTTGCTGCACCATGATATTGATCCTAATCCAAGGCTGAAGATGTATCCTGTTGTTGATCGTCTCGTATCATAGTCTCCAGCATAGTCGACATCACAATATCCAACCAACAGACATTCTTTTAATGATGCCTTTAACATACTTCAGGATGCACCGTACTGCATCGAGATGAGGCTTCTTAGGATTACTCATGTATCGACTAGCCACTCCAACTACATAAATTATGTCTCACCGGCTTAGAGTAAGATAGATAAGACTTTCGACCAACTACCAATACATAGTTACATCTTCTAAATGTTTTCCTTCATCTACTCGTAGTTTTATATTGGGATCCATGGGAGTGGAGATAGGCTTGTAGTCAAGCATCCCTTTCCTCTATAGAAGATCCTTCGCATTTTTCTGTTGGCTAAAAAATAATCCTTCCTTTGTGTGCTTCACGTCAAGTCCAAGAAAATGTTTGAGTTCTCTTAGTTCCTTCATATGAAATCTGATAAAAAGATTTTCCTTTGTTTGCTAAATTTCCTCATAATAATCTCCCGTGATGATTAAGTCATCCATATATACTAGCATTATAGCTAGTTTTCCTTGATTTGCTTTCACAAATAACCTAGAATATAAAAAAGCAATTGTAAAACCACTTTGTATTAAGAACTCACCAATCTTCTTGTACCATGCTCTTGGAGCTTACTTCAAGCCGTAAAGTGCCTTCTTCAGTTTGTAAACATACTCAGGATGAATCTTGTTTTCGAAACCTTTTGGTTGCTCCATGTAGATGTCCTTGTCATGTTCTCCATGTAGGAAAGCATTCTTGACGTCCATCTGCCACAGCTTTCAAGACTTTCTAGTTGTCAATTCTAGTAAGACTCGAATAGTTGTGATCTTTACCACTGGGCTAAATGTTTCTTCATAATCCAACCCATATTGTTGAGAGAAAACAAGTTGAGCAATGGTTGAAGATGAATACATCTAAATGTATGTATTATAAAAGCAATAAGCAGCCCTAGATTTTCAACACATACGATGGATTCATTATTTCTCAAATTGATCACAATAACTTGCAATACCACCTCCAACAAAGTGTCTCTCATGGAAATATCAAAAATATCGAATCCCAATACCATAATGATACGGGAAAATATAGTGATTAATGATATAAAGCAGTAACAATAGTTAACATCCTCAACATAGAAATTAGAGATTATAGCGAAAAAGCATAAATCACTAATCTACATTGGCCCTAATTGATTAACATTCACACATGATATTCCATGGTCAAGTAATTTCAATGAAAGATGCGAAGTAACTAACAAGAATGTTATGATGAGCAACATTTCTATATCATTCTTGTCCATATGGGCCATCTTCCAAAATTTCCACTCCTACCAGCATTTGAAAGTGATATTGTTAACAAGATTTTCACTATTTTTAAATTTTAAAAGTGGTATTGTAAAGAGAATTTCAACTAAATTTAACATAGAATATTTTATTTCTCCCATTATAATTATGTAATTATTGGCATAATTATTAGATCATGCAGCCAATGCCAACATCTCAATTCTAGTTCTTATGTCTTGTTACAACTTAATACAACTTAGGTTAGGCTTGGTTTAGTACTTTTTTTTACTTCTAGCTAATCTAATATTTTAAACGTAAAATGAACTTTTTGATCGGATCAATTTGAGTTTGAAAATTATTTGAAACATGAGTTAGGTCTAGCTTGATTCATGAATAATTCTATTTGACGGTAATCTTTACATTTATGGTTCTTTGAAATGAGTTGGCTAAGGTCGGTAAAATGACTTTTCTTATCCCTTTTAATTTTGATGTTGAGTAAATTGGTTCCTCTAATAAATTAAAGCAATTTAATTCCTATCAATTTTGGATGTGAGCAACTAAAAAAGCGTACATATAAATTGGAATGATATGCAAGATGGCCTTTTTGTATGAGTTCCATGGATTTAACTAATAGCTACAAGATGCAATTTTCAGGTTTTCTTACGATTTAACGTGATAGTATTCGATATGTCTGTAAAATATGCTTACAAGTATTATATAAGTTAAGAGATCAAATAATGTAAAAGAATTAAATTTCAATTTCTAGCATAAGAGAGGGATTAGAAACACAAATAAGCCTTATAATTCTCACCAGCCAAGGAAAAGATGAAGTCACTGACAAAACCAAGGGAAGGCAGCGCCTTGGCCCTATTAGCCAAATGGTTAAATTGCTTTCAGGCCCTCCCGAAAATTAAAAGATTTAGTAATTAAAAAACTATACTTGGAATTTTATTCTGTAATTTCAAAATGAAAAGAGTTACTGCAAATACAGTGGAGAAGAATGGGAAAAATGCTTATATCGTGTGCTTCTTCTAAGCTCTTGCTGCTCATTTAAAATCAGTTTATGATCATTCACCATATTCTCTCCTTTTGCCATTTTTACTGTCGTTGTCGTTGTCATTGTTGTTGTTGCAATTTTTGCCATTGTCGTTGTCGTTGTCATTGTTGCCGTTGCCGTTACCTTTGCCTTTGCCTTTGCCTTTGCATGCAATGGTTGAAGATGAATACCCCTAAATCTATGTATTATAAAAGCAATAAGCAGCCCTAAATTTGTAACACATACGACAAATTCATTACGTCTCAAATTGATCACAATAACTTGCAATGCCACCTCCGTCAAAGTATCTCTCATGGAAATATCAAAAATATCAAATCCCAGTACCATAATGATACGAGGAAATATGGTGATTAATGATATAAAGCCATAACAATAATTAACATCCTCAACATAGAAATTGGAGATTATAGCAAAAAAACATAAACCACTAATCTCCATTGAAAACTTTTTTAGTGGCCCTAATTGATGAACACTCACACGCAGTATTCCATCGTTATGTAATTTCATTAAAGGAAACAAAGGAACTAACAAGAGTATTGCATAGACCGACACATTTATCCAATCATCGTCCATACCGATCATCTTCCAAAATTTCCACTCATACAAATTCAAGAAATTTGAGATGTCATTGGTTAGTATGAAGAAGAAATAAAAAGTCCAGCCTGATACGGCAGTACTTGCAGACATCCATAGAAGTCTCACGGCTTCTACAAAAAAATTAAAAAAGTACGAATTATCAATAAGGGAATACAAAACTAATAATTGTTAGAGACAGTGGCAAGATACATTGCACTCTCATTAAGAGGAAAACGTTTGACCCCAAACATGAACGGTACGAATATAAAAAAAAAACGCATGAGAAAAGAGAGAGAAGGGAGAAAGTGAATTAACCTCTTTCATCTAGGGGTCTCCATTGAGATGTTGGTGCAAAACTCATAGAGATAGAACAAAATTAGGAGAGTAGCTCAAATTCTGCAGATTATGAGCATAAAAACTAATTATATAGTTTTGTGAATTAATAAAAATATGGTTGTTAAAATAAATAAAGATAAAGAATGGGTTTCAAATGAATTTGAATGAAACAGTTTAAGATTTTGAAGGATAAATAATGAGATATTGATAAAATTATCACTATTTTTAAATTTTAAATTTGGTGTTCTTAAGATAATTTTAACTAAATTTAATATAGAATATTTTATTTCTCTTATTATAATTATTTAATTATTGGCATAATAATTTATTGGGTCCTGCAACTTTATAAAAAAAAGTTATTTTAGTCCTTTATTTAAATTTCTATCTCTTTTAGCCTTTAAAATTGTCTTTTTTATCAAATCACTCGAAAATGAATGAAAAAGTTAACATTTTTTTAATTTTACTAATATGACATACACTTGAATTGCACGTGGATGACATGTCAGTATTTAATTAATTTTTAAAAATTTTAAAAAACATAAAAACTATTTTTAAAAATTAATATTCATTAAATTATTAAAAAAATTATAAAATTATTTTAATATATTTTTAAAATTTAAAATAAATAATTAAATATGACATGTTATCCATATGACAATCCACGTGTATGCCACATTAGTAAAGTTATCAAATGTTAACTTTTCATCAATTATGAAGTAATTTTACCAAAAAAAATGCAAGTTTAAGAGTTAAAAAAAAGATTAAAAAAATAAATAAAGAGCTAAAATGATTTTTTTTTTAAAGTTGGAGGGCCAAAAATCATTATGCCTTAATTTTTACTAATACTTCGTGCTCAATTTTTTCGTCCCTAATTTAATTACTTACCAATTATAAATTCAATCAATTCGTTTCAACAATCACTTTTTTGTCCCTAATTATTTATGTTGGTTGGATCATTCATCCAATGTCAACATCTCAATTCTAGTTCCTGTGTCTTGTTACAACTTAATACAACTTGGTGAAAGTGATTATAGATGCTGTGTTTATGATCAAGTAACTTATCTGATTTATCAGTTTGATTCGCTTTAGAATAGATTTGAATTTCGTATATTTCATTTCAGATCAATCCAATTTTTTGAAAGTAAAAGAACTTTTTAATTCGGGGAAATTTCAGTTTGAAATTGTTTTGAAACAAGAATTAAGGGTAAGTTTGGATGGGCGATGTGGTGCGTTTGATTTACTTTTTATCCCATCACCACCGCTGTTTTTATACTAGTTGCAAAAAAATGCACCGCTCATCCTGATGTAATTCGGCCCGGGTTAATCGAGTCGTTTCACTTGTTTGCCCGATCGTCGACGAGGAGATTGTTCGATGTGTTGAAACTGTAAGTTTGGTGGAAAAATATGCGGAAGCTAATGAAGTGGTTTGGAGATGAAAGATGGTTTTAGTATGAAATGTCGTAGGCTCGGTTTAAGAAATAAAATAAAGATAGATAGTTTGGGATAAATGGTGGATATGGAAAACGGACTTAATAGAAGAAAGATTCAACACTATATTGTAGTGTCACCCCATTTCTTATGTCATTAAGGTGGTAGGATGGAGAAGTAGTTGATGGACCTCGACCCATTACTTAGCGAACTAAGAACCTAAGGTATAATTGAATTGATGAATGCCACACCAGGTTGGTGATAAGTTCAGAAGGAGTTCGGTGGACGCCACTAGCACGCTAGATAATTCAATTCGAGACTCACACGAAATATGAGAGGGAAAACCTCACAAGAATAAAAGTTCATAAAATTTTATTAAAGTTCAAAAAGTCCCTTCAAAAGGCTGATTACACACATATTTATAAGGCTAAAAAAAGGCTAGCTGAATAGTCACAAGTATTCATCTTAAAAGCTTAAAGAAAGCTCAAGTCTGGAATTCTTGAACCAAATAACTTCATCATTTAATTCACTTCAATTCAGCTGCATAATTGACCTTGAATGCTTGAAAAGTGACTCTTGAAATGTGTAACGGCCTAATTTTCAGTGGTGTCGGAAATGGGGATATGAGTTCACTAAATCCGACAGGTAAGATTGAGTAAGATAGTAATTTAATATTTATGAGTCAAGTGAGAATTTAGAAGAATTTGTGGATTGGTGAATTTAGTGAATTAAAAGAATTTATTAGGTCAAATGGGTCAAAAACGAGGTATCGAGACCTCGAATTTGAAAACGATCCATAAATATTTTTAGAAATATTTATGGAGTATTATTAAGTTAGTATTAAAGTTTGGTTGAGAAATTTAAATGTTTGGATAGTCAATTAAATAAAAAGGACTAAATTGTAACAAATGCAAAATTGCTAGAAGAACTAAGTAGCTCAAGTGTTAAAATAAAAAGGATTTAAAGAGCAATTAAACCTAAAGGTGAAAAGGCTAGACGGCAAGGGGAAGAAAATCATCACAAAGATAAGGGAAATAAGGGTAAAATTGAAAATTTAATAATTTTAACATGTATAATAAAGATAAAATTGAAAAACCTAGAGATATCTTCACATTATCTCAGCCAAAACACCATAGGAGTTCTGGAGAAAGCTGGTTATTCATATCTTTACATCATGTGAGTTTGATTCTTGCTTTTTCTTGATAATTTTTATGTTTTTATGACTTTTACACCTAGATCCACTTATAGAATTCATTAGTTTTTGATTTAGTGGGTAAAATTAAAAGTTACCCTTGCTGAGAAATGGAAGTTTATGATGAATTATTATGAAATTTAAATTCTAATTTCATATTAAGGTGGTTTTATTAAGTGATTTTGATAGGAAATGATATTTAGGACTTAATTGTGAAAAAGTTGTGAATTAGAGGTTGGTGTTGAAATTAAGAATATCAAAGGTTGTGAAATAGTTTGTAATGATAGAATAAAGTGTTGATTGAGAAAAATTAGTTCAATTGATGGCTGAATTGAGCAGGGACTAAATTGTAAAAACTGTAAATTTTGGGGTAAAAGTGCAATTTCGAAATTTGAAGAGCATAATTTATGAAGTGAAATAGAAACGAAATATATGCTAATGAGTGAAAATATTTTACATTATAGATCAAGAAACTAAAGAAGAAAGAGAAAAAGAAAAAGTTGCAGAGTAGTCCCTAAGGGTCTGTTTGATAGGGGGAAAATGTTTTCCGGAAAACATTTTCCCCCTTTTCCAGTGTTTGTTTGTCTGGAAAATGAATTCCCAAGGAAAACATTTTCCAAAACACGGGTAAATTCATTTCATAATTCCGGAAAACGTCTTACCAATTTCTAAACGGTAAGACATTTTCCAAAGGTGGTTCATCACTCTCTTCACCCTAAGGACTCTGCTGGTTCATCATCTCTGCCTCAGCTTCTCTGTTGGTTCATCATCTCTCCCTCCTCTTCTTTGTTGATTCATCTTCATCAGGTAAATTTCTACTCACATTCTTGACTGCAAGCTCTAGGGGTTTCTGCATGTTTATATTCTGCTCAAGTTTGGCTGGGTTTCTGCAAGTTTTTGAATATGGATGTGTTAGGGGTTTAATTTTTAGGGGTTTCGTCTTTTATCACTGTCTCAATTTGCTGCCAAACTGTGACTGTCAGTAGCTTGACCTCTTCTAGCTCTGACATGAACCACTTCTTTAGGTTTCTCCATTTCCTTCCCGTTACTTTTTGCTCTTTATCCTCTTCCTGAATTCTGCATAACAATCATACCAAATCAAACAAAGTTGAAATTTACCCTTCAAAAGCTTTCATATACTTACTGGTATCTTCATACCAGCTTTACAAAAAAGAAGAATCTGCCCATCTTCATCACTGTCATCCGCTTTGTCTTAACCACAAAGAGAAGAAAAAGTAAAATTCTATTGATAATATCCTCAATGTTTTATTCATTTAAGGCACAAGCATAGGTGAAGCAAGAATCAAAACATCAATACATACTCGGAAAAGGAAAATAAAAATGTTATAAATAGTATTTATTTATACTATATAGAATGTGCCTAATTGAGCTAGTGACACTAGTTAAAAGCACAAACTCGGTAAGAAAAGTACAAAAGAAGACCAAAAATTATGTTATAATAACAAAATGGAATTGGAGGAATTTAGGTCCTCCAACTTTAAAAAAGATGTCTGCCCTCTGTTTTTATAATTATACAACAAATCAGAAGGACACTGAACTCACATAAGCATAAGAAACTCAAAGTGATTCTGCATTTGAGCATTTTCTTTTTCTTCCAATAAGCATAAGAAACCCAAATTCATGTATAAGTATATCTTATTATTAAATACTAAAAGATCAAACAACTTTCATTGTCAACTATTAAAAAGTATATTCTAGCAGACATATTAGTCAACTACTTCAAATTCGATGCTAAGCATACAACAATTACTTCTACTTATATAGATACATATAAATATGATTTAATGTATGAATAACCACATTTTACATATAGATGACTAACGCAACTAAAAATTGAGAAAATTTAAGGTCACATAAGCAGAAAACAAGTCTGGTCATATAAGCAACCATGAACATAAACAAGCTTGAAAATATCACCAAGACAAAATGCAACTTGAAGGTTATTTAACAGTTCCAATACCTTTCTTCACATTGTAGCCAGATGACCTGAGAAAAGGTACCATCTTTGATTCAATATCATCATACCTGTGAAAGGACTCCATCAATACTATTAAACAAACCAAACTACAACATAAACTACACACTAAGGGTAGCACAAAAGCTTAAGACTTTTTACAGAACCCAGTCAAAGTACCTTTCTTTAGACCAGTTGACAGTGTGATCATCCATCTTATTAACTACTACAAGTAGCTTTGACACACCCAAAGTCTTTGCGACATGTTCACGGGTCTGCCCACCCCTCTCATATCCAGTTTCAAATTCCCCTTTACGAGCAGAAATCACCTAATTAAGAAACTGTGGACATTTATAAAATCCAAATCTACAATATATACACTATATTAGGCAGTTAATGGAGAGACAGAGGATGTGACTTACAAGCACACCAATATCAGCTTGAGATGCCCCACTGATCATATTTGGGACATAACTCTTGTGACCCTAAGTAGCCAATGCAAAACTGTATTTACTTTTAATAAACAAAATTGCATCAAAATCTATATTCAAAATAAAAATAATCTGGTCAAAAATCCATTTTTATTAGATATAAGCACATTAATCGCAGTTAGACAATACCATAAGGCATATCTAATGAAAAGTAACATGATACGGAAACATTTTGTTTTATATTTTCTGTTACTTTCTCTCTTATTTATGAGCAGCATCATTATATAGCAAGAGAGCATGCTATTTGCAACCTTGTAAGACAAATTTGTGATGCACTATTAAATTGATCCTGCAATTTTAATCATGTACTATATATTGATATCAAAAGAGGCATGTGAGAGCAACATAGGTACCAAAGAAAGCAATTCAACTAAACAAAAAATCAAGACCCAGAAAAAAATCTCCCTTAGATTTTCAGCATACCCCAACAAGCATATGAATAACTTTCTAATAAAGTAGCATATGAATAACAAGCATATGAATAACAGCATACCATCGGGTGTCATCTTTTCGTTTCCACTTCCTTTCATTACCTTAGATCTTTCAAATCACCTTTTTTTTTCATAATTCACATACAAAACATAGAAAACTTTACTACCATAATAAACAAATACCAAGGCCGAATTCATTCAAGAAATATTAATCATGACCTGGAACAATTTCACACCTTACTATTTCCTATCAATGAAATTCCAAGAGATAATTTCCTCTTCATACCACCAGAAAGTGCCCGCACAACAGTGTTCAGTTTATCTGCTAAACCAACCTGACCATAAAAGTAGCAGTTAAAAAATGCAGCCATCCAAGGGACAGTCATAGAGAGAGAGAGTAGACACCATGTGAAAGGTCCTTTGGACTTTAAGATTGAGAGAAAAAGGCATATCAGATTCCTTTTTATTTTCCTTCTAAGAAATCTTTTCCTTACTTGATTATAGGCCGAACTTTTGGACTTCCGGAGTTTTGATTTTCCATACGTAAAACATATTGCTTTTTTTTTCTGTATTTAAAATAAAAAGTGGATAAGGAATAGATGGATGGATAAATCGGGTTTTAGTTCAGCCTGCATTAACAAAAAAATTTAAATAATGGAGCTCAAATGCTTACCTCTTCTTGAAGCTCGATCTTCTTCTTCTTTTCCTCGGTTCGTTCCATCAAAAAATCTTCAAATTTCATCGTCTTCTTTAATAACACAGATTTCAGTTTTGAAATTCATCCAAGAAAAAATCGATCTATATAGAAAGAGGTTATATTCGGGATGACGCCATTAATGGAAGCGAAAAATTGGAGGAAAGAAGCGTTGGAGGTGATTGGGCAGTGAGTTGTAAAATGGATTGAAGAGCATGGCCATCTCATGAATTTAAAATCGAATTGAAATTTGGTAGTTTCTGATTTCAAATGTAAAAGATAGGTGGGGAGTTAATAATGTGGTCTAATTTAGCCATATGACCTTGGATTTTTACATAATTACTTAACCCACCTATATCTTTTTCTTTTACCTATTTTCTAGTTTCTGATTTCATCACCATTGTATTATTTCTTGAATGATTATGTGCTAAATGTTAATCAACCTATTGTCTTATGCATATATGTGTGCTCAAAAAAATTATTAATGCAATTATAATTAGCTTGATATGTATGTATGCACTTTAGTCATGGTAACTTTTCGTATATGTGATCTTATGAAAATGCTGCATCTTTTTTGCATTAAAATTGTTTTTTTTGTGGCATATTTGTGTAGATGGATCGTAATCAAGATCAAAATACAATTGTCGGAGTCGTTGCTTCAGTTTTAGCTTTTGGGGCTCTTTGGATTAAAAAATTAAAAAGTAGGAAGGAAATTGTTTCTCATCCTCGTGTGAATCGAGATTATGAAAGAGAAAATTATATTAATAGTATTTTATATAGTGGTGACCAACATTGTATTGATATGATAAGGATGAGACCGATCGCCTTTTTTAATTTGTGTGATATTCTTAGTTATGCACTTGGACAATGTGACAATGTTGTTATTATGTGGTGTACTACTAATTATGCATTTGGATAATATTTCTAGTATTTTAATTGTGATTTGGAAACTAATTTATAATTATTCAATCCTTTTTTTTTATTTTTTTAACACAATTACAAATAATTTATTTGACTTTGGTTGTTTTCAATATGACGGTTAATAATGTAACTTAATAATTCAGTATTATTATGTATTTAATCTAATTTATTTATAATAAATAAATCATTGCAATATATGTAAAAATAATTTAAAATATAAAAAATTATTAATATGTAAATAAATTTATTAATATATATGTAAAATCAACTTTTCAGAAAACATTTTTGAAACACACTTAAGCAATGAGAAAATATTTTACACAGATTCATCCAAACACAGAAAATATTTTTACGGTAAATCATTTTCGAGAAAAAGTAAATCATTTTCCAGAAATCATTTTCGGAAAACATTTTACTGCCAAACAAACAGACCCTAAATTTCAAAATCTTCTACAAATCAGCCGGGTAAGTTCATATGGTTGAATTTATATGTTTATTTGTGAAGGATTGTATGATATAATGTGCTGCTAAATATGAATTTGCTGTGGAATTATAAAAATTATGATAAAATGAAAGAATAAATGCGGTAATTCAAATTAGGAAAAACGCAGAATTGAGTACGTTGTATCGTGACATGTGATGAATTGACGGATAAGACCATGGTTAATCCATGGCAAAGAATGAAATGTAGGTATGGTAATTCCCATACCGAGTTGTGAAATGTAGGTATGGTATTAACCATACTGAGTTAAGAAATGTAGGTATGGTATCATCCATACTGAGTTGTGAAACGTGGCATTAAACAACGACGTACTCAAATTCGTAAGACGTTTCCTAATTTGATAAAAAGTAATATAAAATGAGTGAATCAAATGGAAGAGATTGAGTAGTTATTAATGTTGAGCTCAACTATGTGAAGTATTTTAACAATGGTTGTGAATGGCAGGAAAATTTAGTAAATGTTTTGTTATTGTTTTGGAAATATTATGTGTGGTAAGTTACTTTTAAACCAATGAACTTACTAAGCTTCATTAAGCTTACTTGTGTGTGTTTGGTATTTTTATGTAGATTGATTTAAAGAGAAGTTGGTAGATCGGATCATCACAGCAAAGCTCACTATCCAGATCAATTCCGGTAGCTTTTGTTTTATGTTTAAAGATTTATATGGCATGTATAGAGTTTAAATGAGATGGAGTAAAGATGTTATAAACTAGTTAACAATATTTTGCAATGAAACAGTTTTTAAATTACAGCAGCGACGTGATTGTGAAAAATCACCAAAAATAGAAGAAATGGAATTAGGAAGTGAATAAGATATATAATTAAAGCTTATTGAGTCTATTTTCACATAAAAGAAGCATAACAAACAAATTATTCTTAGGTTTGGAGATATTTGAATTTTTATGAGACTAGTTCAGAATGATTACGTGATCCCTTGTTCTGTCTTTGAAAAATCATTAGAAATTGTATAAATATAATTGTGGAATATAGTTTATATGCATGGAATCCTGAATGAGTCTATTTTCAAATGAAATAAATAAGGAGGTCATATGAATTCTGTGCGAAGAGTAATTTGATTCATAGCGAGGAGAGGTCAGAATAGTCGAATAGTAAAATAAGGGAAAATTTGACGAATAAACTGTACTAATTGGCCACATGAAAAATTCTGGAAAAATTATAGTAAAAATATATATGAGTCTAGTTTCAGGTAAAATTAACGGATCTTAATTTGGAGTTCCGTAGCTCCAGATAAAAATAATTTAGTGACTATGACGCAGATGGACAGTTTTAAATTTTATGCTGAATTAGTAGTTAAGATTAGTAATGCCTCGTGCTCGACTCCGGCAACGGTCTCGGGTAAGGGGTGTTACAAAATGTCCTTTGGTTAGCTGAAAAGTCACCAGCACCTTAATGGTGTTTTGAATGCTTGAATTAATTCTTGTGAAGCAGCAAAAACGGTTGGTAGTTGAAAAGCTTGCTACCGAATTTAAAGAAGCAATAATCCACTCTTTAAACTCTTTTAAATGATGTGTTAAACCTTCTTTGTAACAACCCCTTGCTTGTAACCAAAAATGACTTGAACAACCACTTTATTTAATTTGTAACAGCCTTGAATTGTAACGGTTATGACTTGAAAAGACTCCTGTAATAAACACATTAAAATGAGCTTATTAAACACAATTAAACACTAATTAAACTTAAATACATTAAATACTTACTTCAATAAATGAACTAAAACTTATTCATCAATTATTCCAGCAACTAGTTTAATTTAATGAAGCATAATTAATTAAACTTAAACTCATGCATCAATAAATTATCCTAGTAACTAGATTAATTAAAGAAGCATCTATTAAATGAAGTTCAATAATAACTCAATTATTAAAACTAAGATGAGTTGAATAAATGACCAGCAACTCATTTATTAATCTAAGATGAGTTATTAACTAAGATGAACTCAATTAACTAAGATGAGTAATTTATTCAAGCAACTTAATTAAAAATAAAGTCCAACAACTCAATTTATTAACAAACTGAAATTAAACGTCTCATTTTGCACTTGGGCCCCTCGCGTTTAGGCTAATCTCGATGTCGTCGAGATGTATCGAAAGATGATGCGACCGGGTTCGCATCACATCCAAACTCACCTTTAAAATTAACTTGATTCAGTAATTATTTTATTTGGTAGTGGTCCGAATGGAATCTTACATTTTAATTTACAGTTTGATTAAGATGGGTTAGTTACATAACATTAGCTATGGTAGGTTAAATGGTTTTTTTATTCTTTTTAATTTTGATATTGAATAAATTAGTTCTTCTAACAAATTAAAGCAATTTAATTCTTATCAATTTTGAAGCGTAATTAACTAAGGGCAATTAATCACAACAATAATATTTTCTTTTGTCAACTGTACATATTTTTTATTAGTATAATAATAAATTTAACTCTTAAAGTATGCATATTATGTTAATTTCATCTTGATTTGATAAATTTGCCGTGATATTTACATATTCTTATCAATTTAGTTATGATTTAAGAAATTTAGTTTGTAACATTATACATTTTGACAACATTTATAATTTAAAAATTATGTAAAAAGAATTAACACCATGATTAATTGTATTTAATTATTTTTTTAAATTAACAATAATTAAATTACTCTAATTATGTTAAAAAAATCAAATTTTGGAAAAATGTTTTTTATCTCTACTGTATTTGCTTGAATATTATAATTTTCACTAAGCTGCAATTAAACAGGTAAAAGACGACAGATAGAAAATAGCCATAATCAATGTCCGTTGCTTACAACCTACGGCAAGGATAAAAACCCCCCGTTGACTTTTAAGTTTAGCTTCAATTAGTTCTTAGATTTCATCCAAAATTTCATCATCCACCAATCACAACTCGCCACGTGTGTGTCTCCTTTGTTTGTTAATCTACTTCTTAAAGCTATCATCAGAATTCAGATCCCTTGCTTCCACTTAGAATGTTACTTCTAACACCTTCAAAACCATACAACTTTTTGTCTTGTTTCTTCTTGTTGAGCTTCATTTTACCTTTGATTCTTGGTTTCTGCTGTCTTCCAAGAGAGGATTTGAAAATGGGGAATGCTCTAACTTTGTTGTACACCCATTTCTGCAAACCAACAACCACCGCCGGAGACGCTGGATCCTTTGGCTCCCACGGTGGCTCATCGGCCGACGGTGGCGTATCAGCTCTCGCTCATGATATCTTCCAGTTTGAACTCACTTCACAGGCAATTAAGTTTCCTTTATCATTACTGCTCTAATTCTGTTATGTTTTGCTTATATTTTTTTATCAAATTATGGTTTTGATCATCTATTTAAAATTTAAAATATAGTCATAGTAGTATTGTCCATGAGTAAAGCTTGGACAACTACTTTTATATTGGAATTCAATTTTAATAATTTAAAAAAAATTATACTTTATTTTGATTTTATTTTTTTTTAAATTTTGAATAATAAAATGGATTGAGTTGGATTGATTAAAAAATAGTCTAGATTTGAATTTTTTAAAAATAACCCAACTTGACTAGTGGACAAATCTAAGTCAATATATATATATATATATATATTGTGTATGTGTTTAAATGCTATCATTTTAATTGAAATAATTTACAGTGTAATTATTTGAAATAGTTAAATGATATAAATATAGGGATTATATCTCGAATTTAAGCATAGTAAAGGTCAGGGGCGAAGTTAGAACAATTTTTTAAGGGTGACCGAATAAAATTTTAATTTTTTATAGTTTATATCTTTATAACTTTTAAAAGACTAAATTAAATTTTTATAATTTTAAGAAGAGTAATTTGTAATTTTATATTTATTAATTTAAATATTATGATTAGTTTTAAATCTCTCAAAAAGTGGATATACAATCGGAATTTATAATGAAATTTTAAAAAGAAAAATAAATTGGTTTAATTTTAATCATGATTTTGATAGTACTGCCCAACCTATTATAGGTTCCTGAAGGGCTAAGCAACCATGTGGTTTCATCCAAGAAAGCTCAGGCGAACTGGTAATAATTTATTAATTAATTAATTTTATAAGCTCAACTAAAATGATATATTTTATACATAATTTTGTAAGGTATAGAAAGCTATTAGATGCTTGGAGTGAAGCAAAACCTCCACCAAAAACATCCGAGGAAGCTTCAAAGTTTGTTATTGACAATTTAAAGAAACACCAAAAAGCAGATGTTGAGGTTATAAAGAACATTTGCCACAGTTTTTGTTTTTTTTTTTTAAATTTCCGACTAGAATTTATTTAATATGAGTAAAAGGAAGACAAATTTGAAATGAAAGCAGAAGGTCCCAGGCCTGTGAAATGGCCCCACGGCCAAAAGCAAAACAAAGGCCCAAATAGGAGAGCCTAAAGGAAATAAAGCAGGAAATTAAAATTCAGAAAAAGATCACATCAATCTAGTCGGTTACCAAGGCTGGTCTCCGCATGGTTTCTGACGTTTTGAGTTCCAACAGCATTGACCAGTCTTCAAAACAAATAGCAGTTCCCAAGTGAATTTGATTTTCTGCTATATTTTCATCTGTGGCGTGTTTCTTGATCCTTGCGATCCCACTAATTTGCTGACGTTCCGAGTTCCAAAGGCTTGTACCATTCTTCAAAGCTATAGCAATTCCCATAATTAATTTATTTCGGCTATCTCTTCATCTGGAGTGTCTTCTTGCTTCTATCAGTCCGGAATGCGATTCCATCTTCCCTCCCTTTTATTCAGCAGACGTATGAAATTCTCTTCTTCCAGGTATGTCTCTTCTCCCCTCTTTAACGCTCTTGTTGCTATGTCATGCGCTGGTTTATTTTCTGTTCTAGGCACAAACTGAAATCAGCTTTCCTTGAAAAATTTCCTTTTCCTTCTGATGTCTCGAATGATTGCCCCCAAAACTGATTTGTCGACATCTTTTGTATTGCATTTCTTGATAACTGTTTTGGAGTCCCCTTTGATAACAGTAGTCTGAAACCCCATTGAAATTCTTAACTCTACTGCTTGTAAACAGGCATGTGCTTTCCCCATAAATGGGGATGAAATTGCTGAGTGGATGACTGCTTTAGAGGCAAGTAACTCACCGGACTCCCACCTTACATCCAGACCCGATGCCGATCTTGCGGAGTGACTGTCAAACGACGCATCAAAGTAAATAGTTGCTTCCTTCTTACTTGAAGTCAAGTACTGACGTCTGCTATCCCGTAAGGTAACTGATTTTTCTGCCAATCCATTAATCTCTGTCATGTATAGATGAACTTTGTTAGCTAACTCTGCCCCTGATATGGATTTCCCCTCATGTACCACAGTTTTTGTTAGAATTTAAGGAAACAGGACATTAATGCTGTACAAGCCCAAAATTACCCGGCCCATTTTACAAATTAAACCCAAAACCTAGCCCAACTAAAACAAGGCCCAGTGGCCCAAAACTAATTTTTTTCCAGAAAAGCCTAGGGTTTCTGAAACCTAGGCGCCGCCACCGCACTAGCCACTGTCTGCCACCAGCACCTCCCCAACTTGCGCAAATCCCGCACCACCGCTGCTACACTGTCCTCCATAATCTGCAAAAGAAGACAAAACAACAGCAATAATGGCAGCAAAAAGACAAATATATTGTATTTTTTATTTCTGTTTTTTTCCTTTAATTTCGGTTATAAAAACCGAAGGAAAGAATGTAAAATGGGGGGGGGGGGAGTTCTTCGAATACAAAAAGAGAATTTTGAATACAAAAATAGCAGAAGTTCAAACGCGTACACACCCACGAATCAATTCAAAAAAGAGAAATCAGATTATTAAGTCAGAATAGAACTGAGTTTTCTATTTACGGAAGGTGATTTATATTTTAAAAGCTTCATTCTTTTAAGTTTTTTTTTTCATCTATTTTATACATAAAAAGGGAGATATTTTACCTTTTTTTTTTCGAGATTTCGGCCTTGATGCCCTACGCCTGACGAGGCTAAAAAGAGGGTCTTTTCGCCTTCCCGGCCACCTCACACGGCGGTCGCCGGCGCCGGAATCCTGGCCGGAGTTTAGGGTCAGATTCAGGGAGTAGAGAGATTTTTGTATTTTTTTTAGGAAGTTAAAAAAATGAGTTTTAAAACAAAAAAAAATAGATATATATAGTAAAGTAAGACAGCATTGTTTTGTGCCGTGTGTCTGGATGCCAAAACGACGTCGTAGGGATATTTTTGTGATCAGTCCCTCTTCTTTTGCGGTGCATCGCAATTTCACCCTTATTTGTTTTCTTTAATTGTTTAAAATTGGCTTGATAATTTTATATTAATTCATTTTAGCCCATGTTGAAATGCGGTGCTTAGGGCTTGGGAATTATTTCCCATTCAGCCCTTGCAGCTTCACGCTTTTTTTCATTTTGCCCCTCCTTTTGACCCTATTTTTCCATTTATTTATAATTTGTCTTTTAGATGTTTTTTAATTTCAATCTAATCCTGTATTTATTTATTCAATTTCAAGCTCTTTAGTTTAGTTAATATTTTATCTACTTGTTTATTATTTATTATTTACTTATCTTCCCCTAATATTTAAGTTGTTATTGTTTTTTCCTCCAGTTATATTTCATATTTTCAATCCCTTCATTATTTCTATTATTATTATTATTATTATCATATTATTAATTCTGTATTATTATCATTACTATTGTCATTCTTATTATTTTTATTACTATTATATTTGCTATTATCTTTATTTTACTTCCACTCGTATTATGATTATTATTATTTTTTCTTTCTTATTCTTTTTATATTTTCTATTATTATTATTTTACTTTTTTATTTTACTTATTTATTTATTGGATTACTATTAAATTTTTTTCTTACTATTCTTATTTTTTTTCCATTTTTATCTTTTTTATTACTTTTACCTATCATTTCCTTTTAAGTTACATAGCTTATTTATTTTATTATTCTTTATTTTTGTCATTCATATTTCTCGTTTATCATCTTATTATCATTCTTCTATGCTTGTTAATATCATGATTTATTTCCATTTTTACAAATTAGTGTTATATTAATTTTTACTTGATACAAAATTTATTCTTTTTATAAAGGTAATATTTCATAAAGGAGCTAGAAGAGGTATGTATGGAGAATGTTCACGGGACATGACAATAACATTCTGATACAAAGAAAAGGATTGGTATTTTCACCTGAACTATGAGTATAAAATTATACATGTAATGTAAAAAAACTTATATTCTAGAAAAGTTCTAATAGAATTGAAATCATAATCAGTTGTCTTTATTTTTTTTGCATTGATTTCATGCATTTGTATTGCATTTTATGCATTTGCATTGCAACACATTATATGCATTTAAGTCCATAGAGAGTGTCTAATTAGTTGAAGTTAATACAGAGAGAGAGAAAAGAGAAATCTGGAAGCTGGACATTCTTACGGTACACGTGACTAATCAAAGAAAATGGATCAAAGATTTGAACAATTTCAGAAATTGCAAGAGGAAATGGCAAAACTTCATCATATGTTAGAGGCTCAAAATAACATGATGACTCAAATGGCCTAGAGTGCGACAATGGACAAAGGAAAAAGTCGTATTCCTTTGGATCTTACCCCATCACATGGGCCAATGCAGCTTGGAGAATATCCTCAAAGGCTGCCTGTCACTATTAGGACTCAAAAGGAGCAAGCTGATAATAGATTGCCCATGAATTTCCAAGCAAGCTCAGGATCCAACTCAGGAGATAATTCAGCTAACCATGTGGTCCTCGATTTCGATGAAATGGCAAAAATAGACAAGGCAAAAGTAGACTTGCCAAGGCAACTCGAGGAACGTTGCAAGCGGTTAGAGGAGAAGTTCAAAGCAATGAAGATTGGTAACTACCGTTACGGGGTAGATGTTAAGGACTTATGTTTAGTCTTGGATTTGGTACTTCCGCCAAAGTTTAAAACTCCGAAATTTGAAAAGTACAACGGGACTAGTTGTCCTAAAGAGCACATCACGATGTTTTGTCGAAAAATGGGAGGACACGTTAATAATGACAAATTGTTGATTCACTGCTTTCAGGACAGTCTAGTAGGGTCTGCGGCCAGGTGGTACTATCAGCTCAGTCGTGCCCAGATTAAGACCTGGATGGACCTGGCACAGGCTTTCATGAAACAATACGATTATATGGTAGACATAGCACCTGATAGGATCACGCTGCAAAATATGGAGATGAAGCCGAGCGAGAGCTTTAGACAATACGCTCAGCGATGGAGAGAGATAGCAACACAAGTTCAGCCACCTCTCTTGGAAAAGGAAACAACCATACTTTTCATCAATACTTTGAAGGCTCCTTTCATTAATTACATGCTGGGGAGCACTACTAAAAGTTTTTCAGATATCGTGATTTCCGGAGAAATGATAGAATATGCAATCAGATGCGGTAAGATTGAAGCTGGGGAAGCCACTAGAAGGTTTGCTCCTAGAAAAAAGGATGACGAGGTAAATAATACAACAAAGGGTACTCAAAAGTAATTACTGTTAACCAGCCAAAGGTAATTACTGCTTGGCAACAAGGGTTAGTAAGATAATAGTCGGGCAAAAGGCAAAATTCTGAAAAGCTCCAATTTACGCCAATCCCAATGACATATAAGGAATTATATTAAATTTTGTTTGACGTACACATGGTGTCCCCATTTTATTTGAAACCGTTACTACCTTCGTTTTTCATAAATGGTTACGAAAAATGCATTTTGATATGTTTTGTAGGGACTACGAGAGTTTTATGGTCTGCCTCTCCATCAGACACTTGGCCAACCTTCTGCTAACTCCCAGACATCATTGCCTGGAGGAGTTAAGTTCGAGTTGCGGACTTTACCGGTAAGGACGCTTCGGTACGATTGCAAACTTCATCTTTTCATTCAGTTAACGAACTCGATTAACGGTTTAAACTGATTGAATTAGGTGGATGTGAAAGCAATACTAGATGGAGATACCATAACAGTGTATGTAAGTACTACTGATCCCTTGGAATCATCGAACATACCTAAAGACGTACGAGTAGCAGCTGCACAAAGATCAAAAGCATGTGCCGACAAGAATTATACTAAGGCAGATGCACTTCAGAAGAAAATTACTATTTCAGGATACAGGTTTTAAGTTATCAAATCTTCTCATATAAGATAAATGCCGGTTCGGGATCGGTTTCTGATAGCCTTAGCTTGTTGCTACAGGGTGTTGAATGTTCAGAACCAGGAGATTCTTGCTCGAAAGTATCGAATCCGGCTAAGGTAACACATTTATTTGTTTAATGTTCAATGTTCAATGTTCAATGTTTTATCAGCTAAATGTCAATCTAAAATGTGAGATAGGGGCATAGATGCACCAGAGAGTTCAATGCCATACGGTAAAGAAGCGAAAGAAGAGTTGGTTAAGCTTGTTGGTTGGAAATGTTTACGAGTTCTCGTCTATGGGGAAGATCGATACGGGCGTTGCGTCGGAGATATATATTGCAATGGAAAATTCGTACAGGAAATTATGTTGAAAAAGGGGCTTGCATGGCATTACTCTGCTTATGACCAACGTATAGAACTAGCAACTGTGAGTAACCAACATATTCTCCATTCCTGCACTTATTTCAATCAGAACTTGAAAAAATTGTCAAATTCTAAATGCTATATACTTGTATGAAGCTAGTGGGAAAATGAGGCTCGAGCGAAACGGGTCGGTTTATGGGCTTTATCAAATCCTGAGAAGCCATGGGAATGGAGAAAGGACAAACGACAAGGCAGATGACAACGTCCGATACCTTGAATGAACCACAATTGACATGTACATGAAGGAATATGGGTGCCCTATAACTTGTACACGAGACCAGGGGAATCTACAAACCATTTGAACATGGTCAATTTGATTTTTTATTTTGATTTTAGAAAGTGTCAGTAACATGTAACATTTGTTCAAACAATTGAATCAAGTTTTGTAACATATATATTTTATCAATTTACCTGAAAGCTATGATGACGCTGATGATGATATAAGAGCTTTGAGGTGACAAGATACTATAAATTTTTTTGAGTAAAGGTCAGTAGTACCAATAGGAATCTGCAAAAGAGATTCATTGGTAGCGCCTTTGACCATTAAAAAAAAAAAAAAAGCCCACCATAAGTCTTTCTCTATACTTGCTTTTCTTCCAGCTTTCTCTTACCCCAGTTCTCAATATCTCCTCTATAGTGCTTCAGCAATATGTTTTGGCAGCTAGGATTTTTCAAGATGGGAAATGCTTTTAGGCTCCTATATGGGAAATGTTTTCAACCCTCCACCACTGGAGATTCTGATTCAGTAGGGCCACCTTATACCACTACAGCTCCTGGGGTTTCAGCTCTTGCCCATGATCTCTTCAACTTTGAAATCACATCCCAGGTAGTGATTATTTCTGTGTGTTCTCTTTGTTGATCCTTTTGAGCTGAACAAAGCTTATCTGTTTGTTAAAATTGGAAACTGGTTTCTTCACGGTCCCTGAAAATCTCAGTCAGCATGTCGGATCATTAAGGCAGGCTCAAGTCACATGGTAACTAACAAATATGATGATGATGATGATAATGATGATGATGTTCAACACCATCTGGTTGACTTTTCTTGGTCTGTTTTACATTAAGGTATGGAAAGTTATTGCAAGCATGGAAAGAAGCAAAACCCCCACCAAAAACACCTGAAGAGGCTGCTAGGCTTATTGTTGAGACCTTGAGCGGACATCAAAAGGCAGATGTTGAGGTCTAAAAAAGGCCAATAGCATCAAAAACATTAGTTATGTACTGTTGTTAATGCTATTGCAGTGATGTTTTTTGTGTTCTAATTTACTTTTTGGGTTTATTGGAATTCTATGGTCTTCCTCATCCTTCTATTTTAGAGGAAATTTCTACTGGTGTCCCGACCAGATTGCCTGGATATGTGGAATTCCAGAGTGGGAGAAGATTGCCTGACTATGTGAGATTTCAGAGTGGGACAAGATTGCCTGAATATGTGACATTTCAGAGTGGGACAAGATTGCCTGAAGGAGTGAAATTTCAAATGCATACATTGCCAGTGAGGATGTTAAATGCCATTTCAATATTGTTCAAGGGAGATTGCTCTCTGGGTCAGTCTTGAATCCTCAACGGTGAAGGTATTGTACTTGAGATGTCTATTCTTGATTATCCTCAAGTTTTATCTTCTGTAATTCGAGAAGAAACAATAGAGATTCACAAAGTTTAGGAAGTGTCTCGCCACAAGGAAATGTTTAAATGTGTATGTGATTGTTCCAGATGGGGATGCTTTAGATGTGTATGTGAAGTCCTCGAACATACCTAGAGAAGTTCTTATGGATGCGGATCAAAGATCGAAAGCTCGTGCTGAGAAAAACTATGCCGAAGCCGATGAACTTCGCAAGAAGATTATTGAATCAGGATACTGGTTAGCTACATTCAACTTGTCAAATTTTTATTACTACTGTGATTCGAGATTGTCAATTATCGTTTGTCTGCAGGGTCTTTGACTTTCCAAAAGAAGAGATTCTTGCTCGGAAGTATCGGATTCGGCTGAGGTAGCATTATCTCTTTGTAGGACTTTCATGTTCTATATTGTAACTTGTTGAAAGCATATAAACAGGGGTATAGATGCACCTCAGATGTCGATGCCGTTCGGAAAAAAAGCAAAAGAAGAGTTGGATAAGCTTGTTCATGGGAAATGCTTGAGAGTGCTTGTCTACGAGAAAGATCAATACGGTCGTTTTGTTGCAGACGTGTACTGCAATGGCATTTTCGTGCAGGTAGATACCCTTTTTGTAAGCTTCAATTCGGTTTACCCGATGAGAACGAATTATTCCGCAAATCTGTTACTTGAACAGGAAGTAATGCTAAAGAAAGGACTCGCATGGCATTATGTATACTACGACCAACGGGTTGAATTCGCAACCGTAAGTAAACAACAATCCTGTATGTTCTTGCACACCGTTGAGTTAAAACTTGTGACTATTGTCTTTGTATGTATGTAATATCAGTAGCAAAAAGAGGCTCGGGCAAAGAAAACCGGCCTTTGGGAACAATCAAACCCAGAGAAGCCATGGGAATGGAGGAAGAAGAACAAACGAGAAGGTAGGTAACACTGTCCTTAAGGATCCATAACATCTTGAGAAGTGATAGAAGTACACAATTTATCATATTTGTGTAAAGAACCATGTTTGATCCATTCCTATATCTCCTGTTTGTATGCAATGCTTATTATTATCAAATGATTGTCAAACATATATATATACATTACTTTTGAAACATGTATGTGCTCCTAAAATTGATCTCTAAGGAGAGGATTGTACCATAATATGGAATGCTGACACCATTTAACAAACAAGGACATAACATCATATTTGTGTCGGCTGAGTCGAAACATCTGCATGTAGGACCAGAGTTCTATTCAAAATTTCCAAGCATAGATTTGCATAAAGATCTGTTCAGCATGCAAAATCCCCACCGATTCAATCCATAAAATACCAAAATCCATTAAAAGGAAAAAAGAAAGTATATTCCATTAAATGAAACTCCTTTACATATGCAAATCTGTCACAGCAATCTATGATCTCAATAGCAAATACAGCAACACTTGAAAGAATAAAAGATGATAAAACAAATAATCATCAAAGGATACACAAGGGGAACAAAAAATAATCAAGTGAGAGTGTGAAAAGAATAGAAACCATATCTCTATTTGGCAAAGAGAAAAGCAGCAAGTGAAGAAGCATCATGACCCACAACACTGCAAAAGCAATTATTTCTCACTATCTATCAAATAAAGGAATACAAGTTATATACCTTACTTTGCACCACCCTTCAATTCATTAGAATCAGAGCCACTAGCATTATAACCTGAAAGGGAACCCCAAAGAAATCATTTGTGAAAGCAATTGAGGTCGACCAAGTTGAGCTTGTGGCATGTTGGGCACCGTCCTAAAAGATATTTCGTTCTATAGCATATTTTAAGAATAGTGTTCAACATTTCAAGCTATTCAACTCGGGCTTACATGTAGAGATGAGAAGAGAGGGTACCCAGCCTAGATGCTTATCACGAACTTTCCAAACTGAAGCTTTACTAATTCAAGCATGCCCCTAATTTCATGAGAAATGGTTTATTACTAATACAATCAGCATTCCAAGTTCACTACAAGTGTATTTTGACACTGTTGGTAAATCGTAAAACAAAAGAATCCCAACAAAACATACAACATAATAAAGCATGCTAGCATTAAAAGCAGCAAAAATTTAACCGTTTTACAAGCATCTATAGCCATAACCAAGTTTGATTGAGATGAGTTAGTTACATAACATTAGCTATGGAAGTTAAATGATTTTTTTTAATTCTTTTTAATTTTGATATTGAATAAATTAGTCCCTCTAACAAATTAAAGCAATTTAATTTTTATCAATTTTGAACGTGAACAACTAAGGACAATTAATCACAATAATATAATATTTTTTATCAATTGTATATATTTTTAATTAGTATAATAATAAATTTAACTCTTAAAGTTTGCACATTATGTCAATTTCATTTTGATTTAATAAATTTACCATAATATTTATATATTCTTATCAATTTGGTTATGATTTAAGAAATTTAACTTAAATTACTCTAATTTTGTTAAGAATATCTGTATTTGCTTGAATATTAAAATTTTCACTAAGCTGCAATTAAACAGGTAAAAGACGACAGATAGAAAATAGCCATAATCAATGTCCGTTGCTTACAACCTACGGCAAGGATAAAACCCCCCCGTTGACTTTTAAGTTTAGCTTCAATTAGTTCTTAGATTTCATCCAAAATTTCATCATCCACCAATCACAACTCGCCACGTGTGTGTCTCCTTTGTTTGTTAATCTACTTCTTAAAGCTATCATCAGAATTCAGATTCCTTGCTTCCACTTAGAATGTTACTTCTAACACCTTCAAAACCATACAACTTTTTGTCTTGTTTCTTCTTGTTGAGCTTCATTTTACCTTTGATTCTTGGTTTCTGCTGTCTTCCAAGAGAGGATTTGAAAATGGGGAATGCTCTAAGGTTGTTGTACACCCATTTCTGCAAACCAACAACCACCGCCGGAGACGCTGGATCCTTTGGCTCCCACGGTGGCTCATCGGCCGACGGTGGCGTATCAGCTCTTGCTCATGATATCTTCCAGTTTGAACTCACTTCACAGGTAGTCAAGTTTCCTTTACCCTTACTGCTCTAATTCTGTCATGTTTTGCTTATATTTTTTTATTAAATTATGATTTTCGTCATCTATCTAAAATATAATCTCTATACTTTAGTTTAAAATATTCTATTTTAATAATATTATTAATTATTATAAAGTTAGCCATTTTATCAACTTGCATTAAATTTTAATTTAAAAAAATATTTTAGTTTACCAATCGAATTTTAGTTCGATTGGCATAGACATTATTGTTAATTCAGTAGAACGTAGGTTCGAGTGCGTTGAAGTACATTATTTTCCGGTTTATGAGTTGAGAATGAATTATGATTAATTTTAAATATTAAAAAAAACAAATATAATCAGAATTTATAATAATATTTTAAAAAAACTAATAATTTGGTTTAATTTTAATCATGATTTTGATAGTATTGCCCAACCTATTATAGGTTCCTGAAGGGCTAAGCAACCATGTGGTTTCATCCAAGAAAGCTCAGGCGAACTGGTAATAATTTATTTATTAATTAATTTTATAAGCTCAACTAAAATGATATATTTTATACTTAATTTTGAAAGGTATAGAAAGCTATTAGATGTTTGGAGTGAAGCAAAACCTCCACCAAAAACATCCGAGGAAGCTTCAAAGTTTGTTATTGACAATTTAAAGAAACACCAAAAAGCAGATGTTGAGGTAATAAAGAACATTTGCCACAGTTTTTGTTAGAATTTAAGGAAAACAGGACATTAATGCATTGTTGATATGTTTTGTAGGGACTATTGGAGTTTTATGGTCTGCCTCTCCCTCAGACACTTGGCCAGCCTTCTGCTAACTCCCAAACATCATTGCCTCAAGGAGTTAAGTTCGAGTTGCGGACTTTACCGGTAAGGACGCTCCGGTCTAACTCCAAACTTCATGTTTTCATTCAGTTAACGGTTTGAACCGATTGAATTAGGTGGATGTGAAAGCAATACCAGATGGAGATACCATAACAGTGTATGTAAGTACTACTGAACCCTGGGAATCATCGAACATACCTAAGGACGTACGAGTAGCAGCTGCACAAAGATCGAAAGCATGTGCCGACAAGAATTATACTAAGGCAGATGCACTTCAGAAGAAAATTACTATTTCAGGATACAGGTTTTAAGCTATCAAATCTTCTCATATAAGATAAATGCCGGTTCGGGATCGGTTTCTAATAGCCTTAGCTTGTTGCTACAGGGTGTTGAATGTTCGGAACCAGGAGATTCTTGCTCGAAAGTATCGAATCCGGCTAAGGTAACACATTTATTTGTTTAATGTTCAATGTTGAATGTTCAATGTTTTATCAGCTAAATGTCAATCTAAAATGTGAGATAGGGGCATAGATGCACCAGAGAGTTCAATGCCATACGGTAAAGAAGCGAAAGAAGAGTTGGTTAAGCTTGTTGGTGGGAAATGTTTACGAGTTCTCGCCTATGGGGAGGATCGATACGGCCGTTGCGTCGGAGATATATATTGCAATGGAAAATTCGTACAGGAAATTATGTTGAAAAAGGGGCTTGCATGGCATTACGCTGCTTATGACCAACGTATAGAACTAGCAACTGTGAGTAACCAACAGATTCTCCATTCCTGCACTTGTTTCAATCAGAACTTCAAAAAAACTGTCCAATTCTAAATGCTATGTACTTATATGAAACTAGTGGGAAAAGGAGGCTCGAGCGAAGCGGGTCGGTTTATGGGCTTTACCGAATCCTGAGAAGCCATGGGAATGGAGAAAGGACAAACGACAAGGCAGATGACAACGTCTGATACCTTGAATGAACCACATTTGACATGTACATGAAGGAATATGGGTGCCCTATAACTTGTACACGAGACCAGGGGAATCTACAAACCATTTGAACATGGTCAATTTGATGTTTTATTCTGATTTTAGAAAGTGTCAGTAACATGTAACATTTGTTCAAACAATTAAATCAAGTGTTGTAACATATATATTTTATCAATTTGATTCTTATAAAAATCTATAGAACTCTTACCACATCAGTTGATAAAATGTACTTAATAATATTTATCAATTTAAAGCATCAAAAGGCGACTCTTATGTTATTAAAACATATATATATACGGTAGAATCTAGGGTAAAAATTTATTTTATTATGAGCCACATTGCATTTCATCTCTTTTATTAAAAAATATTAACAAATTAGTCCCTATACATTAAATTAAAAAATAAATTGATTCTTTATATTAAATTATACATTAATAACATGCATATTTTTTTAACTTTTAATTTACTTCAAATCTATTATTATTATTATTATTATATGAGAGCTTTGAGGTGACAAGATACTAAATTTTTTTTTGAGTAAAGGTCAGTAGTACCAATAGGAATCTGCAAACGAAATTCATTGGAAGCGCCTTTGACCATGAAAAAAAAAAAGCCCACCATAAGTCTTTCTCTATACTTGCTTTTCTTCCAGCTTTCTTTTACCCCAGTCCTCAATATCTCCTCTATAGTGCTACAGCAAAAGTTTTGAGAGCTTGGATTTTTCAATATGGGAAATACTCTTAGGCTCCTATGTGGGAAATGTTGCAAACCCTCCACCACTGGGGATTCTGATTCAGTAGGGCCACCTTATACCACTATAGCTCCTGGGGTTTCAGCTCTTGCCCATGATCTCTTCAACTTTGAAATCACATCCCAGGTAATGATTATTTCTTTGTGTTTTCTTTGTTGATCTTTTTGAGCTGAACAAAGCTTATCTGTTTGTTTAAAATTGGAAACTGGTTTCTTCAAGGTCCCTGAAGATCTCAGTCAGCACGTTATATCATCAAGGAAGTCTCAAGTCAAATGGTAACTAACATGTGTGATGTTGATGATGATCAACACCATCTGGTTGACTTTTCTTGGTCTGTTTTACATTAAGGTATGGAAAGTTATTGCAAGTATGGAAAGAAGCAAAACCCCCACCAAAAACACCTGAAGAGGTTGCTAGGCTTATTGTTGAGACCTTGAGCAGACATCAAAAGGCAGATGTTGAGGTATAAAAAGGGGCCAATAGCATCAAAAACATTAGTTATGTACTGTTGTTAATGCTATTGCAGTGATGTTTTTTCTGTTCTAATTTACTTTTAGGGTTTATTGGAATTCTATGGTCTTCCTCATCCTTCTATTTTAGCGGAAATTTCTACTGGTGTCCCGACAAGGTTGTCTCATGGAAAGGAATTTCAAGGGCTTAGATTGCCTGAAGGAGTGGAATTTGAAATGCATACATTACCAGTGAGGATATTAAATGCCATTTCAATATTGTTCAAGGGAGATTGCTCTCTGGGCCAGTCTTGAATCCTCAACGGTGAAAGTATTGGACTCGAGATGTCTATTCTCGATTATCCTCAAGTTTTATCTTCTGTAATTCGAGAAGAAACAAAAGAGAGTCACAAAGTTTAGGAAATGTCTCGCCACCAAGGAAATGTTTAGCATTTAAATGCTAAACATTTCCTTGGTGGGGAGATGCTCCTAAGTTCTGTGAACTTTTGGGGCTCTCTTCAGACTACAAGAGACAAAAACCTGGGGATAATCGATAATAGACATTCTGAGTATAATACCTCAGCCGTTGAGGTCCGAAACCGGCCTAAAGAGCAACCTTCCCCTCAACAAGTATACATATTAGATTTGATAATTTCGATGATGTAAACTTCTTTAACTTAATCAGGTAGATGGGAATACAGTACCAGATGGGGATGGTTTAAATGTGTATGTGAATACTGATGATCCTAGGGAGTCCTCGAACATACCTAGAGCCGTTCTTATGGCTGCGGTTCGAAGATCAAAAGCACGTGCTAAGAAAAACTATGCCAGAGCCGATGAACTTCTCCAGAAGATTATTGAATCAGGATACCAGTTAGCCACATTCAACTTGTCAAATTTTTAGTACTACTGTGATTCGAGATTGTTAATCGTTGTTTGTCTGCAGGGTCTTTGACTTTCAAAACGAAGAGATTCTTGCTCGAAAGTATCGGATTCGACTGAGGTAACATTATCTGTTTGTAGGACTTTTATGCTCTATATTGTAACTTATTGAAAGCATATAAACAGGGGTATAGATGCACCAGAGATGTCGATGCCGTTCGGAAAAGAAGCAAAACAAGAGTTGGTTAAGCTTGTTCATGGGAAATGTTTGAGAGTGCTTGTCTACGGGGAAGATCAATACGGTCGTTGTGTTGCAGACATATACTGCAATGGCATTTTCGTGCAGGTAGATACCCTGTTTGTAAGCTTCAATTCAGTTTACCTGATAAGAACGAATTAATCCGCAAACCTGTTACTTGAACAGGAAGTAATGCTAAAGAAAGGACTCGCATGGCATTATGTAGCCTACGACCAACGGGTTGAATTCGCAACTGTAAGTAAACAACAATCCTGTATGTTCTTGCACATCGTTGAGTTAAAACTTGTGACTATTGTCTTTGTACGTATGTAATATCAGTGGAAAAAAGAGGCTCAGGCAAAGAGAACCGGCCTTTGGGTACAATCAAACCCGGAGAAGCCATGGGAATGGAGGAAGAAGAACAAACGTAGACAACACTGTCCTTAAGGATCCATAACATCTTGAGAAGTGATAAAAGTACACAATTATCATATTTGTGTAAAGAACCATGTTTGATCCATTCCTATATCTCTTGTTTGTACGCAATGCTTATTATTATCAAATGATTGTCAAACATATATATATATACACATTACTTTTGAAACATGGATGTGCTCCTAAAATTGATCTCTAAGGAGAGCACTGGACCATAATATGGCATGCTCAACTCAAACATATGGACACCGTTTAACAAAGACGTAACATCATATTCATGTCGACCGAATCAAAACATCTTCATGTAGGACCAGAGCTCTATTCAAAATTTCCAAGCATAGATTTGCATAAAGATCTGTTTAGCATGCAAAATCCCCAAAGATGCAATCCATAAAATACCAAAATCCGTTAACAGGAAAAAGAAAGTATATTCCATTAAATGAAACTCATTTACATATACAAATCGGTCATAACAATCTATGATCTCAATAGCAAAGACAGCAACACTTGAAAGAACAAAAGATGATAAAAAAAAACAAATGATCATCAAAGGATACACAAAGAGAACAAAAAATAATCAAGTGAGAGTGTGAAAAGAATAGAAACCATATCTCTATTTGGCAAAATAAAAGCAGCAAGTGAAGAAGCATTTATTTTTCAGTATCAATCAAAGAAAGGATGAATTTATAAAGGAATACAAGTTATATACCTTAATTTGCATCACCCTTCAATTCATTAGAATCAGAGCCACTAGCATAATAAAGCAAAAGAATCCCAACAAAACAAGCAACATAATAAAGCATACTAGAATTAAAAGCAACAAAAATTTAGCCGTTTTAAAAGCATCTATAGCCATAACCAAGCGAGCAAAACTGGTTTCATATGGTTGCACAAAGCAACAATAATGTGAATCAAATTTAGCTCTTTTTCCAAGCATCTAGACGACAGAGCTACATCAATTGGAAAGCAACAAAAATGAATCAATTTAGCCCTTTTAAAAGCATTTATAGCCATAACCATGCATGCATAAGTGGGAACCTTTTGGATATCTTTAGGAACACCATAGCCATTGCAATCCTTTGTCCAACAAGTACTTGCATATTGGTATCACCAGCTTTAGCTTCCTTAAGAGCATCATCGAACCGTACTTTTACTAACTGGGAAACCACCCGAGCCAACGGAATCCGATCCGGGTCAACCCGGTTATCCATTTCCTTCTGCTTCACTCGCTCCGAATCCAACTCGGACTCACTTTTTCAGGGAAAGAAACGCGGTTTATCGATATGGGTTTTACGTGTTACGCTCACTGAAGCTTGTTTGATGGGACTGCTTTTGTAAAGTCTCGATCTTTCATTTCAAATTCCCATGAAAACACAGTCATTTTCTCTTTTCTTTATTCGAATTTAGATACTTTAAAATGAAAATTAATGAATTAAGAAAAGAGAAAAAGGTAGAGGAAATGGGTTTACTTTGCTCGGATTATTCGATTGCTTTTCTTTTTTTCTTATCAGGTTCTCATGGTGATAGTTTACCTTTTTGGGTAGGCAGCTTTGATCTTTGAGAGTTTGGAGAGTGAAATGTCCAATTTTGAATTTCATCCCTTTACTTTTAGAAATTTTGATGATTTAATCCTTCTACTTAATCTATCATGCTCTAATTCTTTGCTTTATTATTATTATTATATATTTTTCAAAAATATTTAAGTTTAACTTGAGAAAAAACTTGAATTCAATTCAAAAATTATCGAGCTTTTTATTTTAAATTTTTTTATAATTAAATTATGTTATTACTCTTAATATATATTATCAACTCTAGGCTTAATTATCAAATCAAGCTCAAGATTGAGTATGAAAATTAATAAACAAGCATAATTGAGCTCGAGCACATCAAAATAAATGTTCGATTTAGTTCAAACCCAGTATCAAGCTCCAAGCTTCAAGTCGAGCTTGAACTTACTAGTATTCAAGCTTGGCTCGTCTCAATCACACCCATAACGAAAACTAAGAGGTTAATCCTAGTTATACATGTGAACTTGAAATGCTAATTTTTAAACATTTGGTTAAAAAAATTTAAAAATGCTTTAGCAAATTTAGTTAAAAGCTAACAATGGTTGATTAAGATTAAATAAAAAGTGAACTACTTACTTAAAAAACCAAATTTGTTTTTTTATTTATTATTAAAACACTAAAATTGGATACTTTAAAAAAATTAGAAATATTAATTGTGATTAAGGATAATTTTGTTCTTCAAAAATCAAAATCCCACAGCTTACCCAAAATTTCACTTTTTCCATCTTCATCATTTTTATTTAAATTTTTGCTTCTGAGTTTCATTCAATTAAGTGGAATTTATTGGAACTTAAATTATCCATTTCTCTATTAAAGGTATGTTATTATATATATATATATATATATATATATATTATGCATGAGAAATGTCTCTATACACTTTTTTTTTCCTTTAAATTTTTGTTTTAATCTACTTTGCTTCTTCCTTTTTCCAAAAAGGACTAATTTCAATATATACTTAAAGGATAAGTATTCTAGTTTTAATTTTTTGGAAAAAGGAAAAGAAAAAGCAATGTTAAAGAAAGCAAAGCATTGGCTAGCCCAATTATATTGGTTAAATTGTGTTTTTGGTCCTTATATTATATTCTATTTGAGATTTAGTATTTTTACTTTATTTTAATATAAATTGATCTTTCATTTTTATAATGTGATTAGTTAGATCAAATAATTAAAACATTTATTTCAACTCATTAAATTGATCTAGAATTTTTTTATTAAAAATAAGTGTTTTTACGAAATAATTACACCAACAATTTAAATTATAATAGCAAAAGAAAAGGTAATTCAAATAAATTTGAATAGTTAGTACATTTTTACTTTTGCCCATGATTTTTTTATGTATATTTTTTAAAAATTTCATAAGGTAGAATTAAAAAATTGTCATTTATCTAATTATATATCAACGTTATTAGCGCGACTCGAACTCAGGCCACATCTGGGATATGAACACCCTGACCATCAAAATTATTATTTTTTTAACTTCATGCATTTTTTTCAAAAATTTTGGTTGGTTGAATTTACTAAATTTTGAATCAAAATTTATTTTTATAAAATGTTTTTTCCTCAAAAAATTTTGTGGGTTGAATCTTCAATGTGGCTCCGCCACGGCTAACCAATAACAGTACGAAAATTAAGGTCAAATTAAATTAAGGGACTAAATATCAAATTTAAGAATAGTATAGGGATTAAAACATAAAATTCACCTTTTTAATTTCTTTTACACGTTGTATTAAAATAAAGCAAAAAAAAAAATCTGACATTGTTGGCCTTGATTATGTAATAAAGGTAGGTAGGGAAGGGGTTAGCTTCTCCAAGTGTGTTCCAACAGAGAAAAAATCATTAGCAATCAAAAGAAAAAAATATAGAGAAGATTGGAAATGGACGATCAAATGGTAAAGGTTGTCGGAGAAAGATTTTGTGTTCCTTACACCATGGAACTTGTCGTAAAGAGGAAGCTACAATCGTTTTCTAAATCACTTTACGAAGCTTTCGATGCTACCGGAAATTTTCTTCTTCAGGTCGACGGCGGTGTTTGGAAATTTCAAAAGAAAAGGGTTATGAAAGATCCCGCCGGTTTGCCGGTCGCCACTTTGAGAGAAAAGGTACGTAATGTAATGAAAAATTATTATGGTTAAAATATGTTATCAGTCCTTATAGTTTTCGTTCTTTTATTTATTGAATTTCAAATTTTAGTGCTAATTGTTAAAACTGTTAAAATTAATTTTTGTTAAATTTAGGTTCATTACAAAATTATTTTTTAGTTACGTAGTTATCAATTGAGTATTTTTCTTATTTAAAAATGTTACACCAAATAACAAAAAAAATTTAACGATGTTAATAGTTAGACTTGAATTTTGAAATTTAAAAAGTAAAGAGACTAAATTCATAAAAATAAAAATATAGGGATTAAACTCCAAATTTATGAATAGTATAGGGATTAAAGGCACATTTTAACCACAATATTTTGGTTAAAATATGTCATTTGTCCTTTTACTTTTTCTAAATTTGGAATTTAGTCTCTATACTTTTATTTTCAGAAATTTAGTTATACTTTCATATTTTCAAAATTCAAGTCCAATTATTAACACCGTTAAATTTTTCTCGTCAAATTTGTTGATGTAGCATTTTAAAGTAAAAAAACTCACTTGGTAACTATGTAATTAAAAAAATAACGTTACAATGAACCTGAATTTAACAAAATAATTTTAAGAGTGTTAACAATATGATTTGAATTTTGAAATATAAGAAGTAGATAGAGGTGGACAGTCATTAAGATTTTGGAGGGCAAGACCCCCAAAGTTTTTGAAAATTTTCATTAAACCTTCAAAAATTTTGAAAATTCTCATTAGAACCCTCAAAATTTTAGTTCTCTCAACTTAATGCCAAGATTTCTCACTGGAACTAAAAGGTACAATGACTAAATTATAAACTTATGAAGAGTACGGGGATTAATGTATTATTTTAACCAAATATTGTTGTTTGGAAAGTGATTTTTTTTTTTTTTTTGGTAATGAATTTAATGAAGTATGGAATGATGGTAAATCTTGCAGCAGGCATTGTCATGGAAACATCAATGGATGATTCATCAAGGTGAAAGCTCAGAGAGAAACCATTTTCTTTGCACTGTGCAAAAATCAAATGCGCTTAGGATCAAAAACAATTTGGATGTTTTCTTGGGGAATCGGTACAAGGATCATGGCAGAGATTTTCATGTCACCGGGAGTTTTTCTTCGCTTTCCTTCAAAGTTATCAGGGCTACTACAGTCATTGCCGAGGTAAAATTAACGGGTTAATTTAACTTTTAGTCCCTAAACTTAAAAATTAAGTTTTTTTAGTGTATTTATTTATTTTTAATCCATTTTTATACGTGAACTTGACATATGAGTTTTATTGTGAATTTGGATTCTATCAAGATTTGATAGCGTGACATTATGAGATTGTGTCATTTTATCAGTTGGATTTCTTCTTCTTTTTTTTCTTTTAGTTTTCGAATGATAATATGACACAATCTCTAGACAATACAATGATTGCAAAGGTAAAATACGGGTTAATATAACTTTTAGTCCTTGAACTTTGCGATTAATTCCATTTTGGTACCTGCACTTTTTTTGTCTACTTTGATACATAAACTTGACAATTAGGTCTATTGTGAATTTGAATTCCATCAAGATTTGATGGTGTGGCACTATGTAATTGTGTCACTTCATCACTTTTAAAATTTTTAAAAATTTTAATTAAACCCGTTTAAATTTAATGTCAAGATTCATTGTTGTATTATCCTTTCATTAATCAAATGTAATGTGAATAAATACAGGTTAGGCACAATTTCACATGGGGGAGCTGTAAGGGGAAAGAAAGTTTCAAGGTTAAAGTATATCCAGAGGTGGACTATGCTTTCATTGTAGCTTTGTTGGTGATTATGAACGAAAGTGACGGTCCATAGTATCTACTGCTGTGTGATTGGTATCCCAGCACAATTTTATGGCACATATACATATATCTATGTACAAAACCCAAGGGAAATTAACCTTAATGTGAGTGCATAGAGTGCACCAAATTTAGGGTGCCAGTTTTTTTTTTTTTCCTTAATTTCTTTTGTATTTATTTTACTCCATCAATTTGGGTTGGGTCTTTAATTTGGGTTTAAACATTAAACTAGACGAGTTTAAAGACGAGTCCAAGCCTTAAATTACTTAAGTCTGATTCAAGAAAAACGTGATTATCAAAATACCCTTTATATGTACCTAATACTAATTTAAAATATATATATATATATATATATGCTCTAGTATAATTATGCATATAGTGCTGATACAAATTACGGCGAGGGAGGAGAGTGAGGAGGAGTAAGTGGTGGTTCTATGGAGACCGGTTCATCTAAAGTAGCGGAAAGCTAAAAAGAAATAAGAGGGCAAGCTAATTACCCAAAGTAACTTTAAGGGCTAGGAAATTGATCTATTTTTGGGAATGAAGCTATAATTTTACCATATATTGACTTGAGATTTTATAAATTTTGAGGGTCTAAAACAGAAATTTCCCGTTTTAAAGGATCAGAGCCCTTACTAACCCCATGTGTGAATTTTGTCTAACTATATGTTGATGTTTAGTTTTAATTCTATTTTATAATTATTCAAATATATATATTTGTAATTGTAATCTACTTGTTCGGAAATTGTATTTATAGACTCTAAAAAAATGGAAAGAAAAGAAGAAATTAGTCACTGCATGTCCATGCTAAATTTGAATTGGAAATTGGATATATTCATAATAGAAAGCGATATATTCATATGGATCATTTAATATTCCCCATTTATTTTTGAGAATATGCTTTTGATATTGAATATTACTCATAATTATATATATATATATATATAAAATAATCAAATCAAGTCCTTAATGGATAGCTCTTCTTGGTCCTATATGATATGATTTGCTTCATATCATGCAATATTCATTATTTTTGTTGTATAATTAAAACTTGAAAATCTAAAATCAAACATTCTATGAGATTTTTTTTTGGTAGTAAATAGAAATTCGGTTAGTTAAAATATGTCATAACATTTGATATTTTTTTTAAAAATTTAAAATTTAATCAGTATATTTTTAATTTTAAGAATTTATTATGTTTATAAACGATTAGTTAGCATGTAATATTTGGACTACAAATAATTATCAACCTCTAATAATAATAGTTGATATAAGTCATCGTAAAACATGTCCCTTAAACAAGAAGGAATCATCACATGAGTGAAATAAAAAATGGGGTTTTAAGAATAAGAATGATCACATATGGTTAAAAATGATGCCAAGACATAAGTATCCACTGTTCCCCTTCCCTGTCGGAGATTCTCATCTTCATTGATTGATAATCACTAACCTCTATCATCATATGGCGCTGCAACAGATTCTTATCTGAACAAATGCAATCACATTTTCCATTAAAATAGCCCAATAAATAGAGTTTTTAATAATAGCATAGATTTTTTGGATAAAATAATAAGAAAATGAGAAAAGTAGATTTTTATTACACAATGGAAACACTGAAAATGAGAAGGAGGAGGAAGTCTGCTCATGCTGGACCCCACACACTTCACTAAATCCAATTGCATTGGAAGACAACACTTAAAACACAACGATAATAATAAGTTACCAAATTGACAGTCCAGACACAATAATTTTTAACACCAGACCAAACTCTAACTCATGGAACTCACATCTGTTATCTTAAACCACACGTGGGAGGAGGAAACTAAATTGCAAGAACAAGACCCGGAACTGATTTCCCCACCCGGTTGGAAAGACTACTCTCCCAAACGAAAGGGCAATACACCGGCGCAATCTCCGCCGTCGAAGAACTGCAAGCTGACGGTGGAGAGTCTCCAAGGCGAGTAACGGTGAGAGAAGTGTTGAAATACTCCCTCACTTGGGTGATTATCCCATCACGAACAGTCCAAGCGTGAACCCAGGAGATCGATCGGCTGTTATCACAGCCTTCAACGATGACGGTGGATCCAAAGGTGGTGACTGAGACAGGGTCGACCTCGAAACGGAAAGGATCGTCGGATGAAGCGCCGGTGAGTAAGCGCATCAAAAACTGGTGAGTGGGTGGACCGTGGAACCACCACTCTAGATCGGGAGCAAGGATTTGGTGAACGGTGTTGACGTCTCGTGTGTTTAAGGCTTCATAGAGGGCAAGAACCACCGCTTGGTTCTTGTTGGTTTCCTCCACGGTTTTTTGCTGTGCGTTAGCCAGTTCTTAGCAAAACGAACCAAAAATAGCAAAGCAAAGAAGATTTGGTTTTGTGCAATCAAAAGAGAACCGGCGAGGGATATTATGTGAGGATGTAAGGAAAAAAGGGTTTATATAGAAAAAAACCGGTGATTTTGGGTTTTGATTCGCTACACCCGTTTCTTGTTTCATAATCTAAGCTAATGTGGACAAGTGAGAAGAATGGGTGTTACGTGGCTGGACACGAGTGGATTTGGCGACAAAGTAGGTCCCATAGATGATGAATAATCAGATTTTATCGTACGCGGCTAGGTGGGGATGATGACAGGTAGCAAATAGTCATAAAAAATTCTGCTGTACCCAACTCCTTTTGAGCCCACAAATTTCATTTTGATATTTTAGTTTTAAAAAATTATAAAATAATCATTAAATTTCTGTTAACTTTTTTTAAAGTTGGACTAGCAAATTTTAAGCAACGATTCAATGATTAGTATTGTAAATTAATATCTATCGACAAGTAGATAAATATACCTTAGATGCAATCAATTTGACAATCAATGTCAAAGATCGAAAAAGAAAACTAATTAGATTTTAGTTTGTAAGTTCTTGATGTTTAAAGTTATGTCATGAAAAAGATTGAGTTGTAGAGGAGAAGGCAAAAGAGAGTGTTCGATTGGTACAAGTGGTGCGAACAAAGGTTATGCAATAATGATTTTAACAACTCAGTAACTTAAATGATGATACCTTTCAAATAGTTCAAGGACTACTTTGTAACTTGTTGAACTTAAGTAATCAAAATGTAAACTTACTAATAGTTTAGTGACATTTGACAATTTACCTTTCAGTTACAGATTAATTTCATCATATCTCCTCAAACTATAACACAAATTTTAAATTAATCCAAAACTTCAAAACCTACTAATTGAGTTGTAAAAATATTGACTTTGTATCAATTAAGTTCTTTTGTTAGCCGAGATATTAGGGTTTTTTTTTATGGTAATGTAAATTTCTTATTTTTTCTTGTTTCATCCTTTCGGATTGAAAATCTAGTTAAGTATAAAACCTCTCGTTCAACTTTCCTTCTTCTTTTAACTAACACATCGTAGAATAGAAAATTTTGACGAATCGAATATGTATACTTAAAAAGTGGAAGAGGTTTTCAGTTTTTAACAGGCAATATCAAAGCAAGCAAAATGGCAAAAAATTTGGCTCCATTATATTAATGGCACAACTTTATTTTTTGTTACATATCAAGGATTATATGTATACATGATAGGTTGTTTTCATTTCACATCACCTTAGTTTTCATTTCAATTTAGTCACTAATTGGGTTTTTGTCTCACATGATAGGTATTTTCATTTCATATCACCTCAATTTTTTTTCTTTTCAAGGATTTAACCATTCATGGGTTTTGTTTCATTTGATGGGATGTGTTTGTTTTTTCTTCTTTTTTGTTTAGAATTATGCATAGTCCCTCACTAACTCATAAATAGAAAGACAATGCGTTCCAGCGCCCTCGAACCCACATTCTTTTACATTGACAACAATATCCATATCAGTCTAGCTAGAAATCCTCATATGTCATTAATTAAAAGTCCAAACAATTTTGATTCAAAGCATACCAAGACAAGTTACAATAACCAACCATGTGTTAGAGAAATGTTCCCAATTAAGTTGCAATTGATGTTATATCTAATAGTTGTAATTGACACCATAAAGGTTCTTGTGCTAAGAGTTAATTTACATTTTGTTCTTTCTACTAAAAAAAAGACAAATTAATCCATATATGTTAGATTAAAGAGTAAATTGGTTCTTTTTTTCAAAAATTCAACCATTTGTACTGGTAAAAATTGGCATGACTGGTGAAATAATCAGACAATAACACATGGCGTACCATATGTACCTAATGTTAACGTATCGAGACCAGCTTTTAATAATAAAAATGTATGAAATTTTTAACAAGACGACTAATTTATTCTTCTATTTAACGTTTACAAGGACTATTTTTTTTGAATAAAGTGATAAAATATAATCCAATTCTTAATACAAAAAGTATTGTAAGCCTGTCTTTGTTGAAAACAAAGGCCATGGACCATGGTAAATAATAGTTGGTGTTGGTCTGGAGACAGGCCATGCTTATCTATCATCTATCATCTATCATCGTTACAGCACTAAAAAGGGTCCCTCCTCGGCCTTTTGATCAAGATCAAACGCCTATTGTAGTCCACAAATTGTCTAGTCCAAAACTGGTCCTCAATTGTCCCTACCACTATCACATTCCCTGCATCAGGATGTAAGGTTGAATACTTCGGGAAAGTGCAGACAATTGCTCCAATAGCTTGCCAATGTAGCTAGAATTGAAAGATGGTGATATTTTGGAAGGTAGAGATTAACGTGACAAGGACCCAAATTGCGCAACTGATGTGGATTAAGATATGATTTGTCCATTTCCCCATAAACTTTTTCCGAAAAAAAAGATCTAAAAATGTTGACAGACAAAAAAGTGAGTGATGCTTTGTTATTTTAGGATCATGGAAGCTTTTTGAGCTGGAAATTTCAATTTCAATGAGCTATATGCTTCCTATGGAAATCAAATCAATGAGCTATTGCCTGAAATGGCTGATGGTTAAAAGCACCTAGTCTCCCAAATGGATTTAGCCCTAGTGGGGTGGGTCAATCAAGTTCCTTTCAACTTAATTGCTATTCGTTTAGGGGAACCATGAAAGGATATATTTTGCATAAATGGCACCAACAATTATGAAAATCATTTATTTATTTATTTATTATTAATTATGATTTTTTTACTTCAAATTCGTAATTATCTCTCCGAACAATATCATATTCAAAATTAAAACTTGCAATCTTATTTGAGAATACAATTTACTTTTTCATTACACCAACACTCATTAATGCTATGTAATTAATTATTCTTTATGTAGCCCATCGATTGTATCAATCCCCATTTGATGAAAAAGAAAGTGTTGATTTCACTACATGTCCTTAAACTATAATTTAGGGCTATTTTATTAAATTGACCTAAAAAATTTTATATTTATAAAAATAACCCAAATTTAAAAATAATCACCAAAATAACCTGAAACGAACAGTAGAATGAGGTTTTGGCCTTTTAATGGCTGGCACAACTTAGTATTTTGACCCCATGATTGCCTAATGATTGTGTCAGACTTTAAAAAATTGAATTTTTTGGTTCTGGCCTTCTAATGCTGACACCAGCATATTTTTTTTAAAAATCGTATCATCTTGGTATACAAAACCCAGATTTAAAAAAAAAAAATTAGTCTTGGCTCACAATGGTCGCACTGGACTCGTGATTTAAAAAAAAAAAAATTTGGTTCTGGCCTTCTAATGGCCGGCACCAGGTGCAAAAAAAAAATTATTTTTTTAGGTGCTGACCTTCTAATGGCCGGCACCAGACTACCAATATTTAAAAAAATTTGGGTCTTTGGCTTTGTCACAATGGCCACACTGCACTCGATATTTAAAATTTTTTGTTACGCCTTCTAATGGCGGCACCAGTCTGAAAAAAATCAAATTTTTAGGTCTTTGGCCTTCTAATGGCCAGCACCAGACTACCAATATTTAAAATAAAAAATTGCGTCTTGCTCACAATGGCCGGCACCGCACTCGTGATTTAAAATTTTTTGGCCTTCTAATGGCGGCACAGCACGAAAAAAATCAATTTTTTTAGGTGCTGGCCTTCTAATGGCCGGCACCAGACTATAGTATTTAAAAAAAAATTGGGTGCTAGCCTATCAACGGCCGACACCAAACTCAGTATTTAAAAAAAAAAAATTGGTTCTCGCCTTCTAATGGCCGGTACCAAGTATGAAAAAAATTCAATTTTTTTAGGTGCTGGCCTTCTAATGGCCGGTACCAAGTACGAAAAAAGAATTTTAAATTTTTTTTTGGTTCTGGCCTTCTAATGGCCGGCATCAAACCTTATATATAGTGAGTGGTTTGGGTTTTGATAGTGTAAATGGAATGAGAAAAAAAATTTTGAGAGAGCTATCAAAATGAGAGTGTCTTGTAGTATATCATCAAATGAGTTTTTTATAGTGGATTGTATATAGAGTTTTTCGTAGTGTACAACCGAATTTCGGGGTTGAATTATATACTGTCATATTTTAACGGAATTGAATTATATACTGTCATTTCCACCCTAAAGGTTATGTATTTAAGGGTTGGATGATTATTTGCGTCATAGATGGCTAATCGAGTTGTCCAACGCAAATGGACATTATCTATCGTGCAATAGTGTTTATTCTGCAACTAGGTTGTGGTTGGAACTGGTTGGTAGAGTCTCTATGCAAAGGTATCTCAGGGGACAATGGAAGAAGAAAAGGTTTGGAGCTTTTAGGAAGTTATATTTTCCCTTGGTTTATGCAGCTGATTTTCTGTTTCTTTTTAATTTTACTGACCATTTCAGCTATCCAATTATCTTATTCTGATGCAACGTAGACCTGATTCAAGCAGAAGACGATTAATTGTGAAGAAACTACTATTGAAAATAATTGTATTATTTCTTAAGAATGTTTGTATTTTTTTATATCTGTAAATTTAATATAGTTGATTAGGATTTAAGGTTTCATTTTTATATTTTCGTGTATTAATTTCTTAGAATGTTTGTATTTTTTTATATGTAAATTTAATTTAATCTGTATCTCAGGGGACAATGGAAGAAGAAAAGGTCTGGAGCTTTTAGGAAGTTATATTTTCCCTTGGTTTATGCAGCTGGTTTTCTGTTTCTTTTTAATTTTACTGACCATTTCAGCTATCCAATTATCTTGTACTGATGCAACGTAGACCTGATTCAAGTAGAAGACGATTAATTGTGAAGAAACTACTATTGAAAATAATTGTATTATTTCTTAAGAATGTTTGTATTTTTTTTATATCTGTAAATTTAATATAGTTGTCTAGGATTTAAGGTTTCATTTTTATATTTTCGTGTATTAATTTCTTAGAATGTTTATATTTTTTATATGTAAATTTAATTTAATCTGTAATATATAAAGTTTGAAAATTAAATTTTCATGTATTAATTTTACCTATCTGTTTGTAGTTCATTGGGTGTTTAAATTTAATATAATGCATATTATTTTTGTTTGAATTTTATATTTTTTGTATTAATATTGTAGAATGATTGTATTTTATTATTTATGTAAATTTAATTTGTCGTGTACTATTACTTATTTGAATTATTATTTTTTAAATATTTCGAAATCATTTATTCAAACAAATAATTATTTTAGAGAAATTAAATTAATATTAAAAATAGAACAGTTTAAAAATAAAAGAAATATTTACAGAATAATTTTAAAATAAAGTAAAAATTAATAGAAAAAATTTAAAATTGTTGCGATCCCGGCGACGTCCCCGGCTCCGGCGTGTAACGGTCTGGATGCCTCCGTCGGCGATGCCGTGCACCTTGCTCAGGCGTTTGATAATTGCTCGGTCTGGCCTCCGGTGTCCCGTCCAGTGTACTTAGAAAGGTAGAATAATCAGATACGCCATAATCGGGAGTTAATGAGTATTGCGTGACCGGAGGTGCCGATGGAAAAATATCCTCAGTGGTGGGTGTACGTGTTTCGGGATGGAGCTCCGGGTGGTATGAGGATGATCTGGATCGTGTCAAATGTTGAGACTCGAGGTTGTCACCAAAAATATCCTCTAACAATGGACGAATTTCTTGCAGCGGATCCGGATCCAGGTGGTGTGATGATGAGTCGGATGCTTCATATTGGGCCTCGAGATTGAGGTTCGAGACAGTATTGGACTCGATGTTCCTGAATGGCAGAACTTGGTTACTGCGCGGTTGTACGTTCCTTGGTTGCCATCGAGAAGATTCCGGTTACACTTCTCTTTGGATCAGCATGTAATGACCTTGGAATATAAAAGGTTTCCCGTATGCCATATACCATGCTGCGTACTCGGGCGTAGGAGAGAACCCTCCCTCTAAGACATACAAGGGAGGGTGCATCGAATGTCGCTGATTCTAAAGAAAGATATACGATTCATGTTTTTGCGCCTATTTTAAAGCGTCCTGACCCGAACCCTTTTTGTCCATTCCGTGGACTTCTTTGTTGTCGACGGGAAGGTTTGGGATAGGTTGTGCACAACCGAACTGCCTCAAAACTCGACCTCCATCATGCCACTCCACCATATGAAATGAATCAACAGCACATTTGACACGAACAACTGTTGCTTCTCGATAACCCATGATGGTATGAGCGTCGCGATATCTTCCTCATTATATGGCATCCATATTAAACTGTATAATATAGACAACACGTTATTATTTAATTTTTTTTCTTGTGCAATTATTGTATTTAAAAAAAATATTCGGAATCATATTTTACGGCATCCCTGGAATGAGTCTCTATAATCATACGGTACATAGGTACGATGAACAATCGCCAGATTCCCGGTATAGTTGGCCATTTAAAAAAACGAAAAAATTATCAAATTATTTTTCCCATGCAAAAAATGAGTATACTATAGTATACAATTAAAAAATAGATGGCAAAATTAAACTATATATTTACCTATTAACGAGTGGCCAGACATACGGTTAGTGGCTCACTGATGCTAGAAACGGCATTCGGTATAATGCCCAAGACTGCAGTAGAAGGCAGCAACCGCCAATTGATTTCGTAAACGGCTTTGTCGCTCGACAAAGCTCGCGGTATAAGCATGCCAACACTGCAGAGCCCCAACTAAATCTCCCGGCAAACTCGAGATCCTCTAATAAGGGGAGATACATTATTGAGACTTTATTTTGATTGACGTTCAGCAAAAGTATCCCACCTATAAGTTGAAGAATGAACGCTCTTGCAGCGTAGATAATGTCCATCTGCGTTGGACTGCTCGGAAGATGCCGGAAGTTTTCTTTTAACAAATTAAATTTAATATAGGTTAATCGTCCTTCCTCGTTGTTCGGGGGCACCTTTCCAAGTAACCGCTCGCAAGTGTCCCACTGATCGGGCACTATTCCAAGCCCGGTCACTGCTTCTCCGTTTATAGACAACCCTAGTTGGACTGTTACATCTTGCAGTGTAATATTTACCTCCCCACACGGGAGGTGGTACGTATGTGTCTCCGGGCGTCATCTTTCAACTAATGCCGATATTAAATCGGCCCGTATCTCAGATATCTGAATGTACGCGGCTACCCCAAAACTCGCGACATTCAAATACGGTATAACTCTTCGATCGGGAAAATAACCGGGATCATGCAACCGGGGTCTCACAATTCGGTACAAATCCTGCGTTTGTAGTAAATATATAATGTTATATTTCTCGTTTAAAAAAGAATTTAAAAGAATATTTAAAATTAAATAAGACATTTTATTTCTCGTTTACCTTATACACATTGGCTGCAATATGGTCGTTGTCATTTAAAATAACATTAGGATTAGGATCCATGAAGTAATCGGCGGTTGTCGGTGGTGGTTGACGGTGAACAGTGGTGGTCGTCGAAGTAGCCTATTTATAATGGGAGACATTTGGCTGAAGGGCAAAATTAGAAAAAAAATTATGATCTGAAAAAAAAAAAGGCTAGTTTAAGGCAGGCCATTGATAACTAATTTGGCCAGTGACACAGGCCTGATGCAGGAAGAGTCTTTTCAGCTTTTTTTTTTCATTTCAATTTCATTTTATTTTCATTTCATTTCATTTAAATGGGCAAAACTCCAGAAAATACCAAAAAATAACAAAAATTACCGGAAAGTATAGGGTTGAAAATTAATGACCGGAAAGGGCAATTTCCCCCAAAATCGCGTCCCCGTCAGCGCGTTTTTGGGGGAGTGCGGCCTAAAGCGCTCCCCCGGGGACGCGCTTTAGGCCGCAACGGTCAAAATTTTTCTAATTTGTACACTTCGTCGACATAGCTCATGGGATCAATACGGAGATTCCGACAAGCGCGCAAGTACATGAGCACATGGGTAACGAAAGTGCATCAAATATCCCACGACCGCATGTCCTATTTGTCAAGTGTACACGATAATGACCGCCAACAATACCTTGGTTGGGTCTGTCAAACTCCGTGACACGAAACCATAGGTCGTCGCGATCATGACATACCGTGGTGCATGGTGTTCGCACGTGCCTTCCCACGATTAATTTGTTGCAAGACCTTCTCGCTCCATACATGGCCTCCTTCCATTTGCCCTCTATAACTCGGGCCGCTCTCTTCGAAATAGTGCCGCTAACCGAAAATATGTCTCTCGCACAAGCTGCTCACAGATGTCCGCAGATGACGGTTCCTTTCGTAATGTAATTTATGCATTCGGCAAGGTTTGTGGTCATATGCCCATATCGTAGGCCACCGCCATATGCTTGTGTCCACTGCTCGAAAGGAATATTGCAAAGGTAGCTTGCGCCTTCGGCGTTATTCGAGCGCAAATCGCCAAAGATTCGGTGTGCGATGCCACATGCTTCCTGGCGTTCTATTGCCGCAAGTATTCCAGGCCCCGATCCGATATAACGCATATGTCGGGTTGGGGGCAAACATGCCTCCTTAACTCGGATAGGAAGAAGTCCCAATCATCACCGATTCCCGGTGTTATTGCGAACGCAATCGGAAGGATTCTCCCACACCGTTGTTGTACCACGGCTAGCAATAGCCGACGCGTATATCTACCATACATGAAGGTACCGTCAATTTGTACCAATGGCTTGCAATATGTAAAAGCATCTCGGCATTGCTTAAATGTCCGTAATGGCGGCTTTGAACTCGCGCATCCACGGAGCGCAACGATCGTTGTAGTACGCCGTTCCGCTTTCAAGGTCATTGTCTTCGCTCGGGACATACCTCTCAAAGACACGACACCACCGCCACACTTCATTATATGAAACGCCCCACCGACCGTGCAATTTTTCCAACGCTTCTCGCTTGGCTATCCAAGCCTTTTCAGAAGAGGCGTGTACCCCATTTGGCTACGAATATTGCCAATTAAAGTAAAGATCGTAGTTCGGGATCGGCCTTCACCGTCGGGATTATTAAATCACCAACATGTCGAATCCATCCTTGGATGATCTTCATTACACTGTCAATGAAGTACGTTAAATAATGCAACATTACATAATATTAGTCTTATTCGGGTGAACCATCGCAAGATGAGTCTCCACCATTGCCTCAAGGCTCGAGGACCTTTGATGTCGAATGAGTCATATCTCACCGGATCAACCAAGCACAAAATCTATACTTAATAGATGAACTTTCATTAGCGTTGTTCGAATATTTTACGCCTAATTCTTTTGCGAAGTTCTACCAAATCGACGTCCGATTAAAACTCAATCGCTACTGTGTTCTCCGATAAGAAAACAACACCATTTTCGATTGTCACGCACTTCACCATCGTAGTAAATAACAAGATTAATACGTTCACTCATTGCAAGTGGACGGTGTAAAAGAGTAAAATTATTGTACTAAAAATCACACTAAGTTCAATTCCCTGGGAAAGAGAGGTGGATCACAAGGATCACTTAAGTACCAAGTCTTTCCTAGCCAGAATATCCTCAATCGTAATTTAATAGCACAATAAATAACTACGATCACACTCACAAGATATGAAAAAATTTTGCCTACGTCTTTGGGCACTAACAAATATATTTCACTCCAAAAATACAAGTGAAAATTTACAAATAGGAGAGAGAGAACAATGCCTTAAGTAGAGAATGGCAAATTGTGGGATGAAGAAAATGAGAAATGGTTAGGCCTATTTATAGTTGAGGTTTAGGGATCAAACTTACAAAGTACCTATTCAAATAGGGACCAATATTGCAATTACCCCATACCAATTTTCACATCACATCAACTTTGGTGCCTAATTTTGGAGCCATTTTCTTCCCACTTGTCGCCACCATATTTCGGGAAAAAAGCCTAAAGCGCGTCCCGGGAGCGCTTTAGGCCACGTCATCAAAAAGCGCGCCCACGGGCGCGTTTTTGATGACGTGGCCTAAAGCGCCCCGGGACGCCGCTTTAGGTCGCACTTCAAAAACGCCCGACGGGGACGCGATTTTGGGGGAAATTGCCCTTTCCGGTCATTAATTTTCAACCCTATACTTTCCGGTAATTTTTGTTATTTTTTGGTATTTTCTGGTTTTTTGCCCCATTTAAATTATCTATCTTTCAATTGAAATTTAATTTTTTCTCATTCCAAAATTTATCTTTTAATTTCTATATTTCATTTCATTTAAATTTATTAATTTTCCGAATATAATTTTTTTTCATATATTTTTTTTTCAATTCATTTCATATTTTATCATATTAATTAGAAGTGGTCTCAATATCAGGGTCATTTAATTTTTTCATCTATTTTTAAATTTTTTTTATAATTTGTTTTTGTCAATTTAAATTTAAAAATTGTTAAAAAATCTAATTTCATTTTTTTCATTTCATATTTTATTTAAAATTTTTCATTTATTATTTTTGCCAATTTAATTTTAAATTTGTTTAAAAAAGATCTTATTTAATTTTTTTAGGTTTTTTTAGACCTTACACCACATTTATCAGGCTTGATAAAAGTTATTTCGATTTTTTTTTACTCCTGCTGCAGCCAGCCATTGAAAGGCCATTTCTCAGGCCTAGGCCTAGGCCTGACGCAGGCCAGGCCTGCAGCAATATCACATCACTTTTTTTTTTTTCATTTCATTCCATTTTTATTTTATTCCAATTTTATTTCATTCCAATTTCATTTCATTCTAATTTCATTTCCATTCCCATTTCCTTTTCATTTCATTTAAATTATATATTTTTTTCAATTTAAATTTATTTTTTCTCAATTCATTTATAATATTTTTTAATTTAAATTTAATTTCTTCCTCATTTATTTAAATTTTCTATTTTCAATGCAAATTTATTTTTTTCTCATTTCATTTAAATTATCTATCTTTCCATGTAATTTTTTTCTCAGTTCATTTAAATTAAAAATTTTCCCTCATTTCATTTAAATTTATCTTTCTTTCAATTTTGTATCATTTCATTTCAATTTATTTTTTCTCATTTCATTTAAATTATCAATCTTTCCATGTAATTTTCAATTTTTTCTCATACAATTTATCTATTTTTTTTATATATTTACAATATTTTTACAAGAACATGCACTCAATAATACATCACTCGTCATCTTGGAGTCCAGCATTACGAGGCGATTGACCGGAAACATAGATACGATGTGGGCATGTTGATCGGTTGTGTTCGGATGTTCGACACATAATGCACAGTTTGGGTTCACCCGTCTCCCTGACATCCATGTTATTTCGAATTCTCGTCGATTGTGGTCGACCTTTAGGATGTCTGCGGAGACTACGGTTAGGCACCATCTCGAAAGCAGGCGGTGGAACTTCCCAGTTTGAGACATTGGGCATTACAGGAAATTCGTTCCCCCATATACGTAATGTGCGTTGCAACGTGTAGATCTCGTCTATGAATTGTTCGATATTTAAGTTTGCTCTTGCACAAGCTGCATGAACATGCGCACATGGATATCGAAGAGTCTGAAATATCTCGCACTTGCATCGTCTGTTTCGCAGATCAACTGCGTACGACCTAGGTGGAAGACCCGAACGACGGCCGATGTACTCTTGAACTCAGAAAGTCTCCAAGTCGCGCGAATACAATTCTGCGTTCATTGTTTGTGCCCTTCGACTATTTACCGCCATGGCCTTTCGGACGGCCTTTACGTACACGTGCCCGACCTCGATCTGCATAGCTTGTCTCAACCCAATTTTAGGCATCAATGTCGCCAACCTATAGAATGTTGCCGAGAGCACAGTAGAAATCAGGAGATGGCGCGTTCGCCTCAATACAGAGTTGACCGCCTCTACCAGGTTAATTGTCTTTTGCCTATACCGAAACCCTCATCGTAACTTTGAGTCCATTAACAGTTCTCCATGCTACCCAACCATGTCCGGAGATCTGTTGGTATAGATGACATCTGAGATTCAAGCCTTGCGAACCTTTGCCTGAATCTTCGCTGTTCTAACTCATGGGCTGCATATTTAATTTGAAATCACCATTTTAAAAACAACAAAAAATTTGAAAAGTAATTTTTGAAATAAATACAAACAAAATTTTTTTACCCATGTTCACGAGTTCTTTTTTCCAATCTTTATTCTTATAATCTTTATGAAAGTTTGCCGCGATGTGCCGGATGCAATAATCAGACCTTCATGGAACCCCCGATCGCCTTATCGCAGCAAGTAATCCTTTCGATCTATCTGATATAAGGAAAATATTGTCTTCTCTAACAACGTGCCTCCGCAGATTTGTGAGGAAAAATTCCCAAGACTCGAAGCACTCACACTCCACGATGGCAAAAGCGATCGGAAGTACATTTCGATTGTCGTCTTGTGCAACAACAATCAAGAGTATTTGCGTGTATTTGCCATACAACCATGTCCTGTCCACCTGCACCATCGGCTTGTAATGAGGAAGGCCCTAACACACGGCTCGAACATCCAAAACAATCGGTGAAAAACTCGTTTCCCCGATTGTATCTCCCCGTCCGGGCCTTTATACGGCAATGTTTGTAAATTAGTCACTGTCCCGGGCACATACTCCTGCATCCCGGCTTTCCACCCTTGAAGCTCATTGTACAACGCATCCCAGCCACCATACAACTCTCGCATCACCATTTGCTTTGCCCACCATGCCTTTCGGTACGACACTTTATACTTGAATCGAGCTTACATGTCCACAATAAGGACCGAAACCTGAATGGTGGGCGACTCTTTCACCAAAGGGATGATGCAGTTGCATATAGTTTTTGCATTTAACTTTCCATGATCTTGCGACATACGAGCGGACGTGCAAGTGTGTGGAACTTCTAGCTTCCTTATCATCCACATCTGTGTTCGTTGCATTAACGTGGCTCGGACTCGCCATTTACAACTACTTGACGCTTTCCAACATTCTCCTACGTACAAAGACTGCGTCGACTTCGTTACTTTATAATCCACACCTAACTTCAAGCTAAGTTGTTTTATAGCATGTAAATAGTCTTTTTTGTTATCGAATTGTTGTCATACAAACAACTCTTCATCGTCGAATTCATTGTCAAGTAGGTGAGCTGGCACAATATTTGTATATTCCGGGAACTCTCGTGCAAGAGCCTCATCAGGATCCACGTCGGTCATGAAGGACCCTGGATTATTTCTTGTAACTATACCAGGGCCCATGTTTCCGGCCGAATGGGGGTTCCCATTTTTACCCTCCACCGACCCTTCATCGTCTATGTCTTCAAGGATGTCATCCAAATCGAGGTCACTAAAATCATCGTTGGGATTAGGGTCGGACTGATCATCATTATCGGACCCTTCATCACCATCTTCTATGGTGGCCAACACCTCTGGATGGATCTCTAGACTAGGACACGAGTTTGGGATGTTATACGAACATCCACCGGTGTTTGGATTTGCGGGAGTTGGCATTGACCGTGCAAATCCCGACTGATCTTCCTAGGAGGCGTTAAGATCAAAATCAATTCCGGAGCGCTGGCTTCCATGAATTACCACTTGAATGGGATCCGATTCAGCTATCTCCGCGAACAACTCAACCGGGCTGGATTTTCTATCCCATGGGGGCAATAAATTGCTATCATTGTCCCTAGATCATCATCATCTTCAAGCTCCGTTTCTGAGAACTTTAGCGGATCAGTTGAAACCGAAAATTTGTAAAACAGTCTCAACATTTGTTTTCCGCAACAGGTTGCTATCTTTGTACTAATTTTTCGTTTTAAATCCGACAGCGAAATACGCTTGTTGAATCTCATTCCTATTTTTTTCTGACTTCAAAATACACAACCTTCTTCAGTTGTATTTATTATTTCTCCATCGAAATGAACAAAAAACAAACAAAATTTGGGAACTCATTTTAAAAAAAATTTGCTTGTTTCTCAACAAAGAAAAAAATAAAAATTTTAAAGCAAACAAAAACTCAAATGGAAGATAAAATACCTATATATATCTAATAAATTAGGTGTCGGCCATTACATGACCAGCATCCAAAATTTTTTTTACATCTCTGGTGCTGGCCATTAGTGTACCAAAGAACCAATTTTTTTTTTTAAATACTGAGTTTGGTGCCGGCTATTAGAAGGCCAAAACCATTTTTTTTAAATACTGAGTTTGGTGCCTGCCATTGACATGCCAGCACCAAATTTTTTTTTTTAAATACTGAGTCTAGTGCAGGCCATTGATTGGCCAGCACCAATTTTTTTTTTTAAAAGCTGTAGTCTGGTGTCGACCATTAGAAGGCCAGCACCTAAAAAAATTGATTTTTTTCCGTACCTGGTGCTGGCCATTAGAAGGCCAGAACCAATTTTTTTTTTAAAATACTTAGTTTGGTGCCGGCCATTGACAGGCTAGCACCAATTTTTTTTTTTAAAATACTAGTAGTCTGGTGCCGGCCATTAGAAGGCCAGCACCTAAAATAATTAATTTTTTTTCGTACCTGATGCCGGCCATTATAAGGCCAGAACTGAATTTTTTTTTTGTTTTTAAATACTGAGCCTGGTGCCGGCCATTGAAAAGCCAGCACCAATTTTTTTTTTAAATATTGGTTTTTTGTATACCAGCATGATACGATTTAAAAAAAAAAACCTTGGTGCCTGCCATTGGAAGGCTAGAACCAAAAAATTTAATTTTTTAAAGTCTGACACAATCATCAAGCAATCATAGGGCTAAAATACCAGGTGGTGCCGGCCATTAGAAGGTCAAAACCCAATTCTACTGTTCATTTCAGGTCATTTTGGTGATTGTTTTTAAACCTGGATTATTTTTATAAATATCAATTTTTTTGGAGTCAGTTTGGTAAAATAGCCATAATTTAGATTTTAAATTAATTTAAAAAATTTAAATCATTCTAATTAAATCTTTAAAGTGTTAATACCGATTTAAATTAGTGAGTTATTACCATAAATGGGTCATGATTAAAAGCACCTAGTCTCCCGAATGGATTTAACCCTAGTGGGGTTGGGTCAATCAAGTATCTTTCAACTCAATTTGTTGGGGATAAATTTGTGCAACCAACGAACAAAAAAAATAATAAATAAATTGAAAAGGTTGAAAATATAAATTTTATGTGGAAAAATTCATCTGAAGAGGGTAAAAAATCCTGGGTAAAAATAATTTCACTAAATCGAAAAAAACGAAGAGTACAAAGATTGAAATAAAAACTAAATCTTGAAACCCGAAAATAAGAACCCTCAAAATTCAAACACAACATTCTCTGAAAGCTTGTAAAAACTAATACTTAAATGTGTTATGGGTTAATCTTTCTAGGGTAGAAAAGGGTCTATTTATAGGCTAAATTCAAAAGTCAAATAATCTTAAAATAATCTACACTAATCAGAGTTCGACTGGGACAAATAATCAGAATTTGACTGGAAGAAGAAATTCAAGAAAATTGCATGACACGTCGCCACGTCCCTTATTGTGTCATCGCGACGTCATTTCTACTTCTCCCCTGTTTCGTCATTGCATTGTCATGATGTTACTCTCTGTTTGTGTCTTAATTTGACTTAAATGCGAGACATACTCCACACAATTGCTATTTGTCTAGGACAACCATGAAGGATATATATTGCATTAGCGGTACCAAGAGCATTGTAAATTAGTTTGATACCCCATAGAAAAGTAGCCCACCTATTGTAGCAACACCCAATTGATGAAAAAGAAAAGGTTAATTCCATTCAACGTCCTCAAATTATAATACGAATTTTAAATTAATCTTAAAATTTCAAAATATTCTAATTAAAATTTTAAAGTGTTAGTATTGTGTCAATTAATCAAGTCATTTTGACAACTCGGTATCAACTTAAGAGTTAAATGTTAATTCATGATCTTACATAGAGTATATTTAAAACACATAAATTAAAATTTAAATACGTTTGCACTTATCGCATGGATAGCTTGATTCACACATGTTAAAAAATAGTGCTACTAGATTTTGATAGTGTTGTCCTTTTTATAACATATCATATCCATATTGTTGATACAATAAGCAAATAACTGTTAAAAATTTAATCCATGTATTTTAAATCTGCTCCACATTAGATTCAAGCTAGCATTTAATGCATACCTAACATTAGATTAGTGGAAGGACTTAATTGATATAATACTATTAGTTAAAATTTAGGGACTAATATAAAATATGGATCATAGTTTAGAGACGCTTGCTGAACATAACCCAAAAATAAATGTCAACAAGAGTTCAATTACTCAATGAGTAGAAACCAGCCTGTAGCCATTAGCTGTGGTGTGGTGGTTGCTCAGTTCATTTTTTAACTATGTGTTCGAGGGTTCAATCTCTATTCATAAGAATAGAATACATTTGCAATGAGAGTGAGGATTTTACAAAATTTTATTATTATTTTTGCACCAATTTCAATGAACATTCAACTTTGATGATACAACGTTCACCAGCCTATATTGTCAAATTGTGCCACCTATGCCAAACTTACTTCATCTATAATGTCGTTTTTTTCCCAGAAAAGAGCCAAGGTTAATTGCAAACGAAAGCAACCTAAATTTTCTGTCCTCTAATGAAGGAGCTGCCTTCAATAATACGCTCATTTATGCTATTTTATGATTTCAGATGTATATTATTAGCATGTATCCTTTTTGGGGGGCTTTCCAATGGTGGCTACTAGTACAGGGCGGTGCTTGCAGCTTGCTTGTAAGGGCGGTGCTTAGATAGCAAGAAGAGGGGTTTTTGGCACTTAATTAAGTGGCTCAAGGCAAAAGTTTGGCTTTTGTTTGGCATACAAGGTTACGTTCCATTAATATTTTAATCCAATAATTAAATTGATAGTCAAATTAATTAGACGTAAACTTTTAATTTAAACGACTCTATTTTAAAAAGTTACAAATTTGTCATTAAAATATTTAAAAGGTTTTATTTAAATTAGTAAATTATTCAAATTTTTTATTTAAATCATCGAGTTGTTAACTTTTTTTTTTTTAAAAGTTCGGCTAACGAACTCCAAATGAATTTGATAATTGGTACGGTAGATCAGTACCCATCGACAAGTAAAATAATATATCATAGATGTCAGTCGATTAGATAATCATTGTCGGAGATTGAAAAAAAAAACTATTTAAATTTTAATTTACAGATTTGTAAAGTTCAAAGCTATTTCGTAAATAAAAAAAATTAAGTGCAAACGGTACGAATAAAAAAATCCATACACCAACAATTTTATATATATGAACCGATATATCAACCAATTTTTTATTCAACCCATTTAACTTCAATATCTTCCATTTAAATAACACTGTTATCAACCCTTTAGACAGCTTGAAGTTGCTGTCCATGATTATGACGTATGCAAAAAAAAAATCGTCTATAAGTACCCAAAAATAGCAGCTACCTCGTAACTTCGCAAGCTATTTTCTATTGACAGATATTGTCCTAGTCACTGTCCGACCAGCTTACCCAACTCCAATAAAGAATTTTTATGTTAAATTATAGTTTTGGTCCTTCTACTATATTCATATTAAGGATTTAGTCTCTATACTAATTTTATTTATTTACTTTTATAATATCATTGATTAGTCCGAATAGTTAACATCATTAACCATTCTAATTAAATTCTGATTTGGATTTAAAAAGAAAAAAGAAACCACACTTTCCAGCCCCATAAAATCTATGTTAGCAATATGAGTTAGAATATTTTTTTTTAAATTGAAGTATTATTTTAATTAAAATAGTTAATGGCGTTACCTATTTATATTAGTTAATAACAGTATATAAAAAAGGATTAAATTAAGCTAAATTAAAATATAAGGACTAAATTCTAAATTTGGAATTAGTAGGTGGGCAAGAACTATAATTTAACTTTTTTCTCGCATGCGTGTTTAGGTGTGGGCTTTTCTACGTGTAACGCAATACAGATCTGATGTGAATTAGGTTATCAAGTTATGAAATTACTGACCGTGGAATTTTAAATTTTGGTTAATGGTATAATATTAGTACATTTTCGTTGATATTATTTATAAGAGGTAAACTATTAAAATAGTCATTTTTATTTGTCGTAGATTATATTTTAGTCACTTATGTTTGAAATGTTACGTTTTAATTATTTATGTTATCGTTTTGTTGGGAAATGATCCCTTAGTCGTTAAAATCTGTTACCTCTCAAACAATAGTCCGACATGACAATTAAAATGAGTTTTAGGGCTAAAAAAACCCCAATTGTTGCTTCTTTTTAAATTGGAGAAAATTGGATTTTAAGACAATTTTGTATTTTATTTTCATAATTTTTTTTATCTTTTATTATCCCAGCTGGACATCCACGTTGGCATTTAAAACCCATTTTAACTGTCACGTCGGATTGTCATTTGGGAGATAATAGATCTTAACATCAGAGTGATTATTTTGTAACAAAACGATAACGTAAGTGACTAAAACGTAACATTTCAAATATATTTGACTAAAATGTAACCTGAGGCAAAAATAAAAGTTACTATTTTTATAGTTTACCCTTTCTAAAAATATGTAATTTTAATAACTTAATTATTTTTGTTAAAAAAATAATTATAGATAATATATCCTTCATATTTAACTATTGTATTATATGTTTAATTTTATGTAATAGAAATTCAAAAAATAAAATAAAATATTATATCATAAAATTTTAAAAAAAAGTCAGGTGGAGTAGTTAATTGGGAGATAAAATGATAATATATATATCACGTGAGCATAAATACCAATTAACTTTCATTAGTTTTATAATGCTTTTTGCCATTTTAACTAAATAAGTGTTGTCAGTTGAGTCTTTAACTCGATTGATATGGACATTATTATTAATGTAGGAGGATTGGGATTTGAGTACGCTGAAATGTATTATTTTCTTACTTATAAGTTGAAGAGAAGCTATGAGTATTATGTAAAAAAAATATTATCAGAAATTATAATGAGATTATTAAAAAAAATAAATTAAACAAGTGTTATTTCATGCATTTACAATATTATATATAAAGCGTGTGAGAAAGTTAATAATAAAGGGAACAAAACAAGACATGCATGGTGTGTAAAGTTAGTAGGACGAAAGTAGCCAACAATGCTGATCCATTGGTTTTTTTGTTTTTTCTTTTATCAAACGCTTTCCTCGTGGACTCTGTCGTCATAATTTCATAACAACAATACCGATATTGTAATTTTTGAGTCTATGTTATATATTTTAATAATTTTATTATAGATTCTGATTATATCTGATTTTTTTTTATATGATATTTATAATTATTCATAATCCCCCGGCCCCCTAAGCTATAAATAGGAGGATAATACGCTTTAGCGCACTCGAACTCACGTCCTCATGCATTGGCAACAATGCTCATACCAATCGGGTTAAGACTCAATCTACATAAATATATATTATATAAGAGTCCATTTCACAAATGTTATGTGATATTTATAATTACTCATAACCTCTCCTCAAGCCATAAATAGGAGGATAATGCGCTTCAGCACACTTGAACACACGTCCTCATGCATTGGCAACAATGCTCATGCAATCGAGCAATCGAGCTAAGACTCAATCGACATAAGTGTATATATTATATAAGAGTCCATTTCACAAATGTTAAAATCTGGAGTAGGGAAAAGGAAGATTCAATTTGAAAAAAATCAAAATTTTGTTTGAACTTTGAGTTAATTGAATCGAGTTATTTGTCTTTCGAATTAACTCGAGTAAGTAATTTGGTTTTTCGTTGAATTTTATAACTCGAATAATTCAAATAACATATTCATGTAAATACCCTTTGGATCCTTGACAATTTTGAAAATGTGCAAATTGTACCTTTCATAAAGAAAATAAAAAAAAATCAAAATAATATTCTAAAATTCAAATATTTATAGAATATTGTTTTCCAAAGTTTTATAAATATATATAAATTAAAAAAGTTCAAAGATTATTAAAAATCTAAAAATATATAAAAATGCTAATTTATATATTTTTAAAATTTTCAAGATATAAATTTGAGGCATTAAACAAATAAATTATCAATTCAAGTGTATCATACTAATTACCTTATGTTGTTTTAAAAGAATTTAATCATATTGTCAACGAGATTTTAATAGAGTCGGTTTAATGTTTTAAATTTAACTTGAACAAATTTATTCGATTCGACTCAATTCGAATTTCATTTTACTCGATTCAATAAAAAAAATTAATCAAGTTAGAATAATAAAATAAGACTCATTTACTTGACTAATTTAAAATTTCTTTTCACTTGATTTGATCGAACACTCACCCTTATCAAGAAGACACATATTTGAGTGACAAAATCTTGAAAAACAAGATGACAATATCAACTTATGAGTATAGTCTAATGGTTGATGTGGTTATTAGTTCCTCTTAAAAGTCGCATAATCTATTAGTTGGCATTGTTATTGGTTGACTTGTAATCATAAAATATGGTGTAATGGTTGCTCCGTTCGTTCTTTAATCATAAGTTTTGTATTTCTTGCTCATTTTGAAGAGCACCCACCAAAAAATTCACATAGCTAGTGAGAGTTGACTTTGGTGCTACATCACTAGATTTTAGCCTCCTAATGATTTCCCATCTCCTGTTTGTAGAGACACATTAAAAGTGTAGTTATTCACAATAATGCACAATAGGACAACCAAATATAGTGGATATTCTAACAGGAAAAGTCTCATCTTTCTAGAATGTCTCTCCCGTTGCCGGAGTAAATGCACCATTGCCAGCAGCGAAGTAAAGCACGCATCGGTTTCTGGTGCCGTGTTTAATGTGTCCACAAGCATTATAGGTGCTGGAATTATGTTGTCATAATTCCAGTCATTGTTACAGCTTTCACGTTCCATTTCAATGGTGAAGAACACTTTGACATCATAAATTGTTGTTGTTTACTTGTATGGAAGTTACGTTTATGCCTCGGTTTCGAGATGGATAAACTTTCCGATATAATATCAACGGTCCGAATATCATCGGTCATATATGCTGCCATCTACTTCACTATAGAAAAGCCACATTACACAGTCTAATACTTGCGTGAACATGTAAAGGAAACAAAGCCAATGCCACAATGTGTGAAATTTTGAACTTCATAATTACCAAAGGCATAGAACCCCCCAAAATCAATGGCTTGAGAACTTATCAGGACGAAACAATGTATCCCGAATCTCGAAATCTCTTCAATAACTCGGTTTTGAATGTCCCGATTTCGGCATCAACGGAGGTATCCGGGATAGACATTTTAACCGAGATTGCCCCGGCATTATGTAATGCTTTAAGTGCTTCATCTGCAAAACAGAAGTACCTCTTGTTTGCTTAGATACAAAAATAATTTTATTGTATTTCATGTGATTGAATTGAACTAATTTATAGTTTTCATCGTACCATGGAAGCCTTTGTACTAAGGAGTCATATCACATTTTGCCCCCTCATGCTGGTGCATAGGGAACAGTTTCTGAGTACAGGACCTCTACGGTACTTTTACTGGTTTTTACCTGATTTTGAGATTGCATTAAGAGCTTTCAGCGCCTCTTTCTGTGTGAGTTCATCTTTGGCATATACCAACATATTCAACAGCTCTTGAGCTCCACCAATCTTCACTATTTTCAACCTTCTTCGATCTTACAATAAAAGACGTAAAAGAAGAGTTAAATCATATCAACCGATGATTATCCGGCATCACAACGGCAATACAATACACATATGCCAAAAGACGATACCGTCGATTGCGAACCGGGCTAATCTAGAAGCTGCAATTCTTTTAAACAATGGATCTTTAATATGCAAAAGTGATACTGACTTGTGAATCAAGTAATCTCCTGCAAGTACATATAGGCTTATTAGAGTATAGTTCAATAGAAAGATTCTTGAATTTGGTATAATATGGAGTGATAGTGAACTAACCTCGAGATAACTCGGAGAGATTCTCGTGAAAGATTAGAGGTGGTACACTGAAGCGATCTTCAAGATCCGTCCAAACATCGGAGGCAGAACCATGATCCAAGATGGTGGCAGCTATTCCTTTGCATACAGAGTGGCGGATCCAAGAAAAACCCATGTTATTCAATCTATCCCAGGCAAGAAGCAACTGGGCTGACGAAGAACCTGGTTTAGGGAATGAACCATTGATGAAACTGACCATGTTCTTGGCGGATAAGACCATTAACATCGAACGCTTCCATGTGTTATAGTTAAAAGACGTGAGAGGTTGAGAAACGAGCGATAGACGAGGTTTGTCGGGTGGATGGAGGAAACATCGATTCCTTACGTAATTTAATTGATCAGAGATAGGAAAATCGGCCATGGTAGAAAAAAGATTGAAAAAGGAACTGTTTGGATGCTAAGAAAATGAATCAATCCACAAAGGGAGTATATATATACAATTTAGTTGATTGTAACTAACTGAGAAAATAAAAAGTAAATTACTACAATATGTAATACAAGCAAATAATCATACAATGACAGATAATTCTCGAAGGAAGCAGAGAACAGAGGAACATTGCTTGTAATGAAAACAGCTCATTCTATCAAGGGAAATGATAAATAATGCCATGTCACGTTGGTTTTATCAGATTACATTTTGCTCATCTGTACTTAAAAAATAAGTAAATTAATTCTTATATATTAGATTAAAGAATAAATTAGTCATTTTGATAAAAAAATCACCCATTTTTACGATTAAAAATTGACATGGCCGACAAAGTAACTAAACAATTACATATAACGTGTCACGTGTACCGTGTACCGCATTCTTACGTACAAATACCAATTTTTAACAATTAAAATAAATGAAATTTTTAACAAAAAGATTAATTTGCTATTTGATTTAACGTACAAATACTAATTTACTTATTTTTTGAGTAAAGGGGATAAAATGCAATTTGACTCCTAATACAAGGGCCTCCTTAGTACTTTTACAGTTTTCAGGTCTCAATCAAACACATAAATACAGTATTAACATATATTATACTTACCCAAGTCCAATCGGCTTAAAATTTTATCTAAGTCCACTCATATTTGTAAATAACTAATTCAAACACATTTTAAGCCCATTCATATTATATTTTTAATTTTTCTAAACAAATATTTATATTAGTTTTAATTTAAAATTCAATAATTAATATTTTTTGTTTTATTAAACTATTATATATAGGTAAATTAACATTTTTGTTTAATATTTTCATAATAATAATAATAATATATTACCATTGATTTGGTTTTTAAGTGTTATAAATTACATAATATATAAAAATAATATAATAGAATATATTAAAAAAATTAAAAACGGCCCTTGAATATTAGAGGTGATCATGGGCCGGGCCAAATTCGTGCTGGGCACAGACAAATTTTTAGGCCCATTTTCTAGGCCCGAGCCCGGCCCGGCCCAGAATATGGGCCTAAAAATTTGTTCAAGCCTGGCCCGAAAGAAAATTGATAAACCCGAGCCCGGCCCATATTAATTTTTTTGAGCTTTTTTCATTAAATAAAAAATTTTAAAACAAATATTAAAACAAAAAAATAAGTAAAAAATATGTAAATTTAAAAAGTATATTTGATTAAAAATAAAATATATATTTAATATATAATTCGGGCCGGGCCAAAAAAATTTTACCCGAAGCCCTGCCCGTTTTCTAAACGGGCCTCTTTTTTTGCTCAAACTCATATTTCGGGCCTATATTTTTACCCGAACCCTCCCATTTTTCGGGCGGGCCGGGTAGCCCAACCCATGATCACCTCTATTGAATATTTAAGCTCAACTCCAACCCATATTTTAAACGAGTCTAATTTTTTTAACTAAATCCATTTTTCAAGTCTAAACTGCCTATTAAATTCGTATTTCGGGACACATTAATACCTTGTTGGATTATCGGTGCTTGGGATTTCACTCAATGACATAGTTGCATTAAACATTTCAGCTCATGCGTGGTGTTTTCATTAAAATAGAAAACCACACCACAAAGTCTAATACTTGAGTGAATATGAAAAGGAAGCAAAGACAATGCCACAAAGTGTGCAATTTTGAACTCTACAACTACCAGAAAGATAAAACCAACCCCAAAGATCAATGGCTTAAGAACTTATCAGGACGAAGTTTCGTATCCCGAATCTCAAAATCTCTTCAGCAACTCGGCTTTGTATGTCCCAATTTCGGCGTCGACAAAGGTGTCCGGGATAGACATTATAACCGAGATCGCTCTGGCAATACGTAATGCTTTAACTGCTGCATCAGCAAAACAGAAAGTACTTGTTTGCATTTTCATGTATTTGAATTGAACTGAACTGAACTAAATTTATAGTTTTTTTTACCTGATTTTGAGAGTGCATTAAGAGCTTTCAAAGCCTCTTTCAGTGTGAGTTCATCTTTAGCATATACCAATACATTCAATAGCTCTTGAGCTCCACCAATCTCCACTATTTTCATCCTTATTTGAGATCGTAAAAGCAAAGAGTTAAAATCATATCAACGATGACAACAGCAATACAATATACATATGCCAAAAACGATACAGTTGATTGCGAACAGGGCTAATCTAGAAGCTGCAATTCTTTTAAACAAAGTATCCTTAATATGCAAAAGTGACACAGACTTGTGCATCAAGTAATCTCCTGCAAGTACATAGAGGTTTTGTATATAGTTCAATACTAAGAATCTTGGGAGTTTGGTATAATAAACAGTAATAGTGAACTGATCTTGAGATAACTTGGAGAGGTTCTTGCGAAAGATTAGAGATAGTCCACTGAGACAATCTTCAAGATTCTTCCAAATATCGAAAGCGGAATCACGATCCAATATGCTGGGGGCTATTGCTTTGCATACAGAGTTCTTGATCTAAGGAAAAACCATGTGATTCGATATTGTCCAGGCACGAAGTGATGAAACCAAGCTTGTTCTTGGCAGATAATGCCATCAACATTCAACGTTTCCAGGTGTCATAGTTTGAAGGCGTGGGAGGTTGAGAAATGAGCTATAGATCGGGACTGTTAGATTGAAGGAGGGTAATATGGATTGCTTTGCTTTCATGAAAAAGAAAATCAGACGTAGTGGAAAAAGATTTAAAAGGAACTGTTTGGATGCCAAGAAAAAAAAGAAAATTAAACTAATCAGAGAGTAGATTTCCAACAAGGTAAAGAATAGAGGAACATTGCATGTAATGAAATTTATAGCTCGTTTAACAAAAAGTAACAGAAATAAGGATCCTAGGACAAAATTTGCCTTCAAAAAAACAGCATTAAATTATCTTTTCCAGGTTTTTGTTACATCACATAAGACTTCAGTTTGCTCATAAAAAGGAAGGGAAAGCAACTATATGTGAATTTAACTATCATAAAAACAGAAGGAAAGCATTTAAAGATTGAAGATGGATCCAGCTTGGTCTCCCATTAATGGCATCTGGTGAAAAGCCTTCTCATTTGCCTCACCGAAAAATTTGAACAGTCGATATCCTTTGAAACAAATTCTCTCTATTTCCTGTCCATAAGAACATCCACGAATCGTCATCAAACATGCAAGTGAGCACGATAATAATGTTTCGGACAAATACATATGAACATTATCAACTTTCAACTGACCTTCCACTCTTGGCTGATGGGGGAATTAGGCCTCTTTTCTCCAAGCTTTTAAATCTATCTCTTGCAAGTGTAGCACAACCCTTTATGCAACATACAAAAACCACAATGGAGAAAGTTAATTTTCATTACCTAAGAGTAAAAGAATTTGATGTTAAAAAGGATGTCAAACGACGTTACCTTTAGCTTACGGAGAGATCCAGTAAGTTCTTCGGATAAGAGGACTTGTGGGGGAGCAGCCTGGAATCTGGAATTATAAACAATACAGATCAATTGGGCATATGAAAAAGTACTGCATTATCTTCAGCTCATTCAATGCAATACATGAAATCGAACATTCAGATGGAAAACATTTCAAAGACTGGGTGGTGGACAAGCCTTACGTCTTTCTTGCTTAGAAAGATGAGAACTTTATATGTTTGCATACTTAAAAAAATGAGAACTTAAAAAAATGCTTGCATACTTGTATTTCCCCAACCGTGGTGGACAAGCCTTAAGTCTTTCTTGCTTAGCTATGGCCTTTCGAAGATGCCTCTTTTGCTTCTCCTCATCCTCTTTGGCTATTTCTTGTAAAATATCTGGCAAGCTGCACCGATATGAACCAACAGGTGATGAACATATGTTCTGCAATAAATAGATGATATGTATAGTAGAGACAAAGCTAAAATGTACTTGTCAATGTCTTTGGAAAACTCCTCTGCCTTTTTAGCTTCAGCTTCTTTTTTTTGCTGTTCTTTCCTTCTAGATCTCTTATTTAACTCCACTCGAGTCACCCTCTTTGTTTTAAGAGGCCTGCAGCATGATAGAAGCAAAAATTAACACGCGAATAAAGTGTTCTCTGATATTGAGTTCCTTAAGCTCTTGGGAAACCCCAAAAGATAGCCACGCACATAGGAATGCTGGTTAGAGATTATAGAACTTTGAGTCCCATCTTCTCACATAACCCTCAAACCCCATATTTCCCGAGGCAAAAAGATGTAGTAACAAATACACAAGGAATTACAACAACAGCGATACTAAAATCGATTAACCTTTTCTCGGTTGCTTTATCATCCTCACTCAAATTCTCCTCGTCCATTTCGTCATCATTTCCATCATCTGCTTCAATAAAGTATTTCTAACAAAAGAAGATGGTTTAGAATTTCATAACCACAATTTATTAGTGTTTAGGATTGCAAGTATGAAGAATAAATAGTACATGAATGTAACAAATAGACACTCACATCATCTTCATCAACCACTTCTCCCATAACAGTTAATGGAACTGGCTGAGGTCCCAACTCGATCTTGTAGGCCTTTTGCATTTCTTCAGCAACCGCTTGAGCCAACGAATCCTGATGACTATCAAATGTGGGATTGTATGAACATCCCGGAGGCTCAACTTCGACTGCTGGAATAATCGATTGTTTAGATACCTGTCTAGCTTTGCCACTATGTCGACCTGAAAGTCCATAAGAGAACCAAATTCACCATGAGGACAAAAATAGCTCAAAACTTTAAAACTTCTAAACACGGAATATTACCTCCATCTCCCCATATAGGAACCATGCCAGAGTCAGGGACGGTTTCATCCTACAACCAAAACAAATCAACAATCAAATACTTATTAATAAAAAGGGATAAATATCAAAACTATACATGAACTTTGATGCAATGTGTAATCTCATACATGAAATTTTGAATGATTCAGTTTTCACAAATCACTAACAACATTATATAATTGGCACCATTTTACGTTGAAATATTCCATGCACAAATAATTACATTAAAATCCAACATGAAAAATCATGTATACATATGACCAATTAAAGTTTCATGTGTATAATTGCACACAAATCAAAATTCATGTATCAAATGACAAATTGGACCAAAGTTCTCACCTTGGGAACATCTTGAACTACATCTTTAGCATTCAAAGCTTCCTTCTTTTTCTTCTTAGAACTCTTTTGCTTCGAAGATGGTACAGCTTCAACAAAAGGGTTCTTCTTCAAAATACTATCCACACGCAATACCTTTTCTCTCTTCTTCTCAATCTTTTTTTTCACAGAAAGATCTGACAAAACAAAGAAACCCCAATTTACAAAACTGAATTACAATTAAGAAAAAACAAAACAAAAAAAAGGGTGTTATGTATTAAAAAAAAAAAGACCTTGAGATTTGTCGATGAAGAAAAGGGATTCAGTAGGAGCTGAAGTAAGAGAACCACCAGAGAGAGCATCTTTAGTGGATTTCTCGAAGAAATCATGGATGTCTTCTGTGCTTATGTTAGCTCTCCATGCCTTTTTACCTTTTCTTGAGGTTTTTGCTTTCTTCCCCATTTTTTTTGGGTAAGGAGGGTGGCTTCGCGGCTGTGGAGTTAAAAAGAAGGAGACCGACGAAACAGAGGGTTTTTGTATAAGATGTTTGGTTTTCGTGTTTTAAAACGATGTCGAGTTGTTTGATTTAGGTAAAATTGTAGTTCTGGTTCCTCTATTATGTTAAAAATTGAAATTGAGTCTCTATATTGTAATTTTACATAACTTCTTCCTTATTTTTGTAATTTCATTAGCTAGTGTAATTATTAAATTCATCCTTAGTTTCTATGCTTTAATTTATCAGGATTTGGTTCTCATACTTTATGAAAATCGAGATGTTAGTCTAATTGGGTGACACTTATAAACATTGACGTTAAACTGGTGACTTGAAAACCAACGGTTCAACAATTTATCTGCACTGAATTTGTAATAAAAAAATAGATATAAACAATTTATTTGCAACAAATTAATGAAAATCAGTAGTTCAAGTCTATATGTTTACCAACAAATTGACTAACTTTTTAGTTTTAGTAAAATATAAGGACTAAATTATAAAAATTGAAGTAAAGAGTCTTAACTTTTCACTTTTTAAATAGAGGGATGAAATTTGTAATTAAATTGTCATTGAAATAACTGTGGATTTTTTATAAAAAAATACTCTTGGAACTTGTTAGGGTGATATTGATTTTTAAAAATTTCAAGTCAAATTTTAACTAAAATAGTTAATGATGTTAACTAATAAAGTATAAAAATTAAATTTTAAAGTTGAACATAATAAAGGGACTAAACCATAATTTGACCATTAATTTATTTTCTTCACCGCGAGCCCTATTTAAAACATAATGCAGGTAAGTTCAGCCCACTGAAACATGTAACCTACGAAGAATTTAAGCCCAAAACAAAATAGTTGGGCAGTTGCTGCACTTCATACTATCTTATCCAAATAGTTGCTGCCTTTTCGTGTTGATGATGATTCATTTCTGCGATAAAGTATTCATGCAAATTTATTACAAATTCTATTTCACAATGGCACTGAATTTATTACATCCACTGCTAATTGCTTGAGTTCCTACATGATGCATGTTCTCAATGGGGTTGTCTTTGCTTTTCTTCTCTTGCTGTGTGGCTGCTATCAGTTTTAACACTGCTTTCATCGCCTTCTAAGTTCAACCACTGTTTAATGCTTTTTCAGTCTTCATCTTTCACTGTCCTTGAAAACCCTAAACCACAATTTCAGTCCAATGTTACGAAGTAACAACATCATCATTGTTGCGGTCAAAATAAACATCGGACTCAAACTTAACCCAACCCAATCCATAAACTATTGTATATGTAAACATAAAGGCATCATATTTTATGAGAAAAGCCTTGTTTCTTTTTTTGGTTTGCATGTGTTGCTGGTAAAATTAAGAACAATGACCCAAAGTGAAGCCCAAATCGAATGGGTTATTAGACCTTTCGTCAACGCTACTAAAGAAAAGCAACTTCATTGGGATTCACGGAGTGGATAACAAGCAACCGCCACATTTACAAGCATTTAAGCAAAACCAGTTGCCAAGTGGTTGTGACTCATGGTTTTAGAGGAAATGAATGCAACAAAAGGAAAAGGGAAAGTCTTTCTGAGACATGACAATTGACGCTTTCATAATAATAATAAAAAAAAGCAATGGCGGCAACTACAAAGTACAACATTAAAAAAAAAAACAACCAAAACAGCCAACAGCAGCAGCAGATTCGCCCTGAAAATTGAAAAACAAGGGGCTCTGTCCTTGCTTTGCCTTTTGCATTTCACTCATCCAGATGGGTTCAATTAATGTTGGCCACCCAAACAGGTAAACCAAAACCAAACAGGTAGCTACATAAACAATGAGCTACACACGCACACCCTAATTAAAAACCCTCACCTGTTTTTGTTTTGTATTGTTTTTCATGTTCCCTATATAAATAAATACTGGTTTCTGTTGATTTCACAGTCTAAAACAGCAGCAAAGCAAATCCTGTTTCTTCTTTCAGTGAAAACCCCATCAGTTGATTTATTTATTTCCATGGCTTCTCTTGTTCTTTTATTGTCTGAACTTGTTCGTCACCATGAACCAAACTTTGGTCTTGTAACACCATCTACCCCCTCTTCTTCATGTGGTGCTTCAATGTCTTGTATTGCCATTGATGCCAGCAAGTACGAACCAGAGATTGTAGAAGAAGATCCACAAGAGCTAAAGGTTTCTGTTGACCTCGTCTGGCCGTAGTGTTCCATTACTATGATTTGATGCATGCATGCAAGCCAGATTTCTATGGTTTCTGAGCTCATTTTTGGCGTGTCATCATTTTATTACATGTACAAAACTAGGAAGAATAATGTCTTAATGTAACACAACTGAACCCAACTTGGGTTTCAATTAATGTATTTAATCTTTTCCATTCTCTTTGTAGAATGATTGTTAATCGTTTCTTGTAAGATGAATTGCCTATTCTTTATGCACATGTTGATTCCAACAACAAAAAGGTGTAAGGCTGTTAATTGGTAAGAACCCAAATCTTTAAAAAGTTTTACACTGGATTTTTTTATCAGTCTGGGACATGAACCCTTGTAAAAAAAATATAAGGACCAAAATTGATATTTTGAATGTTTTTTTTTTTTCTGCTTTAACATCCAAGTTAACCCTGGCCTTATCTACTTCACTCAATGACCACAAAACAAAAACCATGGCTGCTCTTCAACATTCATGGCTTTCATCTCTCAAAACCACTGCTCTTTTCTCTTCCACAAACCAACACAAGAGTTCTCTTTTCAAGGTTCCATTTTCTCAGAATTGGAGCCAATCTAGTGATGAAGCTTCAAACCCTGAGTCACCTAACTCGGAAGAAGCTGCTCCTGTTGACCCTGTGAAGTTTGCTTTTGAAAAGGCTAAAGCTTATAAGAAAGCCAAAGTGAACCCGGATGGGGATTCGAGTCCAGCTTCAGTTAAGGTTGCAAAGGAGAAGACAAGCGAGTACAAGGAGAATGGAAGTGAGAGCATAATTGCTTCTGGTAAGAATTGAGCATTCTTGGCTTTTGCTGGGCTTATTATAAGTTCTGTATGATATATATTACATGTTACTAGGAAAATCATGCAGTTCATAAATGTGCTGATAATTGGTACTTGGTGGGCACTGACTATTTTTTCAGTGAAGAAAACTGGGAGTGAGGGTACCTCACAGCAAAGCAAGATTATGGAAAAGAAGGTTCAGAAGCCGGAAAAGTTGTCGATTTCGAGCATTGATTTCGTAGGGCTCGAGTTTGCTGATAAGAAAAAGAGCAGAGGGTTACCACCTGGATTGGTTCCAATTTCAGATGCTTTTCCAGAAGGTGATTTGCCTGATGTTGAGATTCTTGTTGGGGACACAAGCCAATTTGGGGAGGCTACAATGCCTGAGACGAAGCCAAGCACGGAAGACGAAGATTCGGAGTTTTACAAGCCGAAGGTATCAACATGGGGAGTCTTTCCTAGGCCCGGCAACATCTCGAAGACGGTAAGAAACGAATAATACGTGTGTCATTCTTGAATAACTTATTGCAATGGAAGATGTTAAAACACATACGGGCTCCTACTAGTTCCTAGAGAATAAACAAATTGATGCGATACAGTTTGTTTGGTGAGAATTGGAACAAGTGATACAAATAAGAATTATATGGATATGTGTCGAACTTCAATTCTCATGATTATAGAATTACAAGGTGCCTTCTTCATGTTCTCTCAAGAATCTCAAAAAGCATTTGTGATATTATTTCTTGGTTTTAGTTCGGTGGTGGAAGGACTATTCGACCCGGGGAAGTGCTAGAGACAGAACAAGATCGAGAAGCTAAAAACGAGCGCACGAGGCAATTTCTTGCTGCATACAAGAAGAAAGTTGGGTTAAATGTTGACCCAAAGCTAAGATCTGAATGTGAGAAGGTACTCAAATTATTATCAAACCACACTAGTTGTCTCAAATAGAAGAAAATGCAATTCATTTCTGAAGCAAGCCAGTCTGTATATGTGTGTGTGTGTATATTATACATATATTGCTTCAAATTGGACTATAAGTGCCCAAAGGACCATTCTCCTGAATTGGTTTTTCGTAATTACAGGCATTGGAGGATGGCGACTCGTTGATGAGTTCTGGGAAGCTTAAGGAAGCTTTAACGTACTACGAAAGAGTAATGGAGAAGATGCCGTTTCAGGTAACTCTCCCATACGAACCGCAGCTTGAATAATTGTACTTTCATGCATACAATAAGACATCTTTGTAATTCACGACCTTCGCTGACAAAATGTGATTTTCTTGTCTGTCTCTTTTAGTTGATGGTAGAACTTTTTGGTTAAATGCTCAAATTAGGGTCCAACCATATATATAACGGCCTAACATTTACAAAAGTGCTCAAATAAAAGCTTCCCATGCACTTTAGTTTGTAGTAAAAATTAGGTGAATGTTTTAAGATGTTCTACTCATCCGGACATTCTTGCATACCGAACTAGACGTTTTAAGATCTAGTAATTTCTCTTTCAGATATCGAGTCAAGCTCTAGAGCACCGTGGCCTTTTTATCGTTGAAAAATAAATCTTATGTCAAAAAGGAATTCAATTCATTACAGCAAGTAATTAACCATAACACGATATTCTTTTCCTTTTAGTTTTTCTCTTTTGATTGTGCAGAGTGAACTTCATGGAGTAGCTGCTTTGCAGTGGTCTATATGTCAAGATTCACTTAGTAGGTAACCGTTTAATCTATCGGATCCTTAACGCCGTGCATGCATCCTTAGACTTGGGTATTACATTACTTTTTATTTGCATACAAGATGGACTATAAGCAACTGCAATTGTTCGCAGGCCGAACGAGGCTCGAGTTATGTATGAGAAGCTGCAGTCTCATCCAAATCCCAAAGTAAGCAAGAAAGCAAGCCAGTTTATGTACAGTTTCAAGGTAATTACTGATAATCAACTTATTGGTTTTGCTCCTTCATATCATCTGTATTCTTTAACCAATATAAACAACAAATTTTCATGTATTGGTAGGCCATGGAAATGATGAAGGTAACTGGCTCAAACTTCTCACTAGAGAACACAGGGTACCAAAATTACTTTGAGGCATTTATTGAAGATAAAGCCAATTACACTGCAAATGGGTCTGAATCCACAGAAGGTGCATTGAATCAAGTCCTACCATATATGATTTTACTTGTTTCTCCCATTGTTGCTGTATTGGTCATTGCTGTACAGAAAGGGTATACAAATTAGTATTAAACCAAGGGAGACTACAACTCACACATTTAGTACATCTTTCATTATATACCTTTCCAAAATTATATATTCAAAGATTTCATTTTTCTGATTTCGTTAGTCGTATGATGATATAATATACCAGGTTAGCTTGCTGTTACATAGGTCATGAGTATGTGATTTAAATGTAATAATTTGATAATGTTAATGATCGTATTGAATTTTTCGATAATATTAATTGTAGAACCCAATTTCTTACCCGGGCCCAATACCATTTTAACCCAGAGCCCAATAAACAAAACCCTAAAAATTTTACAACAAACCCTAGCCCAAAAACCTAAAAAAAAAATAGAAATCAGAGAAGAGCCTTTCACGCGCAGACGCCCGCCAAGCAAGACCATGCCCCACGCCGCACGGCTCCTCTTCGCGTCGTGCGCATGCCCACCACCGAGCCACAGCGCCACATTAGAGACCTGATCTACCACGCACCTGCAAACGTGCCAAGAGCAGTTGTAAACAAAAAGATATAAAAAGCCAAATAAAAATTGTAAAAGGGGACGTTTTTTCTAGAGAGAAAATACACACAAGCAAACAGACAGCATATACAGAAACCAATATTAAGAGCAGTGAAGGTTTATTTTCTTTTTTTTTCTTTTTGGCGTTTTTTTATCTATTTTCCTGTTAACATTTTTGTTTTTTTATACATTATTTTAAACTATATACATAGGTATTAAAATACAAAAAAAGAAAGAGGAAAACTTACTTTTTTTCCGAATCGGCCACCGTGGGCGGTGGCCGGCGACGGTGGTCGGCGGTGGTTTGGCGCCGGAGGGTCGGCCGGATTTAGGCCAAGGGGAGAGCATTTGAGAGATTTTTTTTCTCTCCCCTGCTGAAATGAGAGAAATGAGAAGTTTTTTAAAAAAATGGCTTTTATACTGTATATGAAACGGCGCCGTTTTGGAGTTGAGGGTCAGAGGCCAAAACGACGTCGTTTTGGGCCTCTGACCCGCGACCCGACCCGCACGGGGGGAAGGATCCGCGTGTTTTTTAGGGAGGGGCTAATTGCGCATTTAGCCCCTCCGCTTTTTTTATATTTTTACAATCAAGTTTTTTATATTTCTGATTCTGCCTGAAAATTATTCCATTGTTTCAATTTGGGTCCTCATTCGACGCACCGTTTCAGAATGCGGGGTTAATTGCTACTTTGGTCCCTCCATGTCGCGCGCGTATTGCAATTTAACCCTTTATTCTTCCTTTATTTTAAATTTGGCCCCAAAGCTTCTGTTTTGATCCAATTTAGTCCCTTTTTTACTATTTTTGCTATTTTACCATTAAATTGAATATTTTTATTACTACTATTTTTTTATATGTGTATTATTATAATTATAATTATATTCTTTCTAATATATTTACTATTATTATATATATTATTGTTTACTTTAATTGTTTTATTATAAATTATTATTATTATATCTATTTTTTATTATTATTATCAAATACTTTTATTTTCTTTTACTACTACTATTTTCTTTTTATTAATACTATTATTTCATTATTTTCTTATTTTCTTTATTTTTTGCTTATTACTATTATTATCCTATTATTATTATTTTAATACTTACCCCTCTTTTGTTATTAATTATATTCATCACTCTTATTATCATTTTTATTACTTTCCTTTACTATTATGAGTTGTTATATTTGCATTTTTTTAAAAAATTCATAAAAAAAAGGGTTTCACAAAGGTAATATTTCGTGTTTGGAAGTTCGAGAAATCGTGCCCAATCGTGCTGGGTTTCGATTTTTCGTTCGTCTAGATGACTAAATATCCTTTAAAGATTTTGATCATGTTTTCTTAAATAAGGCAATATTTCGTGTTTGGAAGTTCGAAAGATCGTGCCCAATCGTGCTGGGTTTCGATTTTCCATTCGTCCAAATAACCAAATATCCTTTAGAGATTTTGATGGGTTTTCTTAAATAAAGCGATATTTCATATTTGGGAATTCGAGGAATCGTGCCCAATCGTGCTGGGTTTCGATTTTTAGTTTGGCCAAATAGTGGAATACCCTTTTTAAATTGCAATGCATGAGTTTTGCAAATCATGAAATGATCTTGGTATCGAAGGTTTGAAACATCGTGTCCTATCGTGCTGGATGTGGTATTTCGTCTTTTCGGAACAAGAGAATTTCGATATCCAATTCGAATTATCCAAACATTTTTTAAAGGACTCATATTTTAAAAATCTTTTTCAATTTTCAATATTAGGACATTAATCAATCGATAAGGTACCAATTTTGAGCGTTGCGAGGGTGCTAATCCTTCCTCGTGCGTAACCGACTCCCGAACCCGTTTTCTTAAAATTCGTAGACCAAAATGTTTTCCAAAGTGACCCAATCACACTTCAAAAAAAGATTGGTGGCGACTCCGTTTTTCTTTTTAAAGTCGGCCCGTTTTCCAAACAAAAAAATGGTTTCGACAGCTTGGCGACTCCACTGGGGACCAATAAGAGAGTCAAGCCGTAGAATGGATTGATTAATGTCCTTTTATCGAAAATAAAATTTTGATTTCGTTTCTTTCATTGCATGAGTTTGTGTCGCGTCATATGGTTGTTGTGGTTTGAGACCCATAGGATATTCCTGCATTCATGTTGCATGACCGTTGTGGTCACACCCTTAAGTGGGAGCGAGAAGCTACGCCTTCGTGAGGTTTTCACCTCCGCATTGGCTAGGGGACTGCTTCCGGAGTACATCCGTACCTATGGTTCCGTGAGGTTTTCACCTCCGCATGGCCATAGGGAAATGTATTCCCTGAACCGAACTCGATCCGTGAGCCTATAATGGGTGAGGATTGAGGAATCTGCTAGTTCAGGTACCCTTCCTTTAGAACTAAACCACATATAGTAAACCTTAAGAGCCCACCCTAGGTAGAGCCATGCTAAACCTTAGTGGCTACCTATGTAATGGTTCGACATTTTTTTACTTGCTTTGATTACTTTTATGTGATACTAACTTATTTTATTTTGGTCATGTTTGCATGTCATTTCATACTTAAAAGGCGTCGATTCCTGTTTTAATTACTAAGTTAGAAAGCTTGTTATGGAGAACGGATTCCTTGATAACGTAGATGATAATGCGGCCGTGCGTATATGGTCAGAGAAGACACAGCTTGAGAAGGGGGATAGTCTAACCGAGGGGTATACATCAGAATTATTGGACTTCACTCGCATCAGTGTGACACAGAATGAGCTCTAAGAGTTAAGAGATATATGGGCCTGTTGGGATGAAGCAACTAAGCAGCTTTTCTACCTTAATTATGGTGATCTACCCTACTTACTGGACATCAGAGTTGACAAACACTTATTTCGGGCTATGACTCAGTATTGGAATTCCGCTTATAGCTGTTTCACATTTGGGGAAGTGGATTTGGTGCCTACAGTGGAAGAATACACGGCTTTGTTTCATAGCCAAAGGGTTCAGGTTGACAAAGTTTATTTTAGGGCCGCTAATGCACCAACTTTTGTAAAGAAGCTGATGAGTATCACTGGGATGAGTGAACAGTGGGTCGCGACACGAATTCAACAAAAGGTGAAGGGAAATGCATTCCTTGGGGAGCTTGAGGAGGCGATTGTGGCACATCCGGATGCCAAGAGAAAAGTTGACATGTTCGCCCCTAAGTATCTACGGCTTGGTAATTTTCCCCAAAGTTCGAGACATATAGATAAAGCGGTTCTCGACTTATTCGATCGACTTGACAAAGGGGTTACGCCAATCATGGCGATTCTTGCCGCCAAACGTTTAGATCTTTGAACTCGTCTGGGAGAAGGTGAGGTAGATTCATAGGGCTGCGCGCAACTATTGTTGGTGTGGTTCCATAGCCATTTCGGAAAGTAGATAGATCTTCTTGTCGGGTTTTCTTTGCGAAGTACTCCTATTAAAGGAGTTAGCAGCCGCACCTGGGAGAGATGACGTATCGAAGAAGAGAACCGGATCGCGCTTCTTGAGAATCTTCAAGAAAAGATGTGGAATGGAGAGCTTCTTGGTTCGTTCCGGATGAAATTCTCTACCGGTGTGGGAGTTATGATTGGGTTCCTCTGTTAGGGATCTGGGGAGCCGTTGGATATGTTTCTTTGCTCGTGCTAAGGCAGTACCAATCGAGACAGTTTATACCGGTAACGCATGGGCTAGCTCAGTTTGAATTCTCGTATAGTGGGAATAATTATAAGAAAAGAGTTCGAGAAGTTTCTGATGCGTGGAAGCAGATTCATCGAATGAAAAGAGTTGCTATGGGTCCAATGGCAACCCTCGAATATAATACATGATGGAGCAGGAGATTAAATGATAATATCCCCGGACCGACACAGGATGCTGATCGATCGATAGAGGAATACCTACAAGTAGTCCCTTCTGAGTTGGAGATCATGAAACAGGACTTTGAAAGTAAAAATTCAGAGTTAGGGAAAAAGATAGAACAACTGGAAGAGGAAAAAATGAGCTTGGGGTTAGATATTGATATCCAGAAGTCAGAGGCTGAGAAGCTGAGGAAAGGAAAAATGAAGGCCGAAGAAGATTTGGATAGCTTGAAGACCGATTACAAAAAGTTGCATCGATCGATGAGGATCACTGGCTGAAGTGGGTAAAACCTCTCGAACAATGGCATCAAGAAGTTCAGGAAGAGAAGGCCAAGGTTGATCAGTGGAAGGAGAGGTTCCATGAGGCTCAGGCACAAAAGGATACTCTGAGAAAGACTGTAGGTGAGAGCCAAAGTGAGAATGAGATGTTAAGAGCTCGAGTAGCAGAGCTAGAAAGGGCATTGTCTCGAAGTCGTAGCTCTACGGTGAAATTAGAATCAAGCCTAAATCAGATTGAAGAGTTGAAAGGAAAGGTGGTAACACTTGAAGCAATACTGCAAAATAGTGAGCTCCGGATCCAACTATTGGAGGCAAATAACGAGCGACGGAAAGAACAACTTCAACGTTTCGAGAACCAAATCAGAGAAAGAGACTACCTTATGGGCGAGGCCGTGATTCGGATATTTGAGAAGTGGTGAGCATTTACAAACCTTAGCTGTTTCAGCCGATGTATTAAGTATAGTATATGAGTCAGAGTCAGTCAAGGGCCGAGAGTTAGCCTCTCTTCTTAAGAAAGTTAAAACTTTGGGCATAAGGGCTAGGTCGTATATGTGACTCTGTTTTATGTAAAGGATTTTGTTTTTAAATAAGTTTTCTATAAGAAATTGAACAGACTTGACGCCTTTTTGCATTCATTCATTTACATTGCATTTCATGCATTGGCATTGCATCATATCATTTGCATTAAATTTCATAAAAAACCCTATTAACTAGAGGTCGAATTTTAGTTATCCTGGAACACCACTACTATACACGAAGGAAAACAAAAATCATGGATCAAAGGTTGAAAAGGTTGGAGCAGATGCGAGAAAAGAGATGCAAGACCGATTCTGCAGACTCAGATGCAAGAGCGATTGGCCAAAATCCAACAAGGCGTGAGGATCAAATCTTTGGAATCCTAGAGAAGTATGATGAGCCGATTAACGCTGTTGTTGACTGGAGCGTAGGATAAAGGAAAAGGCCCTATGGTCGATGTCGGGGATGAAAATGAAAATTTCGCTTATCCGCAAAGCCTAGCCCCGGTAAATTCTCAAGCGTAGCCTCGAGAGTGTCTGTTAATATCGGGCCTCGATATCAAACCGGTGCCTCGGCACCGCAGAAACTTCTCGACGGGCTTGAGCTCTAACCACGGAGACAATTTGCCAAAGATCATGGTCCCCGATTTGACGATGCGAGGGGAGAAAGCGGCGGAGTTTCCAAAGGAGTTTGAGGATCGCCGCAAATGGTGGAGGAGAAGTTTAAAGCATTGGAAAGTGTTGATTACCAATGCGAGGTGGATGCTAAGAAGTTTGAGTCTAGTTCCAATTTGGTACTTCCTCAGAAGTTCAAGATGCCAGAGTTTGAAAAGTACAACGGGACCAGCTGCCCTGAGTCCCATATTACGATGTTCTGTCGTAGAATGACGGGATATGTCAACAATGACCAGTTATTGATCCACTGCTTTCAGGACAGTCTGACCGGAGCTGCAGCAAAATGGTACAATTAGCTGAGTTGTACCCAAATCAAATCGTGGAGAGATTTGGCACAGGCTTTCATGAAGCATTACGGCCATGTGACCGATATAGCACCTGACAGGATCACGTTGCAAAATATGGAGAAAAAGTCAGGCGAAAGTTTCAGGAAGTACGCACAAAGATGGAGGGAGGTCGCTACACAGGTCCAGCCACCATTACTGGAGAAAGAAATGACTATGCTCTTCATCAATACCTTGAAGTCAACTTTTATTAACCACATGTTAGGGAGCGCGACTAAGAGTTTCGCCGACATGGTGATGTCAGGCGAGATGATAGAGAACGCGATCAGCTGTGGAAAGATAGAGGCAGGAGAGAGCACGAGAAAAGCGGCTTCGAAGAAAAGGGAAAGTGAAGTAGGAAATATAAGCTCGGGTTATCCTAAACTTATTATGTTACTCCAACCGAGAGAGCGGTAGGCGTGGGCCAAAGAGCCCAACCAAGACAAGACCATCGGTTAATGAGCGATGTGCAGAGTAAGGCGAGAGAGTTTTTGAAATTCTGAAGCACGGTGAGTACGATGATCGTGGAGCAACTACACAAGCGACCCAAAGACGCACATCGAGATCGACTTTGATCCTAAACTCAGAGGTACATCGCAATGCGCTAATGAAGGTGTTAAACGAAATTTATGTCGCTGAGGACATTTCGGTAAACAAGCTAGACCGCCTCGTTAGTAACATAAGCGCAGACAATCTCATCTCTTCCAGCGATGATGAAATACCGCCGAGGGGCATGGGATCTACTAAGGCTTTGCACATCACTACCCGATGCAAAGGGTATACACTGCCAGGGGTATTAATTGACAACGGATCAGCACTGAACGTCTTGCCCCTATCTACACTGGACAGGTTACCTGTAGATAGCTCTCACATGAAAACATGCCAAAATATAGTCAGAGCCTTCGATGGCACTGAGAGAAAAGTGATGGGGAGGATCGAGATACCCCTTCTAATTGGGCCAAACACGTACGAGGTAGATTTCCTCGTGATGGACATTAAGCCTTCTTATAATTGCTTATTGGGGAGGCCGTGGATCCACTCAATGAGTCGTACCATCGTCATTGCACCAAAAGCTGAAGCTGGTGACAGAGGGCCGATTGATAACCATAAACGCAGAGGAGGATATCATTGCGTCTGTTGCTAGTAATACACCGTACATAGAGAATGACGCGGAGGCTATAGAGTGCTCCTTCAGTCATTAGAGTTTATAAATGTGACTTTCATCGTGAAGGTGGCAAGGTCCCAGTGCCAAAATCTCTGAAGCCACTAGGATGGGCCTCATGGTCGATGGTAGGAAAAGGAGCATTGCTCGGAAGGAGACTCGGGAAAAATACCTTCGGGCCCGGTTAGAGTGCCAGGATTGGTTGACAAACATGATCGCTTTGGTCCGGGGTATAGGCGGATACCGCATGCGAGAGAAAGGAGGAGCTGGAAAAGAAACGTGAGAGACGGAGGCACGATTGAATGGTGTTTGAGATCAAATGGGGTTCGATGACCTTTCCCATATATCTAATACATTCGTGTGCGGAGGAATTATTCATTCAAGGTTAGAGATTGTGAATAGAGAAACGATCAAGACATGATGAGAACTACGAACATCAATGCGTATCAAGAAAGTTCGAGAAAAGGAAACTTGGCGGGTATTCGCCCCTACGAGCTGGAAGTGTTCTCGGACAAACCGGATCATGGAAGAAATTCTGTAGTTTTTAGGACTAAAACAGAGTAATGTTCAAAACACACTTGTTGTTTCAAGCCTAGGGAACAACGAGAATCTTTTGTGAAATAGGCTCATGTTTAAGCATCTTTACTTTCAATAAAAGTGCATTTTCCTTTCATACCGTGCAGCTTATTCTTTTGTTTCTTTTCCATTCCATTCATAACCATAACGCATAAGTATTTCTTAAATTCATTTTCATTGAATACTCTTTCATACCTACCATAGGTCCCCGGATATCGATGTCATGAACAACGCTATTTACGGACCTGAATTTCACGATGAGCAAGACATGTGCCCGTAAGAACCTCAAGACTTTACTGGATGACGGAGATTGTAGTATATCCCGGATCTAAGGATGGTGGAGCAGGAAGAAAAACTGATTCTGCCTCACAAAGAGACAATTGAGAATGTGACTCTGGAGGAAGGGAAAGAGGTGAAAATTGGAAACCTCATCACCAGGGAAACAAGGCAAGACCTCATCAAGGCTTCTGTTAGAGTTCAAAGATGTCTTTGCTCGGTCGCGTGCAGACGTGCACAGGTTGAGCCACGATATTACGGTACATCGTATCCCAATAAAGGAAGATTGCAAGCCGGTTTAACAGAAGCTCTGAAGGATGAGACCCGATGTTGCGGTGAAAATCAGAGAGGAGATCAAGAATCAATTTGACGTTGGGTTCTTACGAGTTGTGAAATACTCAGAATGGGTAGCCAACGTTGTCCCCGTTCCTAAGAAAGATGGGAAAGTACGAATGTGCGTCGACTACAGAGACCTAAACAAGGCCAGCCCAAAAGACAACTTCCCACTGCCTCACATTGACACTCTAGTGGATAACACGGCAGGTTTCTCATTCTTCTCATTCATGGATGGTTTCTCAGGATACAATCAAATAAGGATGCATCCTGAGGACATGGTAAAGACTACCTTCATAACCTTATGGGGAACTTTTTGTTACCAAGTGATGCCATTTGGGTTAAATAATGCGGGGGCAACATATCAAAGGGCTATGGTAACCTTGTTTCACGACATGATGCACAAAGTGATTGAGGTCTACGTCGATGATATGATTGGAAAGTCTCGAACGGAAGGGGAGCATGTGCAAGTGTTGAGGAAACTATTCTTGAGGTTTAGGAAATTTCAATTTGAAACTCAATCCCGGCTAAGTGTACTTTCTGGCTCGATCGGGAAGCTACTTGGTTTTGTGGTCGTGAAAAAGGAATCAAGTAGACCCGGATAAAGTCAAGGCCGTGCAAAAGTTGCCTCCACCGTGCACTCAAAAGGAAGTCCGAGGCTTTCTAGGAAGACTAAATTACATCGCTCGGTTCATCTCGCAATTGGTCGAGAAGTGCGATCCCATATTTTGTCTTCTTAAGAAACACAACCTGCATTTGGGACGATGAATGCCGAAGGCATTTGACAAAATTAAACAGAGACTTGTCTAATACTCAGTGCTAATACCGCTTGATCCCGATGGACTATTGATTCTATATCCGACGGTATTCGATAATTCAATGGGATGTGTGCTAGGCCAACACGACGAGACGGGAAGAAAGAGAGGCGATATACTACATCAGCAAGAAATTCACCGAGTGTGAAATGAGATACTCGCCCATTGAGAAATTGTGTTGTGCATTAATCTGGACAACTCGGAGGTTGAAGCAGTACATGTTGTACCACACAACCTGGTTAATCTCGAAATTAGACCCTCTCAAGTACATGATGGAGTCGACCGCTTTGAATGGAAGAATGGCCCAATGGCAAATTTTGCTCTCCGAGTTTGACATAGTTTACGTGAACCAGAAGGCTGTGAAGGGAAGTGCAATAGCAGATTTTCTAGCCAGCAGGGCGCTAGACGACTACGAACCCCTGAATTTTGATTTTCCCAATGAGGATCTGATGTTTGTAGCGACAATTGAAGTTGGTAATGGAGTTGGAGCAATCCTGATATCCCCGAATGGAGACCATTATCCATTCACTTGCAAATTGGATTTTGACTGCACGAACAATATGGCAGAATACGAAGCATGTATCTTGGGAATTCGAGCAGCCATAGACCGCAAAGTTAAGTCGCTAGAAGTATATGGAGATTCCGCGCTGGTAATCTATCAGCTCAAAGGAGAATGGGAAACAAGAGATCCTAAATTGATCAGCTACCGAAAGTTAATTCTAGAACTAATTGAGGAGTTTGATGATATCGCATTCTTTTACCTCCCGCGTGATGAAAACCAGATGGCTGATGCCTTGGCCACCCTAGCTTCTATGATCAGAGTAAATAAGCAAGAGGGTATGAAGCCCATCCAAATGAGTATTTATGAGACTCGGCCATTTCGCCGCAATATCAGTGAAGAAGAGGAAAGAGATGATCATCCTTGGTATCAGGATATTTTGCGATATGTAAGGAGTCGTGAATATCCTGATCAAGCAACAGAAAATGACAGGAGAACATTGAGAAGACTAGCCAATGACTATGTCTTAGACGGGGAGATCCTGTATAAAAAGAGGAAAGATCAGGTGTTGTTAAGATGTGTCGATGCTGTTGAGGCTAGGAAAATCCTGGAAGAAGTCCATGAAGGTGTCTGTGGGACGCATGCCAACGGGTTTACAATGGCCGGACAAATCATGAGATTTGGGTACATGGTCCACGATGGAAGGAGATTGTATTCGTTACGCCAAGAAATGCCACAAATGTCAGATTTATGGAGATAAGATACATGTGCCTCCTTCACCTCTTCATGTTATGAATTCCCCATGGCCTTTCTCAATGTGGGGAATGGACGTCATTGGGCCAATCTCACCGAAGGCTTCTAATGGACATCGATTCATCTTCGTGGTCATTGATTACTTCACCAAATGGGTAGAGGCAGCTTCATATGCTAATGTCACGAAGACGGCAGTTAGTAAGTTTTTGAAGAAAGAGATCATATGTCGCTACGGTATGCCAGAAAGAATCGTGTCCGACAATGCACTAAACTTGAACAACGAGGCGAGCGAAGTAAGTCCGATCGGTTCAACATTAAGCACCATAACTCGTCGCCATATCGCCTAGAAAATGAATGGAGCAGTTGAGGCGGCTAATAAAAATATCAAGAAAATTGTGGGGAAAATGGTGAGACCTACAAGGATTGGCATGAAAAGTTACCACTTGCTCTCTACGCCTATCGAACATCGGTTAGAACCTCTACCCGGGGCAACTCCTTTCTCATTAGTTTATGGGATGGAAGCAGTCTTGCCCATTGAAGTTGAAATCCCTTCACTCCGGGTTTTATCAGAGTGAAGTTGGACGAAGCGAGAATGGGTTCAATCTCGATATGATCAATGAACCTAATTGAGGAAAAGAGGCTAAGAGCCATTCGCCATGGTCAATTGTACGAAGCGGATGATGCGGGCTTACAATAAGAAAGTCCACCCTGAGTATTCCACGAAGGAGATTTGGTGTTGAAACAGATCCTCCTATGCAAAAGGACTTCGGGGAAAGTGGATGCCTAATTGGGAAGGACCCGCACGTTGTAAAGAAGGCCTTTTTCGGAGGAGCTTTGATACTAGCCGAGATGGACGGCGAGAGTCCGCCAAATCCAATTAATGCGCACTCGGTCAAGAAGTACTTCGCATGAAAACGGGTTAAGGCGAAAACCCGCAAAGGGCGTCTTGAGTTAAAAAAAAAAAAAAAAAAAGAAGAAGAAGAAGAAGGAGAGGCCAAGGCGAAAACCCGTAGAAGGGCGCTTTAAGACCAAAGGGGCTTTGGGTCGAAAACTCGAAAAGGGCGGCTCAAATTATGATCAACTCGGATGGGGCATACAAAGTGGTTTTTCTGTGATCGTAATTAATGATGAGGAGGTATGTTATGTTTTAGGACATCGACAGAGTACCATGGTTCTCCTAGACACATGTTGAGCTCAGAATGGTCTTCAAGAAAATGCATGCAGAAGCTCGGGCTATGATATCCGGGGCATCGGCCCGCTCTTACTCATTTTGTACCTTAGCAAAATTTCTCGCCTTTGTTCAATTCATTCTTCACGGGTTTTTGTCCCGAATAAATTCCAATTTCATTCATCTCTACAATCTTTTTCCAAGCATTTCATATTGAAGTAATGATTCTTGAACAAATAATGTTTTCATGAAAGAAGTTCGGATATTACTCTGTAAAGCTCTAAATAATACAAGAATCAAAACAGGACAATTATTTAGAACTCACAAAGCTTAAAGGGCTCGGAACCCTTGAATTAAGAGTCTAAGCAAAGTGACGACATTTTTGATTCTCTGTTAGAAGTTCAATTGAAGACATACGTCGTGGGTATCACCCTAACAAGCAAGCGTGAGCGGTGATAACCCAAAAATTAAAAATTGGATCATGCTCATGACATTTGGCATTCATCCATTCATTCGCAATACATTGGTTAGGAGCATCTTTCAATCATGACATCCTAATCATTTGACATAAGCATAGACCCCATGAAGTCAATTCTACGGTAGGTTCCCAGAGGACAATGTAGCAAAGTTGATGGGAGTTACAGAAGATACGGATCTTATCTCTACCGAAAGGCGAGAGTAGAGCAGATCGGAAGATTATAGCCTTATCTTCACCGAACAGAGTGAAGCAAAGCTAAAGATAGTGGATCTTATCTCTACCGAGCGGGAGTAGAGCGGATCGAAGATCAAGCCTTATCTCTACCGAAAGCGTATAGAGCAAAGCTAAAGATAGTAGATCCTATCTCCACCGAGCAGAGTGGAGCGGATCGAAGACAACAGATCTTATCTCTACCGAGCGGGAGTAGAGCGGATCGAAGGTCAAGCCTTATCTTCACCGAAAGCAGGAGGAAGAAAGCTAAAGATAGTAGATCTTATCTCCACCGAGCAGAGTGGGGCGGATCGATCGAAGATAATGAGCCTTATCTTCACTGAGCAGGAGTGAAGCAGGCTAAAGATAGTGGATCTTATCTCTACTGAGAAGGAGTAGAGCAGATCGAAAGACTGAAGCCTTATCTCTACTGAGCAGAAGTAGAGCAGGCTAAAGATAGTAGATCCTATCTCCACTGAGCAGGAGTGGAGCGGATCGAAGACAACAGATCTTACCTCTACCGAAAGCAGAGTAGAGTAGATCGAAGGTCAAGCCTTATCTTCACCGAAAGCAGAGTGGAAGAAAGCTAAAGATAGTAGATCTTATCTCCATTTGGAGAAAGGGAGTGGGGCAGATCGAAGATAATGAGCCTTATCTTCACCGAAAGGGAGTGAAGCGGGCTAAAGATAGTAGATCCTATCTCCACCGAAAGCAGGAGTGGAGCGGGTTGAAGACAAACAGATCTTATCTCTACCGAGCGGGAGTAGAGCAGATCGAAGACCAAGCCTTATCTCCACCGAAAGCGGGAGTGGAGCAGCCAAAGATACTGATCTTATCTCCACCGAGCAGGAGTGGAGTAGATCGAAGACAACAGATCTTATCTCTCACCGAGCGGTGAGTAGAGCAGATCGGAAGATTGAAGCCTTATCTTCACCGAAAGCAGGAGGAAGAAAGCTAAAGATAGTAGATCCTATCTCCACCGAAAGCGTGAGGGGAGCGGGTTGAAGACAACAGATCTTATCTCTACTGAGCAGGAGTAGAGCAGATCGAAAGACCGAAGCCTTAACTCCCTAAGCAGTAGGGTAACAGGCCGAAAATTACAGATCTTAACTCCCTAAGCAGTAGGGTGACAGATCGAAGACGATGAGCCTTAACTCCCTAAGCAGTAGGGTAACAGGCTAAAAATTAAAGGTCTTAATTCCCTAAGCAGTAGGGTGACAGATCGAAGACGATGAGCCTTAACCCCCTAAGCAGTAGGGTAACAGGCCGAAAATTACAGGTCTTAATTCCCTAAGCAATAGGGTGACAGATCGAAGACGATGAGCCTTGACTACCTAAGCAGTAGGGTAACAGGCCGAAAATTACAGAGCTTTAATTCCCTAAGCAGTAGGGTAACAAACTGAAGAGAGCAGATCTTATCTCCGTTGAGTAGTAGTGGAGTAGATCGAAACAAAATTCCTATACCCCTGAGGATGCAATGGGTCAAAGCAAGGCTACATCAAGTCAGGACTCAGCAAGGCCGGGCAAGATTGGTCCTATTAAAGTCTTTGCTCCGTTCTCGTTACGACAATGAGCAAAGAGGGGCAGCTGTAGAACCCAATTTCTTACCCGGACCCAATACCATTTTAACCCAGAGCCCAATAAACAAAACCCTAAAAATTTTACAACAAACCCTAGCCCAAAAACCTAAAAAAAAATAGAAATCAGAGGAGAGCCTTCGCGCCGCACGTCTCGCCAGCAAGACCATGCCCCACGCCGCACGGCTCCTCTTCGCGTCGTGCGCATGCCCACCACCGAGCCACAGCGCCACATTAGAGACCTGATCTACCACGCACCTGCAAACGTGCCAAGAGCAGTTGTAAACAAAAAGATATAAAAAGCCAAATAAAAATTGTAAAAGGGGACGTTTTTTCTAGAGAGAAAATACACACAAGCAAACAGACAGCATATACAGAAACCAATATTAAGAGCAGTGAAGGTTTATTTTCTTTTTTTTTCTTTTTGGCGTTTTTTGATCTATTTTCCTGTTAACATTTTTTTTTTTTATACATTATTTTAAACTATATACATAGGTATTAAAATACAAAAAAAGAAAGAGGAAAACTTACTTTTTTTCGAATTTCGCCACAGTGGGCGTGTGGTCATGACGATGGGTCGGCGGTGGTTGGCGCCGGAGGGTCGGCCGGATTTAGGCCAAGGGGAGAGCATTTGAGAGATTTTTTTTTCTCTCCCCTGCTGAAATGAGAGAAATGAGAAGTTTTTTAAAAAAATGGCTTTTATACTGTATATGAAACGGCGCCGTTTTGAGTGAGAGGTCGAGGCCAAAACGACGACGTTTTGGGCCTCGACCCGCGACCGACCCGCACGGGGAAGGATCCGCGTGTTTTTTAGGGAGGGGCTAATTGCGCATTTAGCCCCTCCGCTTTTTTTATATTTTTACAATCAAGTTTTTTATATTTCTGATTCTGCCTGAAAATTATTCCATTGTTTCAATTTGGGTCCTCATTCGACGCACCGTTTCAGAATGCGGGGTTAATTGCTACTTTGGTCCCTCCATGTCGCGCGCGTATTGCAATTTAACCATTTATTCTTCCTTTATTTTAAATTTGGCCCCAAAGCTTCTATTTTGATCCAATTTAGTCCCTTTTTTTTACTATTTTTGCTATTTTACCATTAAATTGAATATTTTTATTACTACTATTTTTTTATATGTGTATTATTATAATTATAATTATATTCTTTCTAATATATTTACTATTATTATATATATTATTGTTTACTTTAATTGTTTTATTATAAATTATTATTATTATTATATCTATTTTTTTTTATTATCAAATACTTTTATTTTCTTTTACTACTACTATTTTCTTTTTATTAATACTATTATTTCATTATTTTCTTATTTTCTTTATTTTTTGCTTATTACTATTATTATCCTATTATTATTATTTTAATACTTACCCCTCTTTTGTTATTAATTATATTCATCACTCTTATTATCATTTTTATTACTTTCCTTTACTATTATGAGTTGTTATATTTACATTTTTTTTTAAAAATTCATAAAAAAAAGGGTTTCACAAAGGTAATATTTCGTGTTTGGAAGTTCGAGAAATCGTGCCCAATCGTGCTGAGTTTCGATTTTTCGTTCGTCTGGATGACTAAATATCCTTTAAAGATTTTGATCATGTTTTCTTAAATAAGGCAATATTTCGTGTTTGGAAGTTCGAAAGATCGTGCCCAATCGTGCTGGGTTTCGATTTTCCATTCGTCCAAATAACCAAATATCCTTTAGAGATTTTGACCGGGTTTTCTTAAATAAAGGCGATATTTCATATTTGGGAATTCGAGGAATCGTGCCCAATCGTGCTGGGTTTCGATTTTTAGTTTGGCCAAATAGTGGAATACCCTTTTTAAATTGCAATGCATGAGTTTTGCAAATCATGAAATGATCTTGGTATCGAAGGTTTGAAACATCGTGTCCTATCGTGCTGGATGTGGTATTTCATCTTTTCGGAACAAGAGAATTTCGATATCCAATTCGAATTATCCAAACATTTTTTAGAGGACTCATATTTTAAAAATCTTTTTCAATTTTCAATATTAGGACATTAATCAATCGATAAGGTATCAATTTTGGGCGTTGCGAGGGTGCTAATCCTTCCTCGTGCGTAACCGACTCCCGAACCCGTTTTCTTAAAATTCGTAGACCAAAATGTTTTCCAAAGTGACCCAATCACACTTCAAAAAAAGATTGGTGGCGACTCCGTTTTTCTTTTTAAAGTCGGCCCGTTTTCCAAACAAAAAAATGGTTTCGACATTAATGATCATATTGTATCTGATCAAGATGTATATAAGTGACTAAATTTATAATTTACCTTTAATCTTAAGTATATAAATCAAATATAAACATAAAAAACAACTTTTCAGACTCTCAATTTCAGTCCCTTTCGAAAAAAAATTGAAAGTGAGCAATTAAAAAGATTTAATAATAGCGTTGATTTTTTATTATCAATTGTATATAATTTTGATTTGTATAATAATAAATGTAGCACTTGATGTTTATATATTTTGTGTAAGTATTGACAAGATATGTAAATATTAGAGGTGTTCATGGGCCGGGACGGGCCGGGTTCGGGCCGAGCTCAACTAAAAATTTAGGCCCATTTATCGGGCTCGGGCCGGGCTGGACCCAAAAAATGGGCTTAATTTTTTTCCCAAGCCTGGCCCATATAAAAATACTAAAATCCGGGCCCGGCCCTGCCGTATTAAATTATTATATTATTTTATATAATTTTTAAATATATATAATACATCAAAAATACTAAAAAATCAAAATAAATATTTCCGAACAAATTGAAAATAAATTTTAAAAAATATGTAGACTTAAATAACACTAAGATAGATGTAACTTAACAAGCAAATACCTCTAAAATAATAATAAAATTAACAAATGCCTTTAAAATAATAAAAAAAATTAGCAATAAAATAAGTTTTATATAATATTCAATCAATAACAACAAAATAGTAGCAACATAAAAGTAATATGGTAGCAAAATAGAGAGAAAACAACAAAAAAATAACATTCAAAAAAAAAAAGCAGATTTTTTTTTGTCATTTAGTGAATTCGGGTCAGGCCGGGCTGGGCCCGGGCCAAAAATACCTTACCCGAGGCCCCGCCCATTTTTTAAACGGGCCTTATTTTTTGTCTAAGCCCATTTTTCGGGCTTATATTTTTGCCCAAACCCTTTCAAATTTCGGTCGGGCCTTCGGGCTGGGCCGCCCGGCCCATCAACACCTCTAGTAAATATTACAAGTTAAATTTGTAAAATCAAGATTAAATTAATAAAATGTGAAAATTTTGGGGGTTAAATTTGTTATTATATCAATAAATATATATAATTAACAGAAAAATGTTAACAATATGATTAGTTAGTTGAGTTGTTCACTTTCGAAATTGGAAGAGATTAAAAAATTGTGATTTTCTTAAAAGGGATCAATTTGTTCAATATTGAAATTAAGAGAGACCAAGGAAGAATTTTTACCAAATAAATCATTTTCTTAATTAAAGAAAAAGTAAAGCTAAACGGTGTGTTTTGGGCTTTTTTCAACGATAGTCACTCTCACCGCCTCTTACTCAGCATTTACCCAGTCACCGCTTCTATCTCAGCCTCTCACGGCGGCTCTGTCTCTCGCAGTATCCATCTCTAAATGTAATTCATCGACGGAATTCAAGGAGGGAAGAGAAGGTATAATAGAAGCTTGTTTGGCCACGGTCTTTGATCTGTATTTTCATTTGTTTTCCCTTTCGGTGATTATTATTCCCTTTACTAGTTCTTTGTTATGTTTCTGCAACTTGGCTAGAACTTAATTCTTCATTTTGAGCTATAATTGAAACCATATTTAGCTGTTACAACGTCTTTTCATTGCCGTAGTGTTGGTTTTAAAGGTAGTACTCGTATCTCTGTTGAATTTTTTATTCTTTTTGTCTATGGTTAAATATTAAGTTAGTTTCTTCTTCCCTTTATCTCGAATTACTGATTATTAATTCCTTCTTTTTATTTGCTAATGATTTCGTTACTCAAATACTTTGTTTTTGTTTGATTATATATAACGTAGCTTGGATTTGAATTATTTTGGATTCTGATATCCTACAGATAATAATAAATTAGACTTTCGAGTTTTTGCAGATTTAGATATCTGGAGATGAATTAATTCATATCTTCCGCGGACTTGAAGTTTTTAGGCTGTTTTGCTGATTTGGATAATTTAGAAAACCGCAGATAACTGACCTGCTCCTATCCTTATCTGGGAAATGAATTTGCTTGGAATTTTGATGGAAGCTTTTACTTCACTGTCACTGAACACCATTAAAACAGGCCTTATTTGGCTTCTAAGAGTGGCATGGATAGCTGGAACACTTCCTATCCTCATAGCTCTACTCCCTTTTCCAATTCTCAATTCATTTCATACCCTTTTACTAAGCTTTGCCAAGAGGGGCAAGATTATGCCATCTTCATCCCATGTAAGAACCTTTTTTTTTTTTCCTTCATATTTTTAAAGAAATTCCCATCAAATTTCATTCTTCAAACAATTTATTTTTCTTCCTGGGTTTTTGTGGCTTATGTAGAGGTTCAGAGTTCCACAGAGTTTCTTTCTGCACTTTTATTTGTTGGCTGTGGTTTGGACGACATCCTTGTTAACGTGTACCTGGTACTTTGCATACAAAGTTGCACCTTTGGGTACTGAGTCTTTGAGTTATCCTTTTGCTGCTAGTCACTTGACAGGAGGGTCACATGTTTTTTCCATACACAAGTCTCGTTTTACCTCAGCCGAAGACAGATTCAATGTTTGGAAGTCTGTGTTCTTGTTGTTGTTGATGGAAGTTCATGTCTTGAGGCGGCTTTATGAGACCTTTAACGTTTTTAACTATAGCTCTTCAGCTCGAATGCACATTTTTGGATACTTAACTGGTATCTAGTGAGTTGCTGAACACTATATGCTTCTAGTTGACTGTTGTGACTTCTTTTCTTTTTAGCTGAGCATGGTCAGTTAATGCATGAGCTTGACTATTTTGTGCAGCGACTATTGGTTGATGTTAATATAATCTTAAATGCCCTTGTAGTTGCATTTAGTTCTGATTGTATGATAATTGTATTGGCAGTTTTTATACAGCAGCACCTCTGTCACTCTGTACATTTTGTGTACTAGAGGCTTTTAATTTTGCAGCTGATCAAGTAGCTGAATTTAAAGTTGAAGGCCAAGAACTGGTATCAATTACGGGTTTTGATTTGTGGGGATATGTGAAACCTATAACAAGGCTTGGATGGTGCCAATGGGCTGGTGCTGCTATATTTGCTTGGGGGTGGTTCCATCAATATTGTTGTCATGCAATTCTTGTAGGTTTGCCTGTTTAAATCTATATCTGCTTGTGGGTGGTTCCAAATTTTATGGTCTATATGCATCGTTGTGCTGATTTTGGAGGGTTAAATGAATTGAATGCTAAGAGAATTGATATTAATGGTTTGTTTGTCACCCAATTTTTAGGTTTTTCTTAGCAAGACTGAAAATAAAAGCTATATCAAAGTTTAAACAAGATGGGATGAACACAAGGATTCAATTTTTTGTAATGCTTTGTAACTTGTAGACACCCAGATACTGATTTTCTGTCTTAAATACAGGGTTCACTTAGAGAACGCGGAGATCGAACTGCTGATTATGTGATTCCTCATGGAGATTGGTTTGAAATTGTCTCAAGTCCACACTATTTAGCTGAGATGGTGATTCTTTTTCACACTCTTTTTGCGGATGCTTGTATATTGTTGCTTTCAAAGTTATGATTGTCACTTCCTTTGCATCGTGCAGATAATATATGCTGGTTTATTGGTCGCGAGTGGAGGAACTGACTTTACCATATGGCTACTTCTTGGATTTGTGGTACTTTGTACCTCCTTCATAACTTTGTCCCCTTTAGCTGAACACTTTGTAATTGTTAGACTCATTTGTGGCTAACTATTTCAGGTGGCTAATCTTGCATTTGCCGCAGCAGAAACTCACCAGTGGTACCTCCGGAAGTTCGAGGACTATCCACATAATCGGTGGGCCATTCTTCCATTTGTTTCTTAGTTCCAAAGAGACAAAAAGTTCTGAAGTATATTTTTTTAAACCAGTTAGCTCCTGCTCTACTATTATCTATAATCCCTTTTTGTTTGATTATAACTAGGTTACTGAAATATATATAGATGCCTAAGCATTTTTCTGTTAAACATTATCATTGAGCTGTATATTGGATTATAAAATGCTTTGAAATTACTCATTTATCTCCCTTCAACTTCCATGATTCTTCATACTTCTAGATTTCAATTATCAAGATATAATATCTACTTTGTCCGATAAGTTCGGCTTGGATTAGGTTGAACAGGCAAATAACCGAGTCCAATCTAGTCCAACTTTTGAACACTCCAATATTTTTATGAGGTGGTCTTATTAGGAATGTATTCCTGACTGTTGTAGAAAACAAATATCATGTCATCTATATGATTCTTTTTCTTTTTCCCATTTTCCACTAGCCTAATTATAATTCAATATTGTCAACCATTCCCATTTTCCTTTACTTTCTCTAGAATATTCAAATCCCACAAAGCAACCTATGGGGTCCTTAGTCTACAATGCAAATTAAATTTATCAAAAGCTAGCATCCCATTTCTTATTTGTGTTTAGATTTCTTATGTATGAAACAAAAAGTGGATTCTCCACAAGCTTTAAGCATTGCCACAACTTGAGGCTACTTTAATAAAAGATTGGTACTGTTTTTGTGAAAGCTACTCAACACCTTTCTTTTCTTTTTGGTAAAGCAAACTTTTATATATCCCAAAGTTCTAATCACTGTTTTAGGATATGACTTAATGTATTAAAGTTTACAAATAAAATAATAAAGTTGCTTTCAAGACTTGATTCTCTATCTGATCACCTCATGCATATCGATGGTTAGGTTTTTGATAATCACATATGATTCACTAATTAGAAGCTTACACTATAGTAGGATTTAGGACAGCTAACCAACCACTGTTTCAAGTTTTGGGTTTCATTACTATACTTAAGATAGTTGTTGATTGCTTAAAAAGGTTTGCTGAAAAAGGTTAAAGTTCTAGGACTGACATGCAATGAACTATCAATTGTAGATTATAGGGAATTTCAATTATTCATTCCAGGGTAAACTACACTAATTATAAATTATTAGTAAATTTCATTGTTAGTCATCCAACCATAAAAAGTTATAAAATGTCATCTAATTATTTAAAATGTCATCTAATTATTTAATTTTTTTCTTTTTTGGTCACTAGTTGGCTAAAGGTGGTATCTTTTAAAATTGACATAATAGCAATTTTAACTCTTAACGTTCTACACAGTGTAATTTGGTCTTTTTTGCAGTTTTGCTTTTCTTTGCCACCCTTTTACTTATGATGTAAAAAAAAATTATCAGCTAAATTTAATTGAAAATATACAAAAAAATGAAAACTCCAAAAAATATAAGTTAATAATTTTGATTTTTTTCTCATTCTTTTGAAATTAACTCTTAATGTCACAAAGAAAAGCAAATCAACAAACAAAAAGAAAGACCAAATTACACCGTGTGTAAATTTTGAGGGTTAAATTTTTTAGAATCAAGACTAAATTGATATAATTTATAAATGTTGATGGTTAAAGTTGTTATTATGTTAATTTTAAAAGCTACAACTGTTAGCCGGTTGATGACTAAAAAAAGATAAAATTGAATAGTTGAGTGATTACTTTATAACTTTTTATATTAATTGGGTGACTACTTGGTTGAATTTACCCTTCATCCTATCAAATAATTTATTGAGAGAAAAAATGATTTAGGGAACAAGACAACATGGGAATTTTTACCAGGGGAATGAAGGGGGAGCTGTCCTGTTGTTGCTCCTGCGAAGAAGAAGCAAAAACACACAGATATACTGACATCCTTGTCTTATGACAACACTGCATTTGCATGGGATGTTGTTTCATATTTATTGATTCTTTGATATCTCTTCATAATGAAAAATTGTTGTGACCCAAAGTGTATTATTGTTATTGTTAGTCTGATATATTATTATTATTATTTGGTCTTGATGGTACCCACAAAGCTAGCTTATTTCCTCATGGGGAAAGAATAAGTGGAACTACAATCATTACTAGAATATACACTTTATATTTTTACTTGAAGTAATATCTTAACTAAAATCTTTTTATGTTTATTTCATTTAGGAATAAAATTAATTTGATTAAAGTTTAAATTATTACAGAGAACTAATTTTACTTAATACTTTATGACTGTTGTTGTTATATTACAACTTGACTGTTACAATGAAGTGTTATTATAGAGAATGATTATTATAGAGAGAGATAATTGTATTACGAATTCCTCAACAAATATTAATATCAAGATTGTTTGAATTGAATTGGATCAACTGATCAGATCGGTTGAATTAGGAACCGGTCGGGGAATTAGTGTAGAGAAATGCATTGAATCGGTTGACATAGGAATTGATATGAACTAGTAGAACAAAATGATTAAACTGAATTTTTAATGATTTATTTAATTAAACTGCATGGATTATCGAATTGGTCAGACCAATTGGATTGGCAAATTGATAGCTTGACTAATTCGATCTTCAATCCGATTCTAAAAGCCTTGGTTAATATTATAGACAGCAACGAAGCTAGAGGGGTAGGTAAAGGTTTTGGCCCAAAAATGAGAAATTACCTCTTTAATCTTTTTGAAAATTAGAAAATTTTAATTTCATTCAATAATAAAATTATATTTTCACCCTTTTTAAAATTTAGAATTTAATTATAAATTCTCTAATAATAAAAATTTATAATTCAACCCTTTAAAAATTATAAAATTGTTTGGATACTAAAATATTCTAATTTCGGCTTGACCATAGACTAAAACTTCTAGAAGGCTTCATTAATATATACATGTGTTCTTTTGTGTCGTAAATTGCATGCGAAAAATCGTTTCAGTACTTGGTTGGTTTTTTTTTTAATTATTATTTCTTAGTTAAAACGTGAAACGCATAAAAATAAAAAATTTAAGTAAAAAGAGAAAAATAATTTAAAAAAAAAAACAGTATAAGAAATGTTGAAATGTTGATAAATGTTAGGTGAGGTTGGGAAAATCAAAATTGATGTACGCTTACATTCAATTTCAATTTGTTGACATTTCTAATTGCAAATTCATGGTTTTTTTTTTATATTAATAATACAAAAAAATAATTACGAAAATCAAATGAAAAATCAATTATTTATGAGAATAAATCATTTAAACAGTAAAAAATGGTGTCGTTAATCTATCAGTTGGTATTACTTATAAAAAATAATATTTTAATAAAAATAAATTTAAAAAATGTGACGTCAAAAATGTTAAATGGCATCCCTTTTTCATCTTAAATTTATGCACTTTTGTTTTATAATTTATGCACTTTTCAACTAATTATTATTTTTAGTATTACTAATGAAAAAAACCCGTAATTTCATATTTAGTTTTTATTGAAATCTGATAAAGGGAATTAAAAAATAGGCTTGGGGGGAGGAGCATGTGTGTAAAGCTGTGCGTTGTGACCCCACACTCAGCCCATTATCGCCGACCATTGCCTTTGTCTTTTTGTAAAGTGCCACCGCCCTTTGCCCCCAACCTCACCTTACCTTTTTCTCATCACTTGCCTCCTTCTTGAATTACGTACATTTAACGTATATGAATACATCTCATATGGTCATTGGCATAATACACAATATTCCAAATATTTTATTAAAGCAATAATTCTATTAAACTAAAGCAGAGGTTATGTTAGTGCAAGTCAGAATCTAATTCTTATCTCAACCTTATTCAAATTTGGTGACACTGCCACCCCCACTACAATCCCACACCATAGCTAATAATCATCTTTTATATAAATATAAAACTACTTTTCTGGTTTTCTTTCACAGCTCAATTTCCCCAGTTTCTAGGGGAACCAAAACCCACCCTTTGAAGATGGTTCAAAGAAAGGTGACCAACAAGCTTGAAATTGGTATCCAAGCTGATCATCATATTGATGGCAAGAACAAAGGGACTGATTTGAAGAAAAAAATGAAAAAGTGTAGATCAATCAAGTTATCAGATATGAAGGAGGGCCTAAGATCATCATCACCTTTGGTTTCAAGGAAAACTATTTCTCCGCCTGTTGAACCACCACCACCACGTCACAACAACAGCAGGTCTATCATCAAAGGAGCTAGCAATGGATCACCAAACTACATGAAGTCCACCAGCAGTTCAGAGGCTAAAAAGGAGACCTCCGCCAGCAGTCAGGTGAGTTCTCGTAGGAAAAGTTCGGCTTCCGGTTTAACAAGAACGTCTAGTTTGAAGTTAACAAAAACTCCTAGTTTCAAACCTGTTAGAGCTTCCGCCAAAAAGTGTTCCAAGGTTGCTTTACGTTCAGATATGAATGTACAAAAAGCTACATGTTCTTCAACTTTAAAGGATTCGAAGTTTCCAGCTTATCTTATGCTTAATCCTGGTGGAACCGAGTATGAAGGAACTTCGATTGTGAAGGTTTGTTCATATACTTATTGTTCACTCAATGGTCATCATCATGCTCCTTTGCCTCCATTGAAATGTTTCTTGAAAGCAAGAAGACGTTCAATGAAAGTACAAAGAAGCATGAAGGTAGAAGCTTTGAGCCCAAGAAAGGCTTGTGGTGATGGAACAGAGGAATTGAACTCCTCCATGGACTTTTTTGTTGAAATATATGGCAAAAGCAAAGGTGAGGATAGTTCTGAATGTGGCAATGAAACAGCTCCAGAGCCTGAAACTGAGTCACGAGGTTCACTAAACGCTGAGATTGATTTTGGTGAAAATGTTGAACATGGCAGTGAAGTTGTTTCTCAAGTAGATACCAACGAGAACGAAGAGTTTCGAGGGATTTCGGCTAAAGAAGAATCCTCACCATGGAGTTTTAATGATGGGGACAAGCAGGAAGGTGTTTCGAGCGCTGATATGGACGGTACCATGTTTGAAGTTATTGATATGGAATGGGATGAATGGCCATTTTCTGCTTCACAGTCCGGCGATGAAGCCTGTTCTGCAATAGAATCTGATACGAGCATCGACGATTCATCGGAAACTGTTAGGAATGACATGACAGAGGAGGGTGTGACCGACGATAATGAATCTACAAACGACATTGATACATGTAGCCAGGTATCTGAAACCTTATGTTTTGACCAAGTTTTGGCTACTACCATGGATGAAGAACATGGGGAACCAACATCAGGCAAGGAGGAAATATTGGAGAATGGAGTTCCTGCAACAATTAATGAGGTTTCCGAAGTAGATTCTACATTTGAAGTTCCAAGTAGCGAAATTAGAGACAAAACCGGGAACGTAGATGTTGCCGGATTGTTGGTTGAAGCTAATGATGCTATTGATCAGACCCTAGAGGAACATGAAGATGCTGCAGATGGGGACACTAGGCACAAGCCAAGAAGCAAAGCTATTGTAAATGAAGAACTACCCGAAAAGCACACCACGAAATGGACGATTGGACATGGAAGACACGACGAGAACAACGACGAATTGAAGACATTCAACCCGAGAGAACCGAATTTCCTATCTGTTGTTCCAGAGACAGATAAAGAAAAAGTTGATCTAAGGCATCAAATGATGGAAGAAAGGAGAAATGCAGAGGAATGGATGTTAGATCATGCACTTCAACAAGCAGTAACCAAGCTTGGACCAGCTAAAAAAAAGAAAGTGGCATTACTTGTTGAAGCTTTTGAAACAGTCTTACCATTGCCTATAACTAAATGTGAAACTCATTTAAGGCATCATACTTCAACAGGATTTGCTCATAGCCATGGTAGAACCATTCAAGCTTGTAACTGATAGACTGTTCTATTACATTTTATTTGTTTGGTTTTTTAGTTTGTATTTGTGGGTGAGAATTATGTCTGCTGTTATGTACTTGTAATGGTGGCACTAAAGTTTATGTTTTAAATAATTAATACATCAATGTTTTTTACATGTATGTTTGAGGTATAAGAATTTTAATTATTCTTAGAATACTGATAATGCTAAACTAATAGTAGATACACATGGGATGCATGGATGCCAAAAATGTTTGCTTTTGCCATAACATTATTGTGTATATACATGCCTATGTATACAGTGTTGTTCATTGTTTCTACTTACAACGACGGGTTGTTTGTCATGTGTCGTATGTGAAAAGTAGGTAATTTGTCACGTATAAGTTTTTTTTGTCTTAATTCAGTTTACACTCAATCATTTTTTTAATATTTTTAAATAGATATATTTGTTTAATATTTTTAACACTTAAAATTAGATTATGATTTAAATGTTAACCAATTATAAAAGTTTTAATTATAATAGTTTGTAATTTGTTAACCAATTATGTGCCAAAAATATTTCAATTTCACTTCCAAAATTGAGAAAAATGGTTTAAGTTCTTTTTTAAGAATTAGGTTAAAGAAAATGTAACTTCCAGCACTCGCAACACATGTGAACCAAATTGCTTGCATTACTAAAATAGATGAAACTTTGATGCCTGTCTGCCTATTTATCCATCAAACAAGTGGACTAGTAAATGCAAACTCAAACAATATTTTTTTCTCCTCTCTAATGGGGTTTTCAAGGACAAGAAGATCATACTCTCTTATTGCTCTTAGCTTTCTCACCATTTCCTTTCTATGTTCAGAAAATGCCAATGGTTGTTGCAATGTATACAAAGGTAAGTGGGTGTATGACAGCTCCTATCCTCTCTACGATTCATCAGCCTGTCCTTTCATCCACAAGGAGTATAATTGCCTCAAGTATGGCCGCCCTGATCATCTTTACCTTAAATATAGATGGCAACCAAGCAAGTGTAATTTGCCAAGGTACATATCTCTCACCGCCCTCAAAGTTTGATCTGCATGGCTATTAGCTTAATGGAACAAATGACAGGTTTGATGGGACGCATTTGTTGAGGAGATTAAAAGGCAAGAAGATAATGTTTATTGGGGATTCCATAAGTACAAACCAATGGCAATCTCTGTTATGCATGCTTCACGCTGCAGTGCCTACTACATCTGGTATAATCACACAAGACTTGCATAATCACACTGTTTCCACTGTTACTTTCAAGGTAATCAATTTATTCTATTCATACATGCACAAATACATGTATGTATAGGTAACTAACTATGGTCTATGTATATGGTGGACTAAAACTTTCAGCATTATAAGGTATCGGTGATGCTATTTCGTTCGTTGTACTTAGTAGACGTTGATAAGGAAACAATTGGCAGAGTTCTGAAATTGAATTCTGTAAGGAATGGAAATCTATGGAAAGAAATTGATGTTTTGATATTCAACACTTGGCATTGGTGGCACCGTAGAGGACCGAAGCAACAGTATGAGCTCTACAAAAATAAGTATAATCTGATTAACTGATGACTTTTAGCAAGGTCTAAAGATCTGTAATTGTTAACTGCAGATGGGATTATGTGCAATTTGATGGGAAGATTCGTAAGGACATTGATCGCATGGTTGCTTTTCGTACAGCTTTGAGAACATGGGCTAAATGGGTTGATTCAGATGTGGATACCAATAGGACTAAAGTTATATTTCAAGGAATTTCCCCTTCTCACTACAAGTGAGCTGTTTTCCCTGTTGCGATCTATTTGTTCTGTATTAGCCTTCCAAGTAACATGATTACTAGTCTCTTGTTTATGTATGTATCAGTGGCATAGATTGGAATGAGCCAGGAGTAAGGAATTGTTCAAGGCAGACGACACCATTCAAGGGATCGATTTATCCAACTGGTTTACCTCCGGCAGAGTACATAGTTAAAGAGGTCATGAGGAACATCAAGAAACCTGTTCATTTGCTTGATATTACGATGCCCTCTCAATTAAGAAAAGATGCACATCCTAGCTCTTACAATGACTTCAACGGCATGGATTGCACCCACTGGTGTGTTGCCGGCCTCCCCGATACATGGAATCTACTTCTGTATGCAGCTCTCATCAAATAGCAGAGAAATTTGGTTCAGGCACTAGCCACCCAACATATATGTGGTCTCTTTAAATTATTTATTTTGCTTACTCAAAAAAGATCATAAGATTATACATTGAAAATATAATAAATTTGTTTTACTTCTGTTTGCAGTTCTCAATTATGCATGTGATGTAATTCAATTATTTATGGCATTGGTTTGTTTTCTTCTTGCTTTAGATTGTTTCTCCTATTGACTTAAAAAAAAAGAGAATTGGTGTTATATATTATCATTTATATTTTTGTGAGGATGAATATGAGAATCCTAGGATTGAAGGAGATATTAGCTTCAACTTTTCATCAAAATACTGAAATAAGTACATAATATTCTTTATAGAGAGAACAAAAAAGATGAAACAAGCACACACAAAATGAGTAGCAATCTTAGTTAAATCGTCTAATCCCCCAAGCTGATACAAAATACCAGCAAAAAGTATAATGTGGCTGAAATACATCCATAAAACTGGGATCAACCTTACTACTAAAAGTTTTCATGTTTGTAATTCCCAGTGCCAAACATGATGCACTTCAAAATCAATACTTAGGTTATAATGTGAAATGCAACAGTTCGATAGTGGATTTGCAAAAACTGAATAAAGGAAAGTGGACGCCCCCATACTCCAATAGAGCAACTCAACCTACAATGAAAAAGGCATTTCCATGGTCACTTTGTAAAGCATTAGTTAAGCCATGACGAAAATAGAAGAGTAAATTACCATTCGGTTTGAATTGAAATGAAACTGAGCTCGTCTCACACAAACCCCAACATATTTCCTTATTTCATTTGGAGCAACTGATCAGTAACCTCTACCGCTTGAGAATTTTGCACATTCTGTACGTGCATGATCAAAAGAAACAATTATAAAGACAGGTAAAACCAACGTTTTCAAAAGTAAAACACTTTAAAATGATTGGTACCATTTCATCGAACATATGTTTTATGGTAGTGTTAAGATCGCCTTCCCACTGCGTTTCACCGTCCTCATCTCCTGTTAAGTGCGTTTGTTCCAGCCTTGGTGTGCTTAACTCCCCTTGACAGAAATTCTTCATTTTGGGGCACTTTTTCACCTTCACCATTTGCAAGACTGGGAACTCCAACAAGTGATGCGCCAAGGAAAAGCTTGCTAGACTTGGCAGACAACTTAGTTCCAAATACTTCAGTTTTGGGAAAACAATGTTGCCTTGTATTTCTTCACCCTCGCATGCTATGATTTCTTGTATCATCTCACAATCATCTATGCTCAGGCTTTCTAGTAGCGTCAGGCTCTTTGCTGTCGAGCATGCCATTAGATTGATGAATCCATGGCATCTTGAAACTTCCATACTTAATAGATTTTTGAAAGACAACAAAAATGGCTCTAAAGTCTTTAATGTTAGCTCTGGAAGTTGAGACAACCTTAACGCCTCTAACTGATAGCATGCCGATGTGTGCCTTTCCTCATTGATGAGTCCTCCAGACAAAGTCTTTAATGTCAACTCTGGAAGTTCAGACAAGCTTAATTCCTTTAACTGAGAGAATGCTGATGTATGTGTTTCCTTGTGGCTGAGTCCTTCAGACCGGACTATTTCAGAAATGGAAGCATTGTTTATAACAAGCTTGTGAAGCTTTGGTAGTGAGCAAATGAAGGAATATGGAAGAGTAGTGGATGCCTCAGGAAAGAATTGGAGGTTAAGAAGTTTGAGGTTTGGGAAACACTGCAATGAGAGTTGTCCATCACATATCCCCTTCATCATATCACTCGTCTTCAGTGTTAATTCTTGTAAAACAGGGAAAGTTTTCTGGACACCAACAAATATATTAAACATGGATTAAAAAGTTTTAAATTTAAGCAAGAGAGAAGGTGAGAATATTAGTTAGTTGAAAAGGGAATTTATAGGTAATCTCATTTGATTTGGATGTAATCTCAAGGAATGAAGATGGAATATCAACTATTAATGAAGATACCTCATTGACGCAAAACAAGGGTTGTTGGTCTGGGATTTCAACCTCACCAAATATCTGTGCTTTGTGGCATTCAATAACCTCCATTTGTTTCAACGATGGCCATTGGGTGGTATGCATATTCAAACTCCGCACCTTATCCAGTACAAGGTCATTTACACGGGGAAATACAAACTTGGTCGTCACTGTTTCTACCATAGTAGACCGAGTAGCTGATGTTGACTGTGATTCATTGGCAGTGAGTCCTTGCAGCTCAATTATTTCTTCTAACGAATCACAATTCTGAATGTGCAAGTTCTCCAAATGAGGGAAAACAACCTAATAAATCATTTGATTGGGTTAATAACTGGAATATGTTGAAATGAAAAAGATTAATGAAAGAAGTAAAAGGAGAAGGATGGTAAAGTAAAAGAAGAAGAAATGACCTTTTGATTGAGGACAGCAGAGTCATTTGTTTGTGTAGGTTGGTGAATTTGAGGTTCATCTCCAGATACAGATTTAGATATGAATGTTTTCAGGAGAGGACAATTTCTTAGTCTTAAATCTCTCAAGCGTTGGAATTCAGAGTAATTTTGAATGCCGAAACTTGTGAGTTTGGGAAGGTCTTCCAGCGACAGGGACTGTAGTTGAGAGAAAATCGTATGATTCCTCCATTGATCTTCTGTAGCCAATCCATCCGTGAAGATTACTTGTTCTATCATATTACAGTCCTTAATTTCAAGGGTGTAGAGACGCCCAAGATCTTTTAATAAGAAAGACGGAAACAGGTATTTCAAATCGTGACACCCTTCCACCCGCAATAGACTCAAGTGTGTGAATTGCAGCACCCTCAAATTGGGAATGAGAACCTGCAGACATATATAAATGTCATAAAAAGATAACATAATTGTTCCTTCTTTACATACAAATACAAATTGAATGAAAATGAGAAGAAGAAATGATAAAAGGTAGAGAAAAGTGAAAGATGGAGTGAATGAAGTATAAAATGAAGAGGTGCATAAATCCAACATCATTCAATTTTGGAATTAAAAAGAAATGCCTTTTACTACTAAAACTTTCTTTTTCTATCCGTAAATTACACTTTCAGTATCATTTACATTATTTATTTGTCATTTTCACTTTTATTTTATTTCAATAATATAAAATTAAAGCTTGATTTTTCATTCATACTTTGAAGGTTTTTTTTATTGCTGTAAAATAATTAATATATTTTAATTATGTTTAATAATTTTAATAATATTACTTTATATTAATTAATGAAATAAAAATACATTATATTTGTCACTTATATTTTTTTTCTGTTCTTAAATTGGTACCTATAAAATCATTAAATTAACTAAATTACCCCAAAGCAGTTACGAAAATTGATGTGGCCCTAAGAGACCAATTCGCTATTAACCGTGGCATTTCTTATAAAAGTCTCACCCAATAACAATTCGCTATTAACCGTGGCATTTCTTATATATATACTCATGAATTCATCAAATAGAAAGAAGATATGAATTAATTTGTGCACATAAATATTGAATACCAAACTGACCTTGTCGCAGAATAAAGCGGCAGTATTATCTTTCAGGTCTTGCTCGCCAATCACTTTTTCACTCTTTCTTGAAATTGAAGAAGATAATGTCGTCATTTTTGGACAATCATCTATCTTAATATTCCACAACTCTGGAAATTCAAGAGCTCGACTTCCCAAATAAAAATTTGTCAAGTTGGAACACGTCTCTATTTTTACGGTAGAGAGCTTAGGAAATATCAAATTATGTATGGTTGCTCCCTCGTCTTCCCGGATCACTTGTTCCATGATACTGCATTCTTTTACTTCTATACGCTCTAGTCGCTTGAGGCTCAAAAGTATAGAAGGGGTAAAAATGTACATCAGGCTGCTACATTTATAAAACACCATTTTCCCAATGTTCTGCAACTCCAAAATTTCTCGAGGGTTTCTTTTCCATATTTCTAACTCTGGAAACGTGTCAGAGATGGTCAAATCCTGTAAGCCCTACAAATCCATCCATATTATTACACTCATAATTCAAAATAAACACTCTTCATTAGTTATTCTACAATGAAAGAATAAGAAAGAAAATCGAGCACTAACATTCATTGTTTCAGGACAAGGAAGCTAGATAGCATTATGAATTAACTCCGTACCTTTTCTATGTACAACTTTTGTATGGTGGTATTCAGGTCACCTGCCCAACATCCTTTTATATCATAAACCCCTTGTCTTTGTTTTACTCTTTGTAATTGTGGGGTGCTTAAAACTCCGTCAAAAAAGATCTTCAATCTAGGACACCTTTCCACAACTACTTCTTCCAAACAAGGAAAGTTGAAGGTGTAACTCCCTCGACAAAAGCTTGTGAGGCTTTGTAGACTTCTTAATTTTAAACATTTTAATCTACCAACAACTACTGTTTGATGGTAGTCTCCCACGTGTGCCACTATTTCTGTCATTTTAGAGCAGTAGCTTACCTCCATGGTTGTTAATTGCACCAGACTCTCTACTACTAAGGGTGTAAATAAGTTTGTCATCATTGAACAAAATGACACCTCTAAAGTTGTGAGATTTTTAAAAGATAATGAGGAGGCTCCAATATTGATCAAATCATCACAACAAAAAATTGTGAGTGTTTGGAGATTAGAAAGAATATGGCCAAGCTCTGAATCTTTCCTCCACATACGCTGCAGATTTCTGAGATGAGACAATCTCAATTTTTTTATTCGTGATGGAGTCCCAACGTCTCTCTTACAAGGGAGTCCATCTCTGAAACTAAAACACTCAAGATGAAGACTTTCCAGATTGCAGATTTTTCTCATGAAAGGAAATATAGGAAATCCACCACGGAAGCCACCATTCACTTTAAGAACTTTAACGTGGGGAAACAAGTTCGGTGGAGACTGGTCTTCAACACTAAGATGTCGTAACTCAAGTAGTTGAAAATTGGGAGAGACCTAGGAAACCAATTAAACATTAACAGATGAAGCTCAATGTTGATGTACATGCTTAAATAAAACCAATGTACAGTCATAGGATTTTTTTTATTATTTAATTTTAAGAAATCAGAATAGCTTATACATGAAAACTGATAAATAAAAAGACAAGAAATCATAGTTTCTGATTAAAACAAAAGGTAATATAATAAAACATGACACTTGTACTTCCTTAATTGCTTTCAACACAATAAGCTCTTCTCTGACTCACTTTCTTTCCATCTTACATCTTTTTTTATGGTTAAATGCTCAAATTAGTCCCAATCTTTAAGAGGTTGTTCACATAACCTTTATAAAAATCTTCAAATAAAGTCTACTCTTACTTTAACCCAATATGAGTAAAAAAATAGGTGAATTTTAACGTATTTAGAATAAAATATATGACAATTGAATCAAATATTGCTAGAAAATAAAAGAAAATAATAAAAATATAGTTTAAAACCTAATATACAACATTTGAGAAATCTTTATTTGAGCACTTTAAAAAAAGTTTGACTCTTATTTGTGCACTTTCAGAACATTTTGGTCCTTATTTGAGCACTTTGAAAGGTTAAGCTTTCATTTGAACATTTTTGTAAAGATTAGACCATTATACGAGCATTTTCAAAAATTTGAATCTACGTGAGTAACCTTTAAAAGGTTAGCCTTTTATTTGAAAATTTAACTACACTTATGGTCACTCTAAAGTAAGATCTATATTATTTTGATCACTCTAATTTCTTTTCTCAATTTAACCACTCTAAATAAGATAATTGTATGAATTAATCATTGTCGTTAAATTTTTCATTTTATTTTAATAGATTGTATGAACAAAGCTAAACAAATACCTGTTTATTGATACTGATATCAACTCTCTCTAAATTTGAAAATTCTTCCCCGCTATTTAACACCGCAAGTCCACTCTTGATGCCTTCAAGTCCATTTAGATCTAGATACAAATCTTCAGTCTTCTTCAGCAACATTTTCACCCCATTGTTCGAAGAAATGTTTGTATATATCATGAGCTTCAATGTTCTCGAATATTCATATTTTAAAGGCCGTTCGAATTCAGCATAATAACCCACGAGAATCCTATATCTGTCCAATGTCTCAATGAATCGATGCTTTGGAATCATTTGGACATCAGGAATATCAACATGTAAAGTAGTTAGACGAGGCAAATTGTTTAATTCGTCAAGGCGTGCATTTCTCCTTTCGTTGCCGACTACTCCTTCATTTTCCCATCCAGCAAAGCTTCCCTCCATATATAATTCTTCTAATTTAGACAAACTTGATAAGACATTTGGCGGAATGATTTTGAGTTCTCTACACCAACTCAAATCTAACAACCTTAACCGAGCCAATTGTGTCATCTCCTTGGGTAGTTTTTTTATCCTTGAGAAAGCAAGGACAAGGATTTCTAAATTTTTGAGCTCTCCAATGATGGTTATGTCTTCAACTGGACATGCTCTTAAACACAACATGCGAAGATCTATGAGGTGATTAATTGACCATAGATAGCGAAATGAAGGTCTGTAAGGTAAATCCAAGACTTTGAGACTTTCAATTCGTCTGAAAAAATTGGGAGGAATTTCCAGTACTGAACCATAATGGGACATATGAAAAAAGGAAAGACCTGAACACTCCAACTCCTTAGGAAGCTCGGCTATAAGTTGACGACAAGTTAAGCTTATCCAATTCCAGCCGTTCATTTTCTTCTTATCAGACCACTCCATCGGAACATGATCTCTCAAAACAAGCATGCGATAGTCCCTTGATGCAATAACTAAAGCAGCATCCGAAACAACATCATGGATATCAAAGTGCTCATCATTATAACCATCAAGCAACAAGGAAGACGCTTTGAGATTAGCCACAACCGTCAATACTTTATTTCTAGCTTCTTCCATAGTGTTGACACCACCAAATAAATCCAAACCCACGGTATATCTCACCAAGTCCTCAACGAGACCATTACGGCCCATTACACTGCAAAGCAAGAAAGTCTGCTTAACTTCCTCACTTCCTAAACAATTAAAACTCAACTCAATTAACTTCCTCACAGCAGTTATCTCCGTGAAGTTGCTTAGTGAAGGCCTCTCTAGTTCTCGCAAAGCATTCTTCCACTCAAACAATCTTTTGTTTCTCAAAGCCCCTGCCACTGTCGCAATGGCTATTGGCAATCCTGCACATTTTCTGGCTACCTCCATAGCTGTAGGCTTCAAATCGCAACTTTCAACACAATCGCCAGCCTTCTTCTTGAACAGGTCCCAGGCCTCCTTTTTGTTTAGAGACTCTATTGTTAAACATTTCTGAGCATCCATCCTATTTGATAAAACATTGAGCTCTCTAGAAGTTAATAGTAGTTTGCAGCCCTTGTGTTCATCTCCCAAAGGAATCCCTACTTCCTCAATATCAACCTTCCCCCAAATGTCATCCAAGACAACCAGAACCCTCTCCTCTTTCTTCAATCTTTCTCGTAGTCGAAGTGCCTTTCCATCGGTACTCTGCTCCTCAAATTTCAAGCCCAAAAGCTCCGCAATTGTGTTCTGAATTTTCCCAATATCAATGTCTTGAGTTACTGTTGATATGACAACCGAATCAAACAACTTGTCCTTGCCCTTGACCTTTCTAGCAATTTCTTTTACTAGCGTTGTTTTTCCAATCCCGCCCATACCGTGCACTCCAATAACGCTGACGCTATCATCTTCTAGTGCCTTCATTATTTCATTCAAAACCGATGTTCTTGACTCGAATTCCTCGTACTCTTTAACTGCTGGGACCGTGATATCCTGCAGAGCTACACGATAAGCAATCTCGGGAAACTTGCTCTGTTCAAGTAGCTTGGCAACAGCCTTCGCCTTCTCTGCAGCTTCCAAGCTAAGCTTGTAACGACTCCAGATATTAGGACACAAACCAACGAAACACTTTTTCTCTGCTTTTTCTTCATCTTGCGTCACTTTCTCTTCTTGTTTAGGGATCTTCCTGTCCACTGCAGACAGCCAGTTGTTAACATCGCCTCGGATCTCTTTGCCGCTTCGTAAAGCAGCATCGACAGAACGCTGCACTCTCTCCCTTTCAACTTTCAGCTTCTCAGTTTGGTCATTGAGGGTCTCAACATTTTGCTGAAGATTGGAAAAGTATTTGACATGGTTTATGATAGGAGAAACCGTATACTCTGCAGCTTTAGTGACAATAGAGCTAACGATACCAATAACAAAATCCATTGATAGAGCAAACAGCAAGTAACCTGGATAAACACAGCGACAACAGAAATCAAAACAAAAGCAGAAGAAAAAATTACAAATAAAAAAGAGCAGAAAGTAAAGTATCAGAATAGTAAGAAGTAAGAGCAAAAGAAAGTAGATGGCGTACCTTTCCAAAAAATAAGAGAAGGAAGGATTCAGCGATTAATTCTCCCAGTTACGAACGAGCAAAATTATAATTTTGCTTTCTTTTCTCTTAACAGAGTGAAGCGAGTAGTGATCTGACAAAGGCAGCTCAATCTAAAAGTTAGCAACTTTTGAAAGTTTAACCTTAAGTTGACTAAGTAGGAGAATAATATATTTAGTCTTCAATATTTATTTATTTTATTAATTTGATTTTAATTTTAAATAATTTAATAAATTTAACACTTTAAATTTATAAATTTTATCAATTTGATCTTTAAACTTTTTAACCTAAGTTTTCAGCTTTTAAATAGAGGCTTTCCACCTCTTTTAATTGTTTTATTTATAGTTAAAATAATTTAATTGCGTATAAAATTTTTTTGTTTATATTTTTAAAAAGTTAATGTTATAACTTAATTAAATATAGAGAATACAAAATTTAATAATATAAACCGCAACAGCCTTCACCTCCTCTTGAGCTTAAGAAAAAACTCTCTCCCTAATCTTTAAATTAAAGAAAAAAAGTGCTTAAACACATCTTTTTCTGATTATTATAATAACATCATATCATGGTTTTCATTAACCAAGGGTTGATTTTAGAAAATAATTGTTGTGAATGTGTCCAATTGGGAAGCTACACAAATGTAGGAATGAAGGCACCAAATAATTGTATTGCAGATATATGATGCCCACTTGTTTTTAATCTTCAATTATGACTCATAAATTTTTGTTGAATGTTTAATTCAAAGATTAATAGATAAAGTTTTTTACTTTATATGTTTTCTTTTTAATTTTATTTCTCAAAATTTTATAATTTATTTTGCTGTCCAAATATTTATAATTTTGATTGTCTTTTATCCATTATTATTCAATACAGGATAAAATTTTTATTTTACTTCCCAAAAATTTATAACTTTGATTGTGTTTTATCCATTCCAATACAAAATTTTTGGTTTTGCTCAAAAAGAGAGTAAATGATTGTCAAGAGAATAAAGTTGTCTTTGTTTAAGTCCTTTATCTTATGATCTTACTTTATCATGTTGATATTGGATCGAATAATAATTATGTCGGTTTGTAAAGACTTCTTTCACGACTTAAATCGAAATTAATTAACTCAATAAATTAAAACAATTTCATCATTAAAGAGCCTTCACTGGATTGGTTTTCATTTTAAAAAATTAATAATCTTTTAAGAATTAATAAAAATGTAAATTTTAAATTTAAATTTAAAATAATTCTTTATTTATAATTTTATCTAAAAATAAATTAAGAGTGTAAATAAGACAATGTTACTTGCAAGTTTTTCGAATTTAACTAAAAATACATTGAATTTGGTCAATAATTATCGAATCAATTTAAACTATCAGTCGAATCCAAATCCAACATTGTAATACTAATATAAATTAAAAAAAAATTAAATAATAAAATATTTCCATGATAATTTATGGGTTTTTTAGAATTTAATATCATTAAAATTCTTTGAGGTCCAATGTAGTGGATAAAGATATGAATGAAATATTAGCAAACTAAAAATGTCCATGAAATTAATGGAGCGGGTGGTTATGAAATGAGACAAAGTAGAATTGAAGAGCGTATGGTCCATAATCAACCAAATCCTATAGTGTCCATGATGCATTCATCACTACCAGAATAAGAATGGATTAAACTTAATACGGATGGAGCAATATTGTCTACTAGTAATAATGCTTCAGATGGAGGAGTATTTAGAGATGTCAATGTGATATGGTTGTATGGATTTTCAATGATGATGGGCAAAAAAATGATTTTTCGAATTGAAGCAAGAGTCATGATTGAAGACCTGTGCATAGCATGGGAAAAAGGTTACAAGTAGCTAGAACTAGAATGAGATAATAAGCTTCTAGTGGAGCTTCTACTAGCGAGTGGTGTTGCCAATAGTAGTATGGTTGAATTACGATTAATCAGCAGCTTGTTCAAATGATATTAGAATATTAGAATTCACCATATACCAAAAGCTCAGAATGCGATTGCTGCTTGAATGGTCAAGTGCGTGAATAGAGATCCTTCGATTTTAATGTTATTTGAGGAACCATCTCTAGTACAAGGGGTTTTGTTGTATGGTAATAATGCCTTTATATAGTTTTGATTAATTTTTGATGTAATCGCTTAATACTGCTTTTTTTTAAAAAAAAAATACACTTTGATTAATAGTGGCTTTTTAAAAACTTGAGGGAAAAAAGGAAAAAAATAGATAGAGGATGGAGGTGCAATTGTTGGTTAACAGAAGTATGATCCCGAAGCATATTGTGAGTGGGAATAAAAAATTAAACTTATGTTTCGTTACTATAAATGCCCGAAAGAAGAAAAAGTCGAATTGGCAACATTTGGATTTTCAGATTATGCATTGAGTTGGTGAATTCAACTTGGAATTGATCGTCAAAGAAACCGCGAAAGGGTAATTGAAACATGGGATGAGTTGAAGCAAGTGATGCGAAAGCGTTACGTTCCTTCTCATTCCTATAGAGAGTTACAAACGAGACTTCAACGCCTTATTCAAGGTAATCGATCTGTTGATGAGTACTTTAAGGAGATGGAGATGCTTATGCAAAGAGCAAATATACGAGAGGATGAATAAACTACCATAGTGCGATTTATAGATGGCTTGAACGTTTCAATAACCAATGCTCTTAATCTTCAAACCTATATTGATCTTGAGGAGATGGTCCACAAGGCAAATGAGATTGAGCAACAATTTCAGCAACATCAATCTCGTCCATTTGGCGCATTACACTATTATCGAGGTACAAGTTCAAATTCTACTTTCAACAATTTGAAACTTCTTATGCTATTAATAAGTTGCTACCAAAACATGCTGAGGCTAAACCTTTTGAGTGGAAAAGTGGGGCTCCTACAAAACATTCTTCTACATCTTTCAAGCAGCTCATTTCTACTAATTTTGCTGAAGTAAAATAAGTCCTTAAATTTAAAATAAGTTAATTTAAATATATAAGTTAAATTTTGCTTTAAGTCCTTGTACATTTTTATATTTAAATTTTAATTTTTCTACTTTTGAAAATTTAAAATTCAGGTCTGATTTAGTAACATCATTAATATTCTTTTATAAATTTGTAATGAAACTGGATTTAATAGAAGAATTTAATAATTATTCAACTGAATACATGAATTAAATCTACAACTTTACGTATAGTACAAGATTAATAGTAAAATTTAACCAATCGGTTTAACTCTTACTATTTGAGTCAAGACTGAAAATTTAAAATTCAAGAAGTAGAGGGACTGAAATTGATCAATTTGAAAATGTGTATGCAGTGGCGGAGCCAAGATATTAATCTTGGGGGGCCAAGCTAAAAGTTAATGCGCTACATAACAATCGATTTAAACATACTGCTTCCTATTACTTTATTTTTTAATATTCTTTTTAATACTATAAAAATATTTAAAGGGGCCACTTATATTTTTTGAAAGGCCATGGTATATTTACAAAGGGAAAAATTGCAAAAATCTTAAACCTTGGAGGGCCATGACCCTCCTAGGCCTCTACTACAATCCGCCATTATATGTATGGACTAAATTTGATCAAATTAAAATATAAAGACTAAATTAATAATTTACACATAGTACAAGGACTAATAACAAATTTTATTTTTTTTAATGTGGGAAAAAGTACCAATTGGAAAACCCATGGTCCTTAATTATCAAGATATTGACTTTGTTGAAATTGTTGTTCCCAAAAATATATATATATATATTTTTTCTTGTTGGTAATGGAAAATTGCTAAATTTCATGTGACAGCATAGCTGTACTTCCCTTTAGCTGAGTTGTTGTCATTTATCTTCTTTATTAGTTTCCTTAATCATTGATTTATTAATTTCCTTAAAGTGAAAGAGACAACACACATGATGAGCCCCTTAAATGTCTCTATGCGGATGCTTTATCATTTATTGGACTTTTTCTTTGTACACCAATTATTGGACTTAGGTAGCATTAAATATTAGAGCACATGAAACACGCCACCTCCTAATCGTTACCAAAACAAAATAATAACGTGGTATGCAGATGAGGACGGGAAATGGAATCTCAGTTGAGAGATGCAGATGAGGTACTGCGGATGACCATGCGCGGAGCTGCCCTGGAGACTCTTGTTCATATACTGCGCTATTGTACTGTTATCAAAGGGTTATGGGAATCTGTATTAGGCCTGGACGAAGTGAGTGATTTCTTTTCTTGTTACTTAACTAAGTGGGTGTACGAAAATTTGCATAATAATTTGCATAATGAAAGTTCTGCTTCCAACCACAATTCACTTTAGTGACAACAGATTAGAAACCACTATTCTAAACAAAAAATACATGTTGTCATGATCAACATTTAACTCCCATTAACAAGGTTTGAACATAGTATACTAGAAACAAATTCAAAATCATAGAAATTTAATTACCCGAAATATCGAAATTTTGTACAAAATATATTTCTTATATAAAAACATAAATCAATGACATACTTTTTCAAAGTACGCTCTATATAGCAAAATATAATTGAATACCATATATATATATATATATATATATATATCAAAAGCTAGATCTAATAACACATTTCTGAAAAGATAATTTAATAATCCAATTTCAAGTATAAAAAAACATACAACTTAAATAACTCAAAATTAAACATTGCAATTTTAAAACCATACTAGCATACTTAACCCAATTTTCATAAAATACGAACAAAATATCATATATTGCAAAAATAACATAACAAGTTTGAAGTTGATTTTTCGAAAATTAAATACTAAAAGAATATCGAGTCACTTACTTAGTTTATTGAATCAACACTTTGAGTGACAAATTTCACAAATCCTCTAATAGCCTAAAGTTTAAGAATAGAACTTGAAAAATTAGAATTCAATCAAAAAATAGGAGGCTTAAAAGGTATTGATTTTTGTGGTAATCCTATGACATTTCAATTCTGCGACAATTCCCCTAACTAAGACACAATTATATAATTTAATTGAACTATTTTTACTTCAAAAGTAAGTAAATTAAATTTAATAAAATACATACATATTATAAGAAAATTTAATAAATTAATAAAAATTTGTTTAATATGGGTTCCAACCAAATAATATATATTCAGACCGAACATATTTTAAAAATAATTAGAAATCAAAATTTTGAAATTCTACACTTCATTATCCTTTGACTCACTTGAAGCAATTCAAACTCACAAGTTACTTGATTTTTGGCAGTATAAAAACATAATTTAAAGATTTAATGTAATAGTAAAACTTAGAAAATTATTTCGTCAAAATTAATTACCGAAAACTTTAGTTTCGAAAGCCAAAAGACAAGAAATCATCACAATCTGCACAGATTTTCTAGGTTAACAGTTTTGACTAATTTATTTTGGGGCATCGTATGACCAAGATAACAATACCACATAAAAAACAAACTCCATACTATGAAAAACATTCAAATTTCAGAACAAATGAACATGTAATGATGGATTTTTTGTGCGTCAAAATCGACTACTCAAAACTATCAAAAACCCACACATCATAAACTTTTAAAAATTAATCAAAATGCATCTTATACATACCATTTGAAAAATCTTGAAAGGAACTTTCATTTGGTACCAATTATGTCACCGAAATCTCACCGGAAAGTCACTGAAATATTGCAAACAATAGAGAAACTCAAACCTACAATGAAAAAGGCATCTCCATCATCACTTTGTAACTTCTGTAAAGCATTAGTTAAGCCATGATGAAGGTTGCTAAAGCAGATAAATGGAGGACTATGAAAATAGAACAGTAAATTACCATTTGTTTTGAACTGAAATGAAACTAAGCTTTTGTCTCAGAAGCACCCAAACATATTTCCTCAAGTCACCTGAGAATTTTTCACATTCTGTGCATGACCAAAAGAAACAATTATAAAGAAAGGTAAAACCAGGAATTGTTCAATTAACTATGTATGCAAATGCATCAAATAGCATTTTATATTCCTTATGTTATTAAAAATTAAAGACTTGAAATCCTTTAAAATGATTTGCACCATTACATTGAACATTTGTTTTATCGTAGTGTTAAGATCGCCTTCCGACCACAGTTCATCTTCCTCATCTCTTGTTACATGCATTTGTTGTAGATTTGACGTGCTTAAATCTCCTTGACAGAAATTTCTCATTTTTGGGCACTTTGTCACAATTACCCTTTGCAAGACAGGGAACTCTAACGAGTGATGTGCCAAGGAAAAGCTTGCTAGTCTTGGCAGACCACTTAGTTTCAAATACTTCAGTTTGGGAAAAATAATGCTGCCTTGTATTTCTTCACCTTCACATGCTATGATTTCCTCTATCGTCTCAAAATCAGCTACGCTCAATCTTTCTAGTAGCATCAGGCTCTTAGCTGTTAAGCATGCCATTAAATTGATGAACCCATGGCAGCTTATAACTTCTAGAGTTGTTAGCTTTTTGAAAGACAGCAAAGATGGTTGAAAAGTCTTTAATGTCAACTGTGGAAGTTTAGACAACCTCAATTCCTTTAACTGATAGAATGCTGATGTCTGCCTTTCCTTGTCACTGAGTCCTTCAGACCGGACTATTTTAGAAATGGAAGCATTGTATATAACAAGCTTTTGAAGCTTGGGTAGTGACTGAATGAAGCAATATGGAAGAGCAGTGGATGTCTCCGGAAAGCAATGGAGGTTAAGAATTTTAAGGTTTGGGAAACACTGCAATGAGAGTTGTCCATCACAGATCCCCTTCATCATATCATTCGTCTTCAGTGTTAATTCTTCCAAGACAGGGAAAGTGTCCTAGACAACCACAAATATATTAAACATCAGTTAAAGAGTTTTAAATTTAAGTAACAGAGAGAAGGTGACAATATTAGTTACAGTGATAATCTCATTTGATAAGGATATAATCTCAAAGTAATGAATTATATATAACACCATGGAATATGAACTGTTTGTGACCACACTTCATTGACGCAAAACAAGGGTTGTTTTGGTTTGAGATTTCAACCGGACTCTTAGGACATTTTGGAGCAAATATGTGTGCTTTGGGGCATTCAATAACCTCCATATGTTTCAATGATGGCCATTGGGTGGTATGCATCCTAGAGCAGAAACTTTTCAATCTCGGTACCTTATTCAATCCAAGGTATATTACTTTGGGAAATACAAACTTAATCGTCATAGTTTCTCGCACAATAGATTGAGTAGTTGATGTATTGGCAATCAGTCCCTGTGCCTCAATTATTTCTTCTAAGGAATCACAATTTTGAATCTGCAACTTCTCCAAACTAGGGAAAACAACCTAATAAAGCATTTGATTGGGTTAATAACTGAAATATGTTTCAATGAATAAGATCAATCAAAGTAACAGATGAAAGAAGTAAAAGGAGAACGTGTAGAGAACAATGGCAAAGTAAAAGAAGAAGAAATGACCTTTTCATTGTGGTGAGCCGAGTTATGAACCGCCAAGTTGCTTGCTTGTAGATGTTGGTCATCTCGAGGTTCATCTCTGGATACAGATATAGAGATGAATGCTTTTAGGAAAGGACATTTTTTTAGCCTTAAATTTGTTGAGCATGGGAATTCAGAGTAATTTTGAAAGCAGAAACTTGTGAGTTTAGGAAGGTCTTTCAGAGACAGCAAATCTAGTTTAGAGAAAATCGTATGATTCCTCCATTGATCTTCTGAACCCAATCCATCCGTGAAGATTACTTGTTCCATCATGTTACAGTCCCAAATTTGAAGGATTTTGAGCTGCACAAGATTTTTTACTAAGAGGGAGGGAAACAGGTATTTCAAATTGTGACACCCCTCCACCCGCAAATGATACAAGTATCTGAGAGAAGAGGAAGATGGGTGGTGCCATATGTTATGAATGTTAACGGAGGACAATTTCAGATCCATCAGAAGGGGAATGACAACCTGCAAACATAAATCTCATTATAAGATAACATCACTCGTCCTTCTTTAGTTATAATATTCAAACATTTGAATATTCTTTTGCTCTCTGTCAACTTTGAAAATAAATAAATTGGTCTCTCTCACAGCAAAAATTACAATAAAATTCAAAATAAATTTTAAAAATTCAAAAATTATATTTTTGAAAATATTATAAAAAATTTAAAAATTCTAAAAAATATATAAACAAAATTTATTTGACATGTTTAATTTTTTTAATTTAACTCGAACAATTTCACTCGATTCGACTCAACTCGAATTTCATTTCACTTGACTCGATTCAAAAAAAATTTTCAAATTAAGTTAAGATGATAAAATAGAACTCGATTTACTCAAAATCTTTTTCACTCAATTCGATTGAACACTCACCCTATCTCCTCGTAGCCACCCTTAAGACTAGATGTTCATATTTGCTATAATGTTTGTTTTTAATTAAGTTGGACTCACATATTTACATTAATCCCCACGACTTAGTTTGCGCCCAATGGAGCCCTTATCGTTAATAAAAAAATCAATTAAATCAATTTTTTGATAACTTTTCCTTTTAAAATCAACTAATAAACAACATATGACAACCCCTGATTTAATATTTCTTTCTTATAAAACATTTTAAAAAATATTAAAATTTATATAAACTTATAACAATTATAAAAATATATAAAATTTAAAAAACCTTAAAAATTAAAAAATCATAAAAAAAAACTTATAAAAATTATAAAAATAATAAAACATATTTAAAATTTTATATAAGCTTATAAAAGTTTTAAAAAAATCACAAAAAACTTATTAATATTATAAGAACTTATAATATTTTTAAAAGAAAAGTTATTATTACTTCCTCAATTTGTAAATTAAACCCTTAAATCAAAATGACCACGTGACATCAGACCAACCATTGGATAATGGGAATATTATCATATTGAATAAAATATTCTCTACCTTCCATAGATAAAATGACAATTGCACGACCCTCTACTTTTTATTAATAATTTGGTATTTTTATTTTTGAATTTTTTATCTTCATTTCTTTAAGTATAGTACGATAACCTTGAAAGGTTGAAAAATGTTTGCTAAATATTATATACTATAAAGAATTTTTGGTACAATTAGATATTATAAAACCAAAATTTCATAATCCAATGGTTACAAATATTAGCATATATTTGCATAAAATATTGTGATGACTACTCCCATTAACCAAGGGTTGATATGATGTCACATGTTTATTTTAATTTTAAGAGTTTAGTTTCCAAAATGAGGAACCAATGAATAATTTTTTAAATATATATTAATATTGTATATATATTATAATATTTTATAAGTTTTATGATTTTTTATAATTGTTATAATTTATATAAGTATATAAATTTTTTAATATTTTTAGAATTTTTTGAGTTTTTTTTTAATATTTATAAGTTTTATATTTATAATAAGTTTCCTTAAAAATTATTATTTTTATGCATTAGATTTTGATACATGAATTATCACCATTCATATATAAGTGTAGACCAGACAAACTCATAAATTGATCAAATAAAAAGAAAATATGAAATAAGTTGTGCAAATAAATATTAAATACCAAAGTGACCTTGTCGCTAAAAAAGATTGCAGTATTATCGTCGATGTCCCCCTCACCAACATTTTCACTTGCATTGCCACTCTCTCTTGAAACTGACGATGAAAATACAGTCATTTTTGAACAATCAATTATCGTAATATCAGTCAACTTAGGATATGTTTGGTTAAGCCATATTCTTTTGGTGTTAATGGAGCACAATTCCAAGCTTTCCAAGTGACGGGAAACAAACTGCACGCATTTACACACAATTCATTTCTTCTTAAAAATCTAAAATTTAGAAGGGAAAGGGGAAGAAGGTATGCAACATACTTTGGAAACATGATTTTCAACTTTAAAGACAATTTCAGTCCGAATCATTTCTTCTATTGTCTCTGTAAATATTATCTCCCTCAAGGACTCACAATCCAATATCTGAAATCGTTGGAGCTGCACCAGACTGTTGGCGAGAGAGGGTGATAACAGATGCTCCAAGTTACCGCATTCATTGATGAATAAGCTCGTCAAATTTGAAAACCAAGGATATGTTTGGTTATGCCATATTCTTTTGGTGTTAACGGAGCACAATTTGCTCATCATTGTTTACTGCTATTCTCATTTTTTATTTCGATTTATTTTCTTTTAAAAATTTTTTACAAACAGTAATAAAATAATAAAAACGGAGGGACCTTACCCGAATCCGTATGCGCCGCCGGAAAACTCATTTCGTCGTTGCGTTCGGTACGGGGAACAAAGCCAAGAGCCTTGGGGCTTTGGTTTTTTTTTTGGGGCGTCCTAAAGCTCGGTTCCACGAACTCTAAACGGTGGGGTCGAAGGCCCCCTTTCGCGCACCGTCGGCCACCATATGCGTTGGTGGTGCGTCGGGCCATAGGCGATTTCAGCGGTCACTTTTCGAACCGGAGAGGAAAAAGGAGGGGATCCCAAAGGACCCCTTTTTAGCTTCTGATGAACTGAAAGGGAGAGGGAGAGGCTGCTGAAGTTGTAGATTTCTGAAAATAAGGGTTAAAAAAAAAAAACAAAATAAAAGAGGGTTGTTTTTTAGAAGCGAACGGCGGCGTTTAAGCCTTTAGGGGACCGCACATATCCCTTCAAGGGGATATTTGCGCAATAACTCCCTCCCCTTTTTTAGCGCATTAATATCGGCCCGGTTCAGCATTTTGTTATTTTTTAAATCATACCCTGTAATTTCCATCGCGTTTTAACCCGATCCCTGTCCCTTTTCCACTCGGTTTTATTGCAATTTTGGTCCTCCTTTTTTCATTCTGACTTCAATCTGGTTCCTGATTTGTGAATAGTTTATGTATTTGCCTTATTTTTATTTTTGTTTCTTTCATATTATTATTTTATTATTTATTTTGAGTTTTTATATACTATCTTTAATAAACTATATACGTATATTATTTATTTAGATTCCGATATATATATATGTGTACATTTTCTATCTTAAGAATATTCTATGTGTTATTTGGTTAAAACTATTTCATATTTCATTCAGTTTAAATATTATGTCATATGTTTTAAATCGCTCTTATGTTTTCACATATCATGCATCTTAAGATTCCTTGTAGATATTAGTCATTTCAAACCTTTAACCTTATTTCAAGTCGTTACATTACATTTAGCATTATACTATGTTGTATTATTTTATCTCATTATTATTACTATGTATTATTATTATAAACATTTTACTTGTTTTATAAACATCATTATTATAATTATCTCAATTATTTATTTCTTACTTTATTGTTTCTTTATTTTACTATCTTTATTGTTATTCTTATTATTTGTTTGTATACGTGTATATATACAAATACCTTTTCTTTATTATTTCGTTTATTATTGATCTTATGCCATATAAATTTTGCTCTCGTACGCACATATTGTAACAGCTTAAATTTGGGTCTAGTCGAAACAGTAGTTTCGAGACCACAAATTCGACAAGTAAAATTCTATTTTTATTATATTTTTATGGTCTACAATTTTACGGAAAGATTTTGTAAAAATTTCGTTAAAAAAATTTCAACGTTTGAGCACTCAATTTAGTCAAAAGGACTAAATTGTAAAAAGTGCAAAAGTTGAGTTCTATATATTAGAGGTGTCAAATTACTATGAGTTTTAAATTGGAAGCCCTTAAAAGGTAATTAGACCATTGAATAACTTGATGGACAAAAATGGGCATGAATAGGACAAAATTGAAAGAAAAGTCTTAAGGGCATTTTTGTCATTTGGGTGTTTTAAGGCATAAAAGATAAAATTGAAACCCAAAAATCTGCTCATTCTCTTCTCCATGCTGCCGAATTTCTCAAGAAGCCATGGATGGGGTTTCAAGCTTTTTCAAAGCTCAATAGTAAGTGTTTTTGAGCCCCATTTTTAATGTTCATCGTATTTTTGAAATCCCGGTAACTTAGTCTAGCTATTTCTACCATTAATTTGATCTAGAGTTTAATTTTAAAAATTGACCCATCTTGAATAATTGTGAATTTTGATGAATTATGGTAGATTATGCATGCTTATGATTAGAGAAATGAGTTTTATTAGATGATTTTCGATGAAACCGTATAAAAGGGGTTAAATTATAAAAGTTATAAATTGGTCATAAGTGTGTGAATTAGTGAGAATTTGATGTTGCCATAGAAGAGAAAAATGATCAACATGTTATAAAACATAAGAATAAGGGCTGAAGTTTAATTTTCGAGTATTGAGGCAAAAGTGTAAATATGTAAAAGTTTAGGGGTAAAATTGTAATTTGAAAAAGTTGAGTTAAGGACTGTTTTGAATAGTAAATTAATTAAATAAGTGAAATTTGATGTTTTAGACCCTGAAAAACGAGATTTGGACCTAGAACGGGAGGAAAATTGAAAATCAGGAAAGTTGGTAAAATGGCCGTTTTGGTATCGAGGTAGGTTCATATGTTTAATAAGCATTTAATGATGCAAGTTTGAATGTTAGATTGAAATTTTAGTTATGAATACTTTAGTATTGATTTTCCAATATAATTATAATGTTCGATATTGACTCGACATTTTAATGAGAATTGGTATGAAGATATGTGAGTCTAGTTTCAGAAAAAATTAACGGATCTTAATTTGGAGTTTTGTAGCTCGAGATATAAATAATTTAGTGACTATGACTCAAGTAGACAGCTTAAGATGAACATGAGTAAATGGTGGAACTATGTGTAATTATGATTGCATTATCTTGAGAACTTGTTGTGAGGATTTGTCATGTTGAGGCTTTGATAAGGCTACAAATAAGTTGGGAAAGTAAGAACTTAACATTATTTATGCAAGTTATGACAGCTTAGTAGTAAGCTAAATTCATTGCTAATGCTTATTATTATTTTTTACATGTGAACTTACTAAGCTTTATAAGCTTACCCCCTTTTCTTTCCCATGTTACAGAGTCCTACTAAATAAGCTCGGGTTAGAGGTAGTCGGAGATCACTTCACACTATCAAGCTATCTATGGGTATCTTTATTTATAAATGATTTAAGTTATGGCATGTATAGGGGCTTGACTAAGTCATTTTGTATATGTGTTAATTAATTCGACCAAATGTATTGTTAAGTCTGGTAATGCCTCGTACTCGGTTCCGGCATAGAATACGGGTAAGGGGTGTTACACATATGTTTTTGATCTATTTATGCATATATATTTTCTTTTATAATTTAATGTATATATATATATATATAAAAGTTAATATGCATAAGCTAGTATATATATTTTAATAGGTATATGCTTATTTTATGATAATTGTTTCACAAACTTATTTGTAAATTATTACAATGATTTTTGAATCGTTTCATGAATTATTAGTTTTAAATATTTTTCGACTGTTTTAAACACATTATTTTGTTTTACATTAGTTTACCATCACAAATCTGGTAGGATTATTATTGATTGTTAATATGTTTTCTTTTTCATGCGATTACCGTTGTTGTACATCTGTGCATTAAATTATGTCTGCACTTACGATCATAATGTTGAACTTACATAGTATTTCATGCTTAATACTATTTGAGCTTTAAAATCATTTTTACTTAAAATTTCAAAATAAGATAATACTCGCGCGTTTGGAAATCCGAAGGGATCGTGCCCAATCGTGCTGGGTGTGGTTTTTTGTTGGACCAAATGAACAAATATCCTTTCAAATTTTGTCCATATTCCCAAAATAAGGCAATATTCTATGTTTGGAAACTCGAGAGATCGTACCCTATGTGTTGGGTTTCGGTTCTCTCGTCTCGCCAAAGATCGAATATCCTTTTGATAAAGCTTTATGCATGAGTCTCGGGGATTAAGAGATGACCTTGGATTCGATGATTAAAATCGTTGTGTCCTATGTACTGGATGTGATATTTTATTCTCTCGGAACGAGAAAATCTTGCTATTCAATTCGAGAAAATTCAAATACTTTTAAAAGGGGTCAGATTTTTATAATTTTCAACTTTCGACATAAAGACATTAATTAATCAATTTGGTACCAATTTTGGGTGTGACGAGGGTGCTAACCCTTCCTCGCACGTAACCGACTCCCGAACCCGTTTTCTAAAATCCTATAGACCAAATGCCGTTTTAGTAAATCAAAACGTTTTATTAAAACAAAGATGATCCGATCGCACCTAATAAAGATCGGTGGCGACTCCCGTTTTTATTTTCAAAACCCAAGTTCGATTCCCGTTTTCATTTTTAAAAAGGGGTTTCGACATAGATATCTGGAGATGAATTAATATCTTAAAAATATTAAAGCAACGTTTAAGAACATATAATTAAGAACAAGAATAAGTATTTATCATGTAATTCAAATAATTAAATAATAAGATTTATCTAGGTTTCATCCTCCCTAGTTATTTAGGGAGTTTAGTTCATAACGTAGAAGAAAAACATGTTAGGAATAAGATAACAACAAGACATAAATAACCCCAAAACTTCTAAAGAACTTGATGGAGATCTTCAATCTTGAGTGAATCCGCTTCCGAGATGAGTCCGTCGGCTTCCTTCGAACAATTTCTTTGATCTACTTTGCGTCCTCCTTAGGTCTTCCTCTGGTGTGTATTTTAGGTCTTCCTCTGTTGTATATTTATAGACTTTATAAGGCTCAAAAACCCTAAAAATCTACTTTCTCTGCATGAAAACGAAGCAGAATGCGACAGGGACACGGGCGTATGAGGGCGCCCAGGCCGTGTGAGGGTTCCCAAGCCGTGTGAGAATTTACATGGCTCGCGATCGACACGGGGTGGGACATGGGCGTGTGTCTAGCCCGTGTGGTTCTGGCTTGGCCGTGTGGATCCTAAGATGACCCGTTTTGTCTGATTTTAGCCCGTTTTTCGCTCCTTTCACTTTCCTAGCTCACATAAGTATAGAAATACGAATTTAAAGGATTAGGAGCATTGAATTCATGTATAAATAAACATTCAAAAACACGCTAAACATGGGATTAAAATGTGTTACTTTTATGGTTTATCACTAGTCTCTTGTTTATGTATGTATCAGTGGCATAGATTGGAATGAGCCAGCAGTAAGAAATTGTTCAAGGCAGACGACACCATTCAAGGGATCGATTTATCCAACTGGTTTGCATCTGGCAGAGTACATAGTTAAAGAGGTCATAAGGAACATCAAGAAACCTGTTCATTTGCTTGATATTACGATGCTCTCTCAATTAAGAAAAGATGCACATCCTAGCTCTTATAATGACTTCAACGGCATGGATTGCACCGACTGGTGTGTTGTCGGCCTCCCCGATACATGGAATCTACTTCTGCATGCAGCTCTCATCAAATAGCAGAGAAATTTGGTTCAGGCACTAGCCACCCAACATATATGTTCACTTTAAATTATTTATTTTGCTTACTCAAAAAAGATCATAAGATTATACATTGAAAATATAATAAATTTATTTTACTTCTGTTTGCAGTTCTCAATTATGCATGTCATGTAATTCAATTATTTATCTCATTGGTTTGTTTTCTTCTTGCTTTAGATTGTTTCTGTTGAATTATGGCCTCCATGCAGCCCATGCAACGTTCTTGAACCAACAGCTATGCAGCCACTGTTATTTCATGTGAACCAAGTCATTGGTTCACTCCTTTTGTGATCTAATGTTAATATAACTTAGTTTGGTTTATTTTGAACCATATTAGGTTGATATTTCATGTCATTTTGATGTTGACAAAGCTGATCAAATCAGCAAGATTAAGTTTACAAGTTATAGTTTCAAGTTTCCATGTATTATAGTGGGATTAGGTATGTTTAGGTAAAGATTTGTTATGTTTTTCATTAACCATGGCCTATATATGTAATGATAATGTATCCTTGATGATATGAATGAAAAATCAGATGCATTTCATCCACTTGTAAGCTCCATTCTTCTTGACTTTCACTACTTCTTTAATATCCTGTCACTTTTCTTTCTTTTTTCTTTAGCAAGTATCGACACTTGCACAGCAAGTTACAGCTTCACACCAGCTGCAAGGTGCTTCTAACTCCAACAATTGGTATCTAGAGCCTTATTCTTGGAGGACCTGTTGTTGTTGAACTCAAAACCCGAATGGCCGCATCAAGTTTCTCTCCAGCTGCTCCACCAGTCTTCAATGGAGAAGGCTTCCATATATGGCAGGTCAAAATAAAAAATTACCTGCAGTCTTTTGATCTATGGGAGGTTGTCACCACTGATGTCGAACCAGAACCTCTTCGAGCCAACCCAACTGTGGCTCAAATGAGACAGCATGCTGAGGAGAAGACTAAAAAGCATAAGGCTTTGACTTGCATCCAAAATTGTGTCTCGGATGTCATTTTTACAAGGATTATGGCCTGTGAGTCTCCAAAGCAGGCCTGGGACTTGCTTAAGGAGGAGTTTCAGGGTACAGAAAAAACTAGGCAGCAGCAGCTTCTGAACTTGAGGAGAGATTTTGAAAATCTCAAGATGAAAGAAGAGGAGACTGTAAAACAATACTCAGATAGGATAATGGCTGTTGTAAACAGCATAAGGCTCCTAAATGAGCAGCTAAGTGAAATAAGAATTGTGGAGAAAGTGCTAGCTACCTTACCTGAAAGGTATGAAGCAAAAATATCCTCCCTTGAGGACTCCAGGGATCTCTCAAGCATCACTCTGACCAAGTTAATCAATGCCCTTTATGCTCAAGAGCAAAGGAGGGCAAGCAGAAGTGAAGAACACCAAGAATGTGCTTTCCAAGCTAAGGCTAAGACCTCTTCAAGCAATGCTGCCTACAAAGGCAAGAAAACCTGGAAAAACAGACCAAAGTCTGATGCTGCAAAGACAAATGACCACCTTTGCAGATTTTGTAAGAGGCCAGGCCATCCAGAAGAAAAATGCTGGTTTAGGCTTGATGCAGTGTGTCAACATTGCAAAAAGAGAGGGCATGTTGAAAAGGTCTGTAAGAAAAAAAGCAGACCGAAGCAGGCTCAACAACATTCTAAGACCGAGGCTCGAGTGGCTGAAGGTGGAAGTGATTAAGAAGAAGAGGTTTTTACTGTGTCATGCTTAAGTGACCAGAAGAGAGGCTCCAAAGCTTGGCTCCTGGATAGTGGATGTACAAATCATATGTCACCAAATGCTGCCATTTTTAAGACCTTGGACAGGAGTGTTCAAATCAAGGTCAAGCTTGCAAATGGTCAGTTCATCAATGCTGTAGGCAAAGGTGATGTTCTGATATCTACTCCAAAAGGTAACAAGGCAATTTCTAATGTGTTGCTTGTACCCGATATTGACAAAAACTTGTTGAGCATACCTCAACTCCTTGACAAAGGATACTCTCTTGTGTTCAAAGACAAAGTGTGTCAAATAACTGATCCATGTGGATCATGTTTCATGACAGCCACTCAGACTGATAAGTCCTTTGAGATTGACTGGTCACAAAGCTCGAATGCAGCCTACACTGCCTCAGAGAATGACTCAAAGATATGGCACAAAAGGCTCGGTCATACAAACTTTAAAGCAATGGCCACAATGATCCATGAAGAACTGGTCGAGGATTTCACTAACTCAGCATGCAACAATGAAGTATGTGAAGTCTGTCAACTTGGGAAACAAGCTAGGCTACCTTTTCCCTCGAACCAAGCCTGGAGAGCAGCTGAGAAGCTTCAACTTGTTCATACAGATGTATGTGGCCCCATGAAGACAGAATCAATTAGTGGAAACAGGTATTTCATTCTCTTTATTGATGATTATTCAAGATTCTGTTGGGTTTACTTCTTAAAACACAAGTCTGAAGTTTCACAAGTGTTCTTAAAGTTTAAAGTTCAAGCAGAAACTGAGACAGGTTGCAGGTTGAAGACTATAAGGTCAGATAATGGAGCTGAATACACTTCATCTCAATTCCAAGCCATCTGCAGTGAAGCAGGCATCAAACATCAACTAACTAATGTATATACACCTCAGCAAAATGGGGTAAGTGAAAGGAAGAACCGAAGCATTATGTACATGGCAAGATGCTTGCTGTTTGAGAAGAATGTGCCAAAGTTTATGTGGGCTGAAGCTGTCAACACAGCTGTCTATCTTCAGAATAGACTACCAACAAAGGCCTTGGCTCGAATGACACCCTTTGAAGCTTGGTATGGCTTCAAACCTTCTTTGGCTCATCTAAAAGTCTTTGGATGTCTATGTTATGTGCAGATTCCATCAGTAAAAAGGGATAAACTATCTGAGAGGGCAGCTCCAGGTGTTTTAGTAGGATATAGCTCAGTCAAAAAGGGCTATAGGATCATAGACCCAACCACAAGGAAAGTCCAAGTGAGTAGGGATGTGGTCTTCGATGAAAATGCCTACTGGAACTGGGATAACAATCAACCAATCGAGACTTCACAAGAGCCTGTAGTAGTGGAGACAGAACCTGATCAAGCTGGTCCAGAATTGGATATCGATGATGTTCCAGTTAGAGGGACCAGATCATTGACAGATGTTTATGAAAGAGCTGAAGTTGCCATCATGGAACCAACAAGCTTTGAAGAAGCTGAGACACACCAAGGCTTGAAGGCAACAATGGTTGAAGAAATGAAGATGATCGAGAAGAACCAAACCTGGGATTTGGTTGATAGGCCACAAGACAGAAAGGTCATAGGCGTTAAGTGGGTCTATCGTGCCAAACATAATGCAGATGAGACTCTAAACAAACTCAAGGCAAGGCTGGTTGTCAAGGGTTTTAGTCAAAAATATGGCCTGGACTACATGGAAACCTTTGCTCCAGTAGCCAGGCTCGATACCATCAGACTGTTGATTGCATTGGCAGCACAAAAGAAATGGTCCATACACCAACTTGATGTCAAGTCAGCATTTCTAAATGGACTGCTTGAAGAGGAGATATACATTGATCAACCTCAAGGCTTTGAAGTGCCAGGCAAAGAACACATGGTCTATAAGCTCAAGAAGGCCCTATATGGTCTGAAACAAGCTCCTCAAGCTTGGTATGCTCGAATTGATATCTATCTCATCAATTTAGGATTTCAAAGAAGCATCAGTGAGCCCACACTATATGTTAAAAAGAATGAAGCTGAAACTCAGCTTATTGTATCACTTTATGTTAATGATTTGCTGGTTACAGGAGGAGACAACAATGTCTTGATGGATTTCAAGAACAAAATGAAGATGATGTTTGAAATGTCAGACTTGGGCTACATGACTTACTTCCTTGGGATGGAAGTGATCCAGGCTGAAGGAGAAATTTTCTTGAGCCAACAAGCTTTTGCCAAGAAAATTTTAAACAAATTTTCTATGGAAAACTGTAAACCGATGAGCACACCTATGATTGCTGGGCTAAAGTTAACAAGTCAAGGTGACTATGATCCAGTTGAGGAGTCTACCTACAGAAGCTTAGTGGGATGCTTACTCTATTTAACAGCTACAAGACCTGACATAATGTTTGCAGTGAACATGCTATCTAGATTCATGCATTGCTGCAATATGCAGCATCTTCAAGCAGCAAAGAGGGTACTCAGGTACATCAAGGGTACCTTGAGCTTTGGATTGAAATTTAGCAAAGCTCATGAGTTAAAAATGATAGGGTACACGGATAGTGATTGGGCAGGATCCAAGGACGATTTGAAAAGCACTACAGGCTATGGTTTTACTCTTGGATCAGCAATGTTTTGCTGGAGCTCGAAGAAGCAAAACCTGGTGGCCCTGTGAAGCAGGAATATGTTCTTTGCTTGCTGCATTTCTTTTGTGAAACTGTGCCATATAGCTTAGGAAGCTACTTGCTGATTTGAACCTTCAACAAGAGGGAGCAACAGAGATCCTATGTGACAACAAATCGGCTGTTGCAATTGCAAAGAACCCTGTATTTCATGGTCGAACCAAACATTTTAGCATAAAGCTCCATGTGGTGAGGGAGATGGAACAATCACATGAAATCGAACTGGTTCATTGCAGTTCAGAAAGTCAACTAGCTGATATCTTCACCAAGGCCCTCAAGACATCAAGATTTGTTGAATTAAGACATAAACTGGGAGTATGCAGCAAGGAGTCCAAGGAGGAGTGTTGAATTATGGCCTCCATGCAGCCCATGCAACGTTCTTGAACCAACAGCTATGCAGCCACTGTTATTTCATGTGAACCAAGTCCTTGGTTCACTCCTTTTGTGATCTAATGTTAATGTAACTTAGTTTGGTTTATTTTGAACCATATTAGGTTGATATTTCATGTCATTTTGATGTTGCCAAAGCTGATCAAATCAGTAAGATTAAGTTTACAAGTTATAGTTTCAAGTTTCCATGTATTATAGTGGTATGTTTAGGTAAAGATAAGTTATGTTTTTCATTAACCATGGCCTATATATGTAATGATAATGTATCCTTGATGATATGAATGAAAAATCAGATGCATTTCATCCACTTGTAAGCTCCATTCTTCTTGACTTTCACTACTTCTTTAATATCCTGTCACTTTTCTTTCTTTCTTCTTTAGCAAGTCTCGACACTTGCACAGCAAGTTACAGCTTCACACCAGCTGCAAGGTGCTTCTAACTCCAACAGTTTCTCCTATTGACTTAAAAAAAGAGAATTGCTATTATCATTTATATTTTTGTGAGGATGAATATGAGAATCCTGGGATTGAAGGAGATATTAGCTTCAACTTTTCATCAAAATACTGAAATAAGTACATAATATTCTTTATAGAGAGAACAAAAAAGATGAAACAAGCACACAAAAAAAATGAGTAGCAATCTTAGTTAAATCGTCTAATCCCCCAAGCTGATACAAAATACCAACAAAAAGTATAACGTGGCTGAAATACATCGATAAAACTGGGGTCAACCTTACTATTAAAAGTTTTCATGTTTGTAATTCCCAGTGCCAAACATGATGCACTTCAAAATCAATACTTAGGTTACAATGTGAAATGCAACAGTTCAATAGTGGATTTGCAAAAACTGAATAAAGGAAAGTGGACGCCCCCATACTCCAATAGAGCAACTCAACCTACAATGAAACAGGCATTTCCATGGTCACTTTGTAAAGCATTAGTTAAGCCATGATGAAAATAGAAGAGTAAATTACCATTTGGTTTGAATTGAAATGAAACTGAGCTCGTCTCACACGCACCCCAACATATTTCCTTATTTCATTTGGAGCAACTGATCAGTAACCTCGACCGCTTGAGAATTTTGCACGTTCTGTACGTGCATGATCAAAAGAAACAATTATAAAGACAGGCAAAACCAACGTTTTCAAAAGTAAAACACTTAAAATGATTGGTACCATTTCATCGAACATATGTTTTATGGTAGTGTTAAGGTCGCCTTCCCACTGCAGTTCACCGTATTCATCTCCTGTTAAGTGCGTTTGTTCCAGCCTTGGTGTGCTTAACTCTCCTTGACAGAAATTCTTCATTTTTGGGCACTTTTTCACCTTCACCATTTGCAAGACTGGGAACTCCAACAACTGATGCGCCAAGGAAAAGCATGCTAGACTTGGCAGACAACTTAGTTCCAAATACTTCAGTCTGGGAAAAACAGTGTTGCCTTGTATTTCTTCACCTTCGCATGCTATGATTTCTTGTATCATCTCACAATCAGCTATGCTCAATTTTTGTAGTAGCATCAGGCTCTTAGCTGTCGAGCATGCCATTAGATTGATGAATCCATGGCATCTTGAAACTTCCATACGTAATAGGTTTTTGAAAGACAACAAAAATGGCTCTAAAGTCTTTAATGTTAGCTCTGGAAGTTGAGACAACCTTAACGCCTCTAACTGATACCATGCCGATGTGTGCCTTTCCTCATTGATGAGTCCTCCAGACAAAGTCTTTAATGTTAACTCTGGAAGTTCAGACAAGCTTAATTCCTTTAACTGAGAGAATGCTGATGTATGTGTTTCCTTGTGGCTGAGTCCTTCTGACCGGACTATTTCAGAAATGGAAGCATTGTTTATAACAAGCTTCTGAAGCTTTGGTAGTGAGCAAATGAAGGAATATGGAAGAGTAGTGGATGCCTCAGGAAAGAATTGGAGGTTAAGATGTTTGAGGTTTGGGAAACACTGCAATAAGAGTTGTCCATCACATATCCCCTTCATCATACCACTCGTCTTCAGTGTTAATTCTTGTAAAACAGGGAAAGTGTCCTGGACACCAATAAGTATATTAAACATGGATTAAAAAATTTTAAATTTAAGTAAGCGAGAAGGTGAGAATATTAGTTAGTTGAAAAGGCAATTTATAGGTAATCTCATTTGATTTGAATGTAATCTCAAGGAATGAAGATGGAATATCAACTATTAATGAAGATACCTCATTGACGCAAAACAAGGGTTGTTGGTTTGGGATTTCAACCTCACCAAATATCTGTGCTTTGGGGCATTCAATAACCTTCATTTGTTTCAACGATGGCCATTGGGTGGTATGCATATTCAAACTCCGCACCTTATCCAGTACAAGGTCCTTTACACGGGGAAATACAAACTTGGTCGTCACTGTTTCTGCCATAGTAGACCGAGTAGCTGATGTTGACTGTGATTCATTGGCAGTTAGTCCTTGCAGCTCAATTATTTCTTCTAACGAATCACAATTCTGAATGTGGAATTTCTCCAAATGAGGGAAAACAACCTAATAAATCATTTGATTGGGTTAATAACTGGAATATGTCGAAATGAAAAAGATTAATGAAAGAAGTAAAAGGAGAAGGATGGTAAAGTAAAAGAAGAAGAAATGACCTTTTGATTGAGGACAGCAGAGTCATTTGTTTGTGTAGGTTGGTGAATTTGAGGTTCATTTCCAGATACAGATTTAGAGATGCATGTTTTCAGCAGAGGACAATTTCTTAGTCTTAAATCTGTCAAGCATGGGAATTCATAGTAATTTTGAATGCCGAAACTTGTGAGTTTGGGAAGGTCTTCTGTAGCCAATCCATCCGTGAAGATTACTTGTTCTATCATATTACAGTCCTTAATTTCAAGGATGTGGAGATTGACAAGATCTTTTAATAAGAAAGACGGAAACAGGTATTTCAAATTGTGACACCCTTCCACCCGCAATTGAAACAAGTGTGTGGAAGATGGGTGGTGCCATATCTTATGAATGTTAATGGAGGACAATCGCAGCTCAATCAAATTGGGAATGAGAACCTGCAGACATATATAAATGTCATGAAAAGATAACATAAGTCTTCCTTCTTTACATACAAATACAAATTCAATCAAAATGAGAAGAAGTGATAAAATGTAGAGAAAATTGAAAGAAGGGGTGAATGAAGTGATAAAATGAAGAGGTGCATAAATCCAACATCATTCAATTTTGGAATTAAAAAGAAATGCCTTTTTCTACTAAAACCTTAACAGCCTTTCTTTTTCTATCCTTAAATTATTTATTTGTCATTTACAGCAATTCTCATTTTTTTCATTCATACTTTGAAGGTTTTTTTATTGCTGTAAAATAATTAATATATTTTAATTATGTTTAATAATTTTAATAAAATTACTTTATATTAATTAATGAAATAAAAATACATTATATTTGTCACATTTTTATTTATTAAAAGGCTTAACATAACATTTGATATCTGAATTTTACACTTTTTCCTAATTTAGTACTTAAGTTTTGTTTTGTGTAATTTAATACCTAAACTTGTTAAACGTTATACAAATTACTCTAATATGCTAATAGTGTTATTTTTAAAACGGACATGAAGATTACCAAATAAAAAATAAAAAAAATTACTAGCTTCTAATGTTAGGTCATTTTACCTATTTAATTATTTAAGTATTTTTTATATAATATATTTTTACCTATTTAAAAATAAAAGAAATGTTAACAAAAATAAGTCAACCTTAAAATAAAATTAAAGTAAAACTTTTAACATACTTATTTAAAAACAAATTGTTGAAAACAAACTTTAAATCTGTTTTTGAGATTGTTTAAAATTGTACATAAATGTTTAACTTTTTTAAATCAAACAACATGCAATATTATTTTAACCCATAAAAAATGAGTAGTTATGGATGAAGTTGAAACTCCAATGAAGAAAATAGTAGTGTTGATTAGATTGGGTGATATAAACTAATGAAGAAAATAGTAGTGTTGATTAGATTGGGTGATATAAAAAAAAAAGGAAAAGTCATTACTAAAAAGGCATGGAAAAGGGAAGTAATAATGTCCATCTTAATTCAACAAGTGTTGAAATAACTGAAGATTTTGTTTCATAATTTTCATACTCAACAACCTCATTTCTATGTTTTATGCTATCAATTCCCCCACTATTTATCACTATTTATATATATACTCATGACTTCATCGAATAGAAATAAGATACGAATTATTTAGTGCACATAAATATTGACTACCAAACTGACCTTGTCGCAGAATAAAGCGGTAGTATTATCTTCCACGTCTCGCTCGCCAATCACTTTTTCACTCTTTCTTGAAATTGAGGAAGATAATGCCGTCATTTTTGGACAATCATCTATCATGGTAAACCACAACTTTGGAAATTCAAGTGCTCGACTTCCCAAAAAAAAATTTGTCAAGTTGGAACACGTCTCTATTTTTACAGTGGAGAGCTTAGGAAATGTGAACTCATGCGTCGTTGCTTCCTCCTCGTCTTCCCTAATCACTTGTTCCATGATACTGCATTCTTTTACTTCTATACGCTCTAGTTGCTTGAGGCTCAAAAGCATAGAAGGAGTAAAAATGTACATCAGGCTACTACATTTATAAAACACCATTTTCCTAATGTTCTGCAACTCCAAAATTTCTCGAGGATTTCTTTGCCATATTTCTAACTCTGGAAACGTGTCAGAGATGGTCAAATTCTGTAAGCCATACAAATCTATTCATATTATTACACACTCATAAGTCAAAATAAACATTCTTCATTAGTTATTCAACAATGAAAGAATAAGAAAGAAAATTGAGCACTAACATTCATTGTTTCAGGACAAGGAAGCTAGATAACATTATGAATTAACTCCGTACCTTTTCTCTGTACAACTGTTGTATGGTGGTATTCAGGTCACCTGCCCAACATCCTTTTCTATCATAACCCCCTCGTTTTACTCTTTGTAATTGTGGGGTGCTTAAAACTCCGTTAAAAAAGATATTCAATTTAGGACAGCTTCCCACAACTACTTCTTCCAAACAAGGAAAGTTGAAGGTGTAACTCCCTCGACAAAAGCTTGTGAGGCTTCGTAGATTTCTTAGTTTTAAATATTTCAATCTACCAACAACTATTGTTTGATGGTAGTCTCCCACGTGTGCCACTATTTCTGTCATTTTAGTGCAGTCTGACACTTCCAAAGTTGTGAGATTTTGGAAACATAATGATGAGGCTCCAATGTTGATCAAATCATGACACCCATCAATTGTGAGTGTTTGGAGATTAGAAAGAATATGGCCAAGCTCTGAACCTTTCCTCCACATACGCTGCAGATTTCTGAGATTAGACAAATTCAATTTAGAAACAAAGCAACTTAAGACAATTCTAAACTTGTTTCCTTTATTATCGAATGATTTTTTTTAAACAAAAGATGAATAAAATTTAATGCGTTTCTGAGTGATTATTTGATGTTAATTATGAATTTTATATTCTTAATTCTTTAAATTCATGTTTTAATACTTAATAAAGCACTTGGGAGCAAAAACAGCGAAAAACAAGCAAAAACCAGAGTGTCGAAGCAAGCTGCAAGAGTCACATAGGTTGAACTATTCCACACGGTCATGTGACCCATATGGGTTGAACCATTCCACCTGACCAGACCACACCGACGTGTGGTCGTGTTGATTTTACGGAATTACGTACTGAACTGTGAAAAATTACGATTTTTAGGTTTTTCGGGCATTCTAAAACATATATATGACAAAAATAAGAATATAGAAGGGAGCCGTCAGAGAATGTTCAAGAAAACAACTCGAAAAACACTATAAAAACAAACTTTGAAGTAGATTTTCATCGAGATTGAAGATTTCCAATTGATTTCTTAAGAGATTATCATGAGTTTCTTTATTTCTTTCGGTTACACTATATCTTGGAGGTTTTTATTTTGAAGCATGAGCTATTTTTTTAAATACTTAAGAGAGATGAACTTTATGATAGATTTTGTTGTTTGATTTTTTATTTTATGCAAAAGAGACTTAATTTTTGGTTCTTAATTATGTGTGCTTAATTCTTGGTTTAATATTTCTTAATTATGTATCCATGTTTGATATGCTTAAATTAATGGTTGAATAGATCCGATTTGCCTTTTGCAGTGTACGTAGCTAATTGCTTTTGCCACAACATTATTGCGTATATACATGTGTATGTATACAATGTTGTTCATTGTTTCCACTTACAATGACGGGTTGTTTGTCATGTGTTGTATGTGAAAAGTAGGCACTTCTCCACGTATAAGTTTTCTCGTCTTAATTCAGTTTACACTCAATTATTTTTTAATATTTTTAAATAGATATATTTGTTTAACATTTTTAACACTTAAAATTAGATTATGATTTAAATGTATAAATAAAATTTTGATTTTGATTCAATGGTACATATTTAAAAAATAAATATATTAATTTATTTTTATATTGGATTAGTATAATCATTTGTATATGCAGTATCTAAACATAAAATATTGTTATATCATCAATGGCGTAAGTGATTTGTGAGAATTGAATCAAATCAAAATCTCATGTATAAAATTAAACAAAATAAAACTTCATAAATAATATTGCACATTTGGTAAAAACTCATGTGCGGTTTTGAGATTTATTCATTTTTCTTTAGCTCTAATGTGATATTATGATATTTTGAAATTACGTTACGTCATCACCTGAAATTTTTTTATTATAAAAGTTTGTAATTTGTTAACCAATTATGTGCCACAAATATTTTAATTTCACTTCCAAAAATGAGAAAAATGGTTAAGTTCTTTTTTAAGAATTAGGTTAAAGAAAATGTAACTTCCAACACTCACAACACATGTGAACCAAATTGCTTGCATTACTAAAATATGTTGGTGTTATGGTCATTAACAGCAGACAAATAGCAAAAGCTTGAGCAACAAAGCTCGAGGCTTGCGTGCAGAAGAAAGAAAGAAAAAGCAGAAATTTACTAAGGAGAAAGCGAGAAGCAAGAAAGATGAAGCATAAAGTTGAATGAGATCAAATGTTTTTCATTACAAAACAACATTGGCATACTATCATTACATATATTGGATGATGACAAAGGAAATTAAAACAAGTTTTCACCTAATGTTTACCTAATCCCACTAATTTTCATAGAAACTTGAAAACTTAGCTTGCACACATTATATTCTTGATTAATCAAACTTCAATCACCATCAAATCAACATAAAATATCAACCTAATATAGTTCTAAATGAACTAAACTAAGTTACATTGATTGTGAGATACAAAATGAACAAAATGAACACTTAGTTCACATAAAATAATGGCTCTTGCATGGCCACCTTGTCGCTTCACGTCTTTGCCTTGTTGGTCTGTATGAGTTGCATGGAAGACCACTTTCTAACAAAATAGATGAAACTTTGATGCACATCTGTCAATTTATCCATCAAACAAGTGGACTAGTGAATGCAAACTCAAACAATATTTTCTCTCCTCTCTAATGGGGTTTTCAAGGACAAGGAAGATCATACTCTCTTTTTGCTCTAAGCTTTCTCACCATTTCCTTTCTATGTTCAGAAAATGCCAATGGTTGTTGCAATGTGTTCGAATGTGGACTTCATGCAGTCCATGCAATGCAACAAACGAGAAGATGCACAAACAAATGTTACCATGCACACATGCTCAAAGTTGAAGGCGATATTGCATGACATGATTTTCTATCCCTTTATGCTTATTTTGTAAACACCGGTTGGTGTAATGAAACTTAGTTCATTTAGAACTATGTTAGGTTTGATTTTGATGTAAAATGATGTAATTGGAACTGACATAGTAGATTTGTTGAAGATTACAAGTTAAGCCTTTCTTACTTGATTAAAATTAGTGGCATTAGGTAAGCATTAGGTATAAGATAGATGTGATCTATGTTTGACTTTTGCTACTATATGTAATGGCTAATTTACCAGTGAAATTGAATGAGTGAAAATCAGTAGTATTCATTCAAAAATTGAGCTCTCTTTCTTGTCTTTCTTTCCTCCTAGCAAAATCTGCTCATTTTCTTTCTTTCTTCAACAACAAGCATCGAGCCTTGAAGCTCAAGCTTTTGGTTTGATTGCTGGTTTATGTTCTAGGTTCTAACAACTGGTATCAAGAGCTTTATTCTTGGAGGACCTGTTGCTGTTCGAATGGCTGCATCCAGCTTCTCACCTGCTGCACCACCACCCTTCAATGGAGAAGGCTTTCACATATGGCAGGTAAAAATGAAAACTTACCTGCAGGCTCTTGATCTATGGGAGGTCGTGACAACTGATGTTGAACCAGAACCTCTTCGAGCCAACCCAACCGTGGCTCAAATGAGACAGCATGCTGAGGAGAAGACCAAGAAGCATAAGGCTTTGTCCTGCATCCAAAATAGTGTCTCGGATGTTATTTTTACAAGAATTATGGCTTGTGAGACTCCAAAGCAGGCTTGGGACAAGCTTAAGGAGGAGTTTCAAGGCAATGAAAGAACGAGCAAAGCAGCTGACTCTTGAATCTAAGGAGGGACTTTGAAAACTTGAAAATGAAGGAAGAGGAGACAGAAAGAAATATTCAGCGGAATTATTATGGCTATAGTTAATAGCATCAGGTTGCTAGGAGAGGACTTCAGTGAGGCAAGAATTGTTGAAAAAGTTCTCTCAACACTGCCTGAGAGGTATGAAGCTAAAATATCCTCTCTTGAGGATTCAAGAGACCTGTCAAGGATCTCCTTGACTGAGCTAATTAATGCTCTCTATGCACAAGAGCAAAGGAGAGCAACAAGAAATGAAGAGCATCGAGAAGATGTTTTTCAAGCAAAAGTCAAGCCAACCTCGAGCAACACTTCTGACAGGAGCAAAAAGACCTGGAAGAACAGGCCTAAAAGCACGATCTTTGCAAGAAACAATGAAACGACCTGCAGATTTTGTAAGAGACCAGGCCATCCTCGAAGACAGATCTTTGGTTTAGGCGGATGCTACATGTCAACTTTGCAAAAAGAAAGGCCACGTTGAAAGGGTCTCGCAAAAAATAAAAAGCAAGCCAAAGCGATCTCAGCGGCAACAACGGCAAAAGGTTGAAGTACGCGTAGTGAAGAAAGCAAAGTGACCATGAAGAAGTTTTTGCGGTGACATGTTCTCATTGCACAAAAAATAAAGGCTCATATGGGTGGCTTCTTGGCGGTGGTTGTACCAACCACATGTCAACAGATGCATCCATTTTAAAACCTTGGATACAAGCTTTCAAACCAAGGTCAAGGTGGGCAATGGTCAATTTATCAAAGCTCGAGGGAAAGGAAATGTCTTGATATCTACTCCAACAGGTAACAAGCTCATTACCAATGTGCTTCTTGTACCTGAGATTGACAGGAACTTGCTAAGTATAGCACAATTCTTTGGAAAAGGATTTTCAATAGTATTCAAAGGCAGGGAGTGCCAAATCACTGATCCAAATGGATCAAACTTCATGATAGTAACAATGGCTGACAAATGCTTTGAGATCGATTGGTCAAGAAGCTCAAGTTCAGCCTACATTGCCTCTGTAGAAGACTCCAAGATATGGCACCAGAGACTTGGGCACACAAACTTCAAATCAATGTCCAAGATGGCTAGGGAAGACCTAGTTAAAAACTTCACCAACTCAGTGACTGAAGAAGGTGTCTGTGAAGTGTGCCAGCTGGGAAAACAGACTAGACACTCATTTCCTAAAAATCAAGCCTGGAGAGCTACAACCAAGTTACAACTTGTACACACCGATGTGTGTGGTCCAATGAAAACAGAAACACTCAATGGTAACAGGTACTTTATCTTGTTTATTGATGATTTTACAAGATACTGTTGGGTTTATTTTATGAAGCATAAATCTGAGGTGATTGAAGTGTTCAGAATTTTTAAGGCTGAAGCAGAGACACAAACAGTGTAAATTGAAGACCATAAGGTCGGATAATGGGGTTGAATACACTCACACACAGATTCCAAGCTATTGCATTAATGCTGGCATCAAACATCAATTTACAAATGTATATACTCCACAACAAAATGGAGTCAGTGAAAGAAAAAATAGAACTGTGATGAATATGGCCAAGTGCTTGCTGTTCGAGAAAAATGTGCCCAAAAACATGTGGGCTGAGGCAAGTAAATCTGCTTTGTCTATTTACAAAATAGACTACCCTCTAAAGCTTTGGCCTCCAAAACACCATTTGAGGCCTGGTTCGGGTTTAAGCCATCCCTGGCACACCTTAGAACCTTTGGCTGCTTATGCTTTGTACAGGTACCAGCAGTCAAAAGGAGTAAACTTGATGAGAGAGCTCAAGCAGGCATACTGGTTGGTTATAGCCTAAACAAAAAGGGCTACAGAATCTTCATTCCTTCAACAAACAAAGTCTTGGTCAGCAGGGATGTAGTGTTCAATGAAAAGGCAAGTTGGGACTGGAAGAAAAATGAACCCGAGGCAACTTCTCAAGAAGAAATTGTTGATCAAGTGCAACCTGATCAAGCTGATCCTGAATTAGATTTGGATGATATTCCAGTAAGGGGCACAAGGTTTTTGGCAGAGATCTATGACAGAGCACAAGTAGCAATTATGGAGCCGAGTTGCTTTGAGGAAGCACAAGCACATCGAGACGGAGAGTCTGCTTATGGATCAAGAAATGAAAATGATTAAAAAAAATGAAACATGGGAGTTGGTTCCAAGGCCTCCTAACAGAAAAATCATAGGGGTCAAATGGGTCTATAGGGCCAAGCAGAATGCTGATGGAAGTCTCAACAAATTGAAGGCCAGGCTTGTGGTAAAAGGTTTCAGTCAGAAACATGGTGTGGATTATCTTGAAACATTTGCACCTGTGGCCAGACTAGACACCATCAAGTTGCTGGTTTCATTAGCAGCTCAAAAAGGATGGAAAATCCATCAACTTGATGTGAAATCAGCTTTCTTAAATGGTTTCCTTGAAGAACAAATCTTTGTTGAATGCGACCTCAAGGCTTCATAGTGCCTGGAAAGGAAACAATGGTATACAAACTAAATAAAGCCTTGTATGGCTTAAAGCAAGCTCCAAGAGCTTGGTATAGCAGGATCGATAGCTACTTGATTAGCCTGGGATTCATAAGAAGTATCAGTGAGCCTACACTGTATGTGAACAAAAAGGGACTTCAAACACTACTCATAGTCTCTTTATATGTTGATGATTTATTAGTGACAGGAGGAGATGAAGCCATGCTGATGAATTTCAAGACTAAAATGGAGGAAATGTTTGAAATGTCAGACCTGGGATTGATGACATATTTCCTAGGAATGGAGGTTATACAAAGCAAAAATGCAATCCATTTAAGTCAGAAGACCTTTGCTGTCAAAATTTTAAGCAAATTCACAATGGAAAATTGTAAAGCAACAAATACTCCTGTTGCTACCGGAGAAAAATTATCGAGCTTAGGCTCTTTTGAAAGGGTGAGTGAAACAACTTATAGAAGTCTAGTGGGTCGTTTATTTTTTTTACTGGATGACCACTAGACCTGATATAATGTATGCAATCAGCTTACTTGCAAGATTCATGCACTGCTGCAATGAAACTCACTTCAAAGCTGCCAAGAGGGTTCTTAGATACTTAAAAGGCACCTTAGACTATGGCTTGATGTTCACCAAGACAAAAGAGTTGAAATTGGTGGGATATACAGACAGGACTGGGCTGGCTCCATAGTTGATATGAAGAGTACATCAGGTTATGCCTTTAGTCTTGGTTCAGCTATGTTCTGCTGGAGCTCAAGAAAACAAAGCCTTGTAGCACATGATCAATGGTGAGGCAGTAGTATGTAGCCTGCTGCTGTCTTTGTTAATCAAGCCATATGGTGAGAAAGATCATGTCGATTTAAACCTTGAACAAAATGGTGCAACAAGGATTTATTGTGACAACAAGTCATTTATTTGCTATAGCAAAGAATCTGCTTTTTCATGGAAGAACCAAACATTTCAACATAAAATTGCATGTTGTTCGTGAAATGGAACAAGTGAAGAAGTTGAGTTAGTTCATTTGTAATTCGAGAAGACCAAGTAGGCGATATCTTGACTAAAGCTCTCAACAAGTCAAGATTCTCGCAAACCGAGAAACCTATTGGGAGTTCATCGCATAAAGTCCAAGGAGGAGTGTTGAATGTGGACTTCATGCGATCCATGCAATGCAACAAACCGAGAAGATGCAACAAACAAATGTTACCATGCACACATGCTCCAAAGTGAAGTCGATATTGCATGACGCTTTTCTATCCCTTTATGCTTATTTTGTAAACACCGGTTGGTGTAATGAAACTTAGTTCATTTAGAACTATGTTAGGTTTGATTTTGATGTAAAATGATGTAATTGGAACTGACATAGCAGATTTGTTGAAGATTACAAGTTAAGCCTTGCTTACTTGATTAAAATTAGTGGCATTAGGTAAGCATTAGGTATAAGATAGATGTGATCTATGTTTGACTTTTTTGCTACTATATGTAATGGCTAATTTACAGTGAAATTGAATGAGTGAAAATCAGTAGTATTCATTCAAAAATTGAGCTCTCTTTCTTGTCTTTCTTTCCTCCTAGCAAAATCTGCTCATTTTCTTTCTTTCTTCAACAACAAGCATCGAGCCTTGAAGCTCAAGCTTTTGGTTTGATTGCTGGTTTATGTTCTAGGTTCTAACACAATGTATACAAAGGTAAGTGGGTGTATGACAGCTCCTATCCTCTCTACGATTCATCAGCCTGTCCTTTCATCCACAAGGAGTTTAATTGCCTCAAGTATGGCCGCCTTGATCATCTTTACCTTAAGTACAGATGGCAACCAAGCAAGTGTAATATGCCAAGGTACATATCTCTCACCGCCCTCAAAGTTTGATCTGCATGGCTATTAGCTTAATGGAACAAATGACAGGTTTGATGGGACGCATTTGTTGAGGAGATTAAAGGGTAAGAAGATAATGTTTATTGGGGATTCCATCTCTATTATGCATGCTTCACGCTGCAGTGCCTACTACATCTGGTATAATCACACAAGACTTGCATAATCACACTGTTTCCACTGTTACTTTCAAGGTAATCAATTTATTCTATACATACATGCACAAATACATGTATGCATAGGTAACTAACTATGGTCTATGTCGATGGTGGACTAAAACTTTCAGCATTATAAGGTATCCGTGATGCTATTTCGTTCGTTGTACTTAGTAGACGTTGATAAGGAAACAATTGGCGAGTTTCAAATTGAATTCTGTAAGGAATGGAAATCTATGGAAAGAAATTGATGTTTTGATATTCAACACTTGGCATTGGTGGCACCGTAGAGGATCAAGTTAAACACTATGAGCTCTACAAAAATAAGTATAATCGATTAATCGATGACTTTTAGTAAGAGCTAAAGATCTCGTAATTGTTAATCTGTAGATGGGATTATGTGCAATTTGATGGGAAGATTCGTAAGGACATTGATCGCATGGTTGCTTTTCGCATGCCTTTGAGAACATGGGCTAAATGGGTTGATTCGGATGTGGATACCTATAGGACTAAAGTTATATTTCAAGGAATTTCCCTTCTCACTACAAGTGAGCCGTTTTACTGTTGCGATCTATTTGTCTGTATCGGCCTTCTTCCGAGTAACATGATTACTAGTCTCTTGTTTATATATGTATCGGTGGCATAGATTGGAATGAGCCAGGAGTAAGGAATTGTTCAAGGCAGACGACACCATTCAAGGGATCGATTTATCCAACTGATTTGCCTTTGGCAGAGTACATAGTTAAAGAGGTCATAAGGAACATCAAGAAACCTATTCATTTGCTTGATATTACGATGCTCTCTCAATTAAGAAAAGATGCACATCCTAGCTCTTACAATGACTTCAACGGCATGGATTGCACCCACTGGTGTGTTGCCGGCCTCCCCAATACATGGAATCTACTTCTGTATGCAGATCTCATCAAATAGCAGAGAAATTTGGTTCAGGCACTAGCCACCCAACATATATGTGGTCTCTTTAAATTATTTATTTTGCTTACTCAAAAAAGATCATAAGATTATACATTGAAAATATAATAAATTTGTTTTACTTCTGTTTGCAGTTCTCAATTATGCATGTCATGTAATTCAATTATAAATAAGTACATAATATTCTTTATAGAGAGAACAAAAAAGATGAAACAAGCACACACAAAATGAATAGCAATCTTAATTAAATCGTCTAATCCCCCAAGCTGATACAAAAATACCAGCAAAAAGTATAATGTGGCTGAAATACATCCATAAAACTGGGGTCAACCTTACTACTAAAAGTTTTCATGTTTGTAATTCCCAGTGCCAAACATGATGCACTTCAAAATCAATACTTAGGTTATAATGTGAAATGCAACAGTTCAATAGTGGATTTGCAAAAACTGAATAAAGGAAAGTGGACGCCCCCATACTCCAATAGAGCAACTCAACCTACAATGAAAAAAAGGCATTTCCATGGTCACTTTGTAAAGCATCAGTTAAGCCATGATGAAAATAGAAGAGTAAATTACCAGTTGGTTTGAATTGAAATGAAACTGAGCTCGTCTCACACGCACCCCAACATATTTCCTTATTTCATTTGGAGCAACTGATCAGTAACCTCGACCGCTTGAGAATTTTGCACATTCTGTACGTGCATGATCAAAAGAAACAATTATAAAGACAGGTAATACCAACGTTTTCAAAAGTAAAACACTTTAAAATGATTGATTGATACCATTTCATCGAACATATGTTTTATGGTAGTGTTAAGGTCGCCTTCCCACTGCAGTTCACCGTCCTCATCTCCTGTTAAGCGCGGTTGTTCCAGCCTTGGTGTGCTTAACTCTCCATGACAGAAATTCTTCATTTTTGGGCACTCTGTCACTATCACCATTTGCAAACCTGGGAACTCCAACGAGTGATGCGCCAATGAAAAGCTTGCTATACTTGGCAGATGACTCAGTCGCAACTCCTTCAGCTTGGGAAAAACAATGCTGCCCTGTAAGCCTTCATCACATGATATGATTTCTTCTATCAACTCACAAACAGGTATGCTCAATCTTTCTAGTAGCATCAGGCTCTTAGCTGTCGAGCATGCCATTAGATTGATGAATCCATGGCATTTTGAAACTTCCATACTTAATAAGTTTTTGAAAGACAACAAAAATGGCTCTAAAGTCTTTAATGTTAGCTCTGGAAGTTGAGACAACCTTAACGCCTCTAACTGATAGCATGCCGATGTGTGCCTTTCCCCATTGATGAGTCCTCCAGACAAAGTCTTTAATGTTAACTCTGGAAGTTCAGACAAGCTTAATTCCTTTAACTGAGAGAATGCTGATGTATGTGTTTCCTTGTGGCTGAGTCCTTCAGACCGGACAATTTCAGAAATGGAAGCATTGTTTATAACAAGCTTCTGAAGCTTTGGTAGTGAGCAAATGAAGGAATATGGAAGAGTGGTGGATGCCTCAGGAAAGAATTGGAGGGTAAGAAATTCGAGGTTTGGGAAACACTGCAATGAGAGTTGTCCATCACATATGCCCTTCATCATATCACTCGTCTTCAGTGTTAATTCTTGTAAAACAGGGAAAGTGTCCTGGACACCAACAAATGTATTAAACATTAATTAAGGAGTTCTAAATTGAAGTAAGAGAGAAGGTGAGAATATTAGTTAGTTGAAAAGGCAATTTATAGGTAATCTCATTTGATTTGGATGTAATCTCAAGGAATGAAGATGGAATATCAACTATTAATGAAGATACCTCATTGACGCAAAACAAGGGTTGTTGGTTTGGGATTTCAACCTCACCAAATATCTGTGCTTTGGGGCATTCAATAACCTCCATTTGTTTCAACGATGGCCATTGGGTGGTATGCATATTCAAACTCCGCACCTTATCCAGTACAAGGTACGTTACACGGGGAAATACAAACTTGGTCGTCACTGTTTCTGCCATAGTAGACCGAGTAGCTGATGTTGACTGTGATTCATTGGCAGTGAGTCCTAGCAGCTCAATTATTTCTTCTAACGGATCACAATTCTGAATGTGCAAGTTCTTCAAACGAGGGAAAACAGCCTAATAAATCATTTGATTGGGTTAATAACTGCGATATGTTGAAATGAAAAAGATTAATGAAAGAAGTAAAAGGAGAAGAATGGTAAAGTAAAAGAAGAAGAAATGACCTTTTGATTGAGGACAGCAGAGTCATTTGTTTGTGTAGGTTGGTGAATTTGAGGTTCATTTCCAGATACAGATTTAGAGATGCATGTTTTCAGCAGAGGACAATTTCTTAGTCTTAAATCTGTTAAGCATGGGAATTCAGAGTAATTTTGAAAGCCGAAACTTGTGAGTTTGGGAAGGTCTTCCAGCGACGGGACTGTAGTTGAGAGAAAATCGTATGATTCCTCCATTGATCTTCTGTAGCCAATCCATCCGTGAAGATTACTTGTTCTATCATATTACAGTCCTTAATTTTAAGGATGCAGAGATTCACAAGATCTTTTAATAAGAAAGACGGAAACAGGTATTTCAAATTGTGACAATCTTCCACCCACAAACTCCCCAAGAGTGTGAGAGATGAGGAAGATGGGTGGTGCCATATCTTATGAATGTTAATGGAGGACAATTTCATCCACATCAAATTGGGAAAGAGAACCTGCAGACATATATAAATGTCATAAAAAGATAACATAACTGTTCCTTCTTTACATACAAATACAAATTGAATCAAAATGAGAAGAAGAAATGATAAAATGTAGAGAAAACTGAAACATGGAGGGAGTGAAGTGATAAAATGAAGAGCTGCATAAATCCAACGTCATTCAATTTTCGAATTAAAAAGAAATGGCTAATTTATAGCTGAATTTGACACTTTTTCTTAATTTAGTACATAAGTTTTTTTATCTAATTTAATACCTAAACTTGTTAAAAATTATACAAATTACTCAAATATGCTAATAATGTTATTTTTTAAGGGATAATATGTAATTTGGCACCTGAACTATACCTTATTTTTGAATATAATACTTATGTTTTTTTTTCTATTCTTAAATTGGTACCTATAAAATCATTAAATTAACTAAATTAACCCAAAGCAGTTACGAAAATTGAAAATAATAACACATAATTAAATAATATTTCAAATCACAATTAAAATATTTTTATGATATTCAAAGTTTAAAAAAATTACTAGCTTCAAATATTAGATGATTTTACCTATTTAATTATTTAATTTTTTAAATAATATATTTTTAATTATTGTAATTAGTGTAAAATAATATTCATGATGAGAGTTATTGAATATAATTAAAATATATTAAATTATTTAATAATATAAATAATATTATAATAAAATTTCAAATGATCACAATTAAAATATTATTATGATATTCAAAGTTTAATTTCATATAATTAATATAAAACAACATAATTCAAAATAATAACACAAACATAAATCCATTATTTTGATCATCCACCAATAATACTAATAAAAAATTCCTAATCACCATTAAACCATTCCTACAAATTATATTATAATTAATAAATTACTTATTATATAAATAATTAATTTCTTTGTACTTTTTTGTTAATGAAAACATAGTAATTTAAAAATAAAGTAATTTAATATAAAATTTAACATACTTATTTAAAAACAAATTGTTGAAAACTAACTTTAAATCTGTTTTTGAGATTGTTTAAAATTTTACATAAATGTTTAATTTTTTTAAATATATGTTAAAAACTTGTTATAGATTTAAAACTATTAACAATTACAATTAAAATACGAAAATTTTAAAAATATGTATATTTATAATTATGTTATTTGTTTCAGAATTCTTACTTATAAATTGATTGTTTTTGGTACAAGAATTAATTTTATTTTTGGACTCATAATTTAGAACTGTAAATATATTGAATATTCATTAGAGTTATGAATGAAGTTGAAACTGTAATGAAGAAAATAGGAGTGTTGGTTAGATTGGGTGATATAAGAAAAATAGGAAAGCAATTTCTCAACTCATTACCCTATCAACAAACTGTTACTCTCTTATCTTTAACATCACTAAAAATGCATGGAAAAGGCAAGTAATAACTGAAATAACTGAAGATTTTGTTTGATATTTTTCATACCCAACAACCTCATTTCTATCTTTTATGCTATCAATTCCCCCACTTTTTAATTTTTATCTATTACATTCTCATCACTATTTATATATATACTCATGAATTATTTTGTGCACATAAATATTGACTACCAAACTAACCTTGTCGCAGAATAAAGCGGCAGTATTATCTTCCATGTCTTGCTCGCCAATCACTTTTTCACTCTTTCTTGAAATTGAAGAAGATAATGCCTTCATTGTTGGACAATCATATATCGTAATATGCCACAACTCTTGAAATTCAAGAGTTCGACTTCCCAAATAAAAATTGGTCAAGTTGGAACACGACTTTATTTTTACAATTAAGAGCTTAGGAAATGTGAAATCATTTGTCGTTGCTTTCTCCTCGCCTTCCCTAATCACTTGTTCCATGATACTGCATTCTTTTACTTTTATAAACCTTAGTCGTTCCTTGAGGCTCAAAAGCATAGACGGGGTAAAAATGTATTCCAAGCTGCTACATTTATAAAACACCATTCTCGTAATGTTCTGCAACTCCAAAATTTCTCGAGGGTTTCTTTGCCATATTTCTAACTCTGGAAACGTGTCAGAGATGGTGAAATCCTTTTCCTGTACGCCATACAAATCCATCCATATTATTACACTCATAATTCAAAATAAACACTCTTCATTAGTTATTCAACAATGAAAGAATAAGAAAGAAAATCGACCATTAACATTCATTGTGTCAGGATAAGGAAGCTAGATAACATTATGAATTAACTTCGTACCTCTTTTATGTACAACTGTTGTATGGTGGTATTCAGGTCACCTGCCCAACATTCTTTTATATCATAAACCCCTTGTTTTACTCTTTGTAATTGTGGGGTGCTTAAAACTCCGTCAAAAAAGATTTTCAATTTAGGACACCTTTCCACAACTACTTCTTCCAAACAAGGAAAGTTAAAGGTGTAACTCTGTTAATTATGACTCCTATTTCAGTCAAATTCGAGAAGTAATCTTCTAGTTAAACTCTGTTTATTTGTTTCAATCAAACACTGATTAGTTTAGATTATTTTATTATTATTTGACCTATGGATTTAGCCTATAAATAGGCTCTTTTAGAACCTTAGAAAAAACACCCATTAGATATTAGAACTCATATCACATTTAGAGAATTTTGTGTTTACGTTTTGAGGGTTCTTTATTTTCGGGTTTTCGGGGTTTAGTTTTTATCTCTATCTTTTGTACTCTTCGTTCTGTTGCCATTATAGTAAAATTATCTTTGCCCGTGGTTTTTTTATCCTCTTTGGAGGGGTTTTTCCACGTTAAATTTGTGTGTTCAATTTCTCAATTTCTTCTACTATTTTACTTGTTCGTTGCTTAATCGGGACGATCCTAACAAGTGGTATCAAGAGCTAGTTCAATTTTGATAAATCAGCCCATTCAGATATGGCAGCAACAAGGTTTGAAATTGAGAAGTTCGATGGTGAGACAAATTTCAATCTGTGGCAAGTTCGGATGATGGCAATTCTAGTTCAATCCGGTTTGAAAAAGGTTGTTACCGGGAAAAAGCCTGAGAATCTAAATAAAATAGAATGGGAAGAGCTTGATGAAAAGGCTTTGTCTGCAATCCAGTTGTGCCTCGCGAATACGATATTGCAGGAGGTATTGATGGAGAAGACCTCATCTGCCTTATGGAAAAGGTTAGAAACTCTTTATGCGACTAAGTCTCTGGCTAACCGTTTAGTGTTGAAACAACGTCTATTTACGTTTCGCATGAACGAAGGTGAGCTTCTTAGAGATCACATCAGTCAATTCATTACTTTTTTAAATGATTTAAAGAATGTTGAGGTTCATATTGACGATGAAGATCAGGCTATGCTATTATTGTGCTCTTTACCCCCTTCATACAAGTCTTTCAAGGAGACCCTGATTTATGGCAGAGACAAACTCTCGTTCAAAGATGTGAAGGGTAATTTGTTGAGTAGAGACAAACTCGACAATGAGCTTCATTTGGATAGCAAGGCAGATAGGCAAGCTTCCGTTTTGATAGCATCAAAGAAACGAGACAAAAGGTGTCGCTATTGTAAAAAGTTAGGTCACGTCAAAGCATATTGTTATAAACTGCAAAAGAAAAGAGCTGCTGAGAGTAACGAGGAAGATGTAGCTGGTGCTAATTTGGCCGATGAAAGCGATGATGATTTCTTGTTAGTGTCAACGAGCGATAACTCCAAGCTCACGTCCGAGTGGATCCTAAATTCAGGATGTTCTTTCCACATGTGTCCCAATAGAGAATGGTTCTCCACATACAGTTCGGTTGAAGGTGGAGTTGTGTGCATGGGAAACGATTCATCTAGTAAGGTAATTGGAATTGGTACTGTTAAAATTAGGATACACGATGGGATAATTAGGACACTCTCAGATGTCAGGTATGTACCTGATTTACGAAAGAATCTCATCTCCTTGAGTATTTTAGACTTGAATGGATGCAGAATCAACATTGAGTCGAGTGGCATTAAAGTATCTCGTGGAGCTCTCGTTTTGTTAAAAGGTAAAAGAACTTGCAGTCTTTATATTCTGGAAGGTTCTACAGTGACCGGTGAAATCGGACGTCCCTCGTCTGTTACAGAGTCGAAGTCAACTCATTTAGAGCGGAGGCAACTTGGTCATAGGAGGGAAAAAGGTATGACCGTTTCGTTGAAGAGAGGTTCTCTTTTGGATGCAGGTTTTGAAAAGTTAGGGCATTGTGTTCGTGAAAATCAAACCCGGGTTAGTTTTGATTTGGCAGTGTACAAGTCGAAGGCTAGAAGTCTTCCAGCTTCTAAGCATAGAATCGACTCAGTTAATTCCCTGCATGGTTCAAGATAGGCTCGTGGCGGGCTTTGGCAAAGATGGCATTGTGGAAAATTGAGTCAAGGTGGAGATTTGTTAATTATGACTCCTATTTCAGTCAAATTCGAGAAATAATCTTCTAGTTAAACTCTGTTTATTTGTTTCAATCAAACACTGATTAGTTTAGATTATTTTATTATTATTTGACCTATGGATTTAGCCTATAAATAGGCTCTTTTACAACCTTAGAAAAAACACCCATTAGATATTAAAACTCATAACACATTTAGAGAATTTTGTGTTTACGTTTTGAGGGTTCTTTATTTTCGGGTTTTCGGGGTTTAGTTTTTATCTCCATCTTTTGTGCTCTTCGTTCTGTTGCCATTATAGTAAAATTATCTTTGCCCGTGGTTTTTTATCCTCTTTGGAGGGGTTTTTCCACGTTAAATTTGTGTGTTCAATTTCTCAATTTCTTCTACTATTTTACTTGTTCGTTGCTTAATCGGGACGATCCTAACAAACTCCCTCGACAAAAGCTTGTGAGGCTTTCTAGATTGCTTAGTATTAAACATTTCAATCTACTAACAACCACTGTTTGATGGTAGTCTCCCACGTGTGCCACTATTTCTGTCATTTTAGGGCAGTGGCTTACCTCCATGGTTGTTAATTGCACCAGACTCTCAACTACTAAGGGTGTAAATAAGTTTGTCATCATTAAGCAACTTGACACCTCTAATACTTTACATAATTAACAATTAACAGAGTTTCTTTCTGCACTTCTATTTGTTGGCTGTGGTTTGGACGACATTCTTGTTAACGTGTACCTGGTACTTTGCATACAAAGTTGCACCTTTGGGTACTGAGTCTTTGAGTTATCCTTTTGCTGCTAGTCACTTGACAGGAGGGTCACATGTTTTTTCCATACACAAGTCTCGTTTTACCTCAGCCGAAGACAGATTCAATGTTTGGAAGTCTGTGTTCTTGTTGTTGTTGATGGAAGTTCATGTCTTGAGGCGGCTTTATGAGACCGTTAACGTTTTTAACTATAGCTCTTCAGCTCGAATGCACGTTTTTGGATACTTAACTGGTATCTAGTGAGTTGCTGAAGACTATATGCTTCTAGTTGACTGTTGTGACTTCTTTTCTTTTTAGCTGTGCATGGTCAGTTAATGCATGAGCTTGACTATTTTGTGCAGCGACTATTGGTTGATGTTATTATAATCTTAAATGCCCTTGTAGCTGCATTTAGTTCTGATTGTATGATAATTGTATTGGCAGTTTTTATACAGCAGCACCTCTGTCACTCTGTACATTTTGTGTACTAGAGGCTTTTAATTTTGCAGCTGATCAAGTAGCTGAATTTAAAGTTGAAGGCCAAGAACTGGTATCAATTATGGGTTTTGATTTGTGGGGATATGTGAAACCTATAACAAGGCTTGGATGGTGCCAATGGGCTAATGCTGCTATATTTGCTTGAGGGTGGTTCCATCAATGTTGTTGTCATGCAATTCTTGTAGGTGTTTTTGCCTGTTTAAATCTATATCTACTTGTGGGTGGTTCCAAATTTTATGGTCTATATGCATCGTTGTTCTGATTTTGGATAGTTAAATGAATTGAATGCTAAGAGAATTGATATTGATGGTTTGTTCCTCACCCAATTTTTAGGTTTTTCTTAGCAAGACTGAAAATAAAAGCTATATCAAAGTTTAAACAAGATGGGATGAACACAAGGATTCAATTTTTTGTAATGCTTTGTAACTTGTAGACACCCAGATGCTGATTTTCTGTCTTAAATACAGGGTTCACTTAGAGAACGCGGAGATCGAACTGCTGATTATGTGATTCCTCATGGAGATTGGTTTGAAATTGTCTCAAGTCCACACTATTTAGCTGAGATGGTGATTCTTTTTCACACTCTTTTTGCGGATGCTTGTATATTGTTGCTTTCAAAGTTATGATTGTCACTTCCTTTGCATCGTGCAGATAATATATGCTGGTCTATTGGTCGCGAGTGGAGGAACTGACTTTACCATATGGCTACTTCTTGGATTTGTGGTACTTTGTACCTCCTTCATAACTTTGTCCCCTTTAGCTGAACACTTTGTAATTGTTAGACTCATTTGTGGCTAACTATTTCAGGTGGCTAATCTTGCATTTGCCGCGGCAGAAACTCACCAGTGGTACCTCCGGAAGTTCGAGGACTATCCACATAATCGGCGGGCCATTCTTCCATTTGTTTATTAGTTCCACAGAGACAAAAAGTTCTGAAGTATATTTTTTTAAACCGGTTAGCTCCTGCTCTACTATTATCTATAGTTCCTTTTTGTTTGATTATAACTAGGTTACTGAAATATATATAGATGCCTAAGCTTTTTTCTGTTAAACATTATCATTGAGCTGTATATTGGATTATAAAATGCTTTGAAATTACTCATTTATCTCCCTTCAACTTCCATGATTCTTCATACTTGTAGATTTCAATTATCAAGATATAATATCTACTTTGTCCGATAAGTTCAGCTTGGATTAGGTTGAACAGGCAAATACCCGAATCCAGTCTAGTCCAATTTTTGAACACTCAAATATTTTTATAAGGTGGTTGTCGAAACCATTTTAAAAATCAGGTTTAGAAAAATGGGGATCGACTTTGAAAACAAAAACGGGAGTCGCCACCAATTTTTTTATTTAGGTGTGATTGGATCACTTTATAAAACGTTTTATTTCAAAACATTTTTTGGGTCCACAAAAACAAGAAAATGAGTTCGGGAGTCGATTACGTATGAGGAAGGGTTAGCACCCTCATGACGCCCAAAAATTGGTACCAAATTGATAAAGCCATGTCCAAATGTCGAAAATAAAGAATATTACGAAATATGATCCTTTTAGTAGAAAGAAAACCTAGACTTACTTATTTCAAAGAAATAAAATACTTTACCCAATAAGTTAAGGTATAGCATGTCATTACTTTAAAATTAAGCTTGTCTTTGTTTGAGGAAATTCCTACCTCGAGACACAAAATGTCGAACCTAATAAGTTAAGGCAAAACACTTTGAATTCCCAAGAATAGGGTTTTTTATTTTGAAGTCGGTAAATCTCAAATTTCTTAAAAGATGGAGATATGTAATACCTAAAGTTTCATGAGAAAAATCAAACCCAATAAGTTAGGGCAAAATTCTTCTCAAAATTCCCTAAATATCACACCTCACTATATTTTGAAAAACCATTTGAATGTAATGTGTCGATTTAAAAGATGTTTTTATGAAAGCTATGGTTTAGATAGGATATTACAACATATATATTGAAATAAATAACCAAATTATGAATAAATAAAAATATAAGTGACAATATAATCTACAAATTGTATTAACAATGAACACAACTATAATGAACTATACTAAACAATAATATACAATCTAAAGCAAATAAATAAATAAACATGTAATAGCAATAAATGAGATAATAATATAATAGACATTTAAAAATAATAATAATAATAATACTTTTTATATAAAATAACACAAATTTAAAATAAAAGGTACCTATAATAAATATATAATTTAATAATATAATATATATGTATATAAATGATAGTAGTAAAAATAATTAATAAATAGTATAAAGTATTTTAGAAAAACATGTATAACACAACATAAATAATATAAATAAAATATGTTAGATAATATAGATAATTTAAAAAAATAAGGATTTGAGGATATATGATATAATCTAATAAAAAAGATAATATATTAATGATACATAATAAAAATAATAATATTAAATCATATAAAATAAATAATAATAATTAAATATATAATAGATTAGTATATAAAAATATACGTATATAAACTTATACTATTAATAAACTAATATATACAAATAATAAAATTATTTAATATGACAAAACATTTATTATAATAAAAATAAAATTAAAAAAATTTAAGAATAAATAAGGATAAGGGTTAAATAAACAATTAAACAGATTAAAAGAATTAAATCAAAATGCGCATTAAAAACACAGGAGTTAAAATGGCAATTAAGCCTTTTTTCAAAACGGCGACGTTCGATTTTGGCCTTTAAAGAGCCTGAGGGATTAAATTAGAAAGCAATTAAACTTTTAGGGCCTAATTTAAAATAAGAAAAATGAAATTAAACGGAATTAAAAAATATAATAATGCGGAGGGACTAAAATAGAAATTAGACCATTTAAAGAAAACGCGCGGATTCTGAGGGCCGGGTCGGGTCAACACGCGGATCCCATGGCCCAAAACGGCGTCGTTTTTAAACTGTTATATATATCGGTTTCGATAAAAAAAATCATTCTAAAATCTGTTTTAAAAAAAAACTTTTAAAACACTCTAAAATTCCTTAGTTTTCTCGTCTGGCTCCGGCACCGGATGTTCGTGCCACACTTCACGCCAGGCCGCCACGCGCCACCACGAACGGTGGCAGTGGCTTAAAACTTTAGATCTTCGCGCAGGTAAGCTTTCCTTTCCTCTCCTTTCGATATTCGTACAAGAAAACTATAAATCTAAAAATAAACTGATTAAAATATGAAAGTCACCTTTTGTTTAAAAAAGAAAACTTCTATGTTTTTATTTCTGTTTCTCTGAGTATTTGTGTCTGCCTGTATTTTCGTGTGTAACAGTACTTGTATTTTTTTCCTCTTTACATGTTTTTGGGATTTAAATAGACCCGAAAATAAAATAATAAAAAAGGAAATACAAGATTTTTGCCATTTTTGCTTGCTGTTTCTTTCCTTTTCTTGCAGGGCAGAGATCTTGGCGACGATGGCGCGATGTGGGGCTCGTGCACGTTAACGGTGGCGCGATCGAGGCTGACGGATGCGGCATTTGCGGCGCAACTGTTGGTGGCCTGGGTGCAAGGGATCTGTTGCGGCGCCTAGGGTTTCCCCAGAAACCCTAGACCACTGAAGGTGTTTTAGTATTTGGGCCTTTTTGGGCCATTTCGGTTTTGGGTCGAGGTCATTTTGGGTAGTCTCACGTTGGTTGTGTTTTGGGTAGTCTCTTTGTTGGGTGTGTTTTGTTTAGGGTATTGGATTTGGGCTTCAAGCCCATTTATTGTAAATGGACTGTTTATTTGGTTTATTATTCTGTTTTATGGGCCCAGGCAAAATTAGGTACTTACAGCTGCCCCTCTTTGCTCATTGTCGTGTATCGAAAATAGAGCAAAGACTATAAAAGGACCAATTTTGCCCGGTTCTGGTCGAGCTTTGACTTCTTTGATCCTCGTCTTCATCAAATGATTCCAACTCCACTGCAACTTCCACAGTATTGGAACTTCATCTTGATTTCAGTAAGTTTGATAGCTTCAACTTCATGAAGGCAGTATCCACTATCTTTTGATCTGTTATCTTCAATCTGATCCTTGCAAACTCAGGGATTACCAGACTGATGTCTTCGATCTTCAATCTGATCCTTGCAAACTCAGGGATCACCAGACTGATGTCTTCGATCTGCTCCCTGCAACTTCAGGAAGATCAAATCTGCTATCTTCAATCTGATCCCTACAAACTCAGGGATCACCAGATTGAATCTTCGATCTGCTCCCTGCAACTTCAGGAAGATCAAATCTGCTATCTTCAATCTGATCCCTGCAACATCAGGGATCACCAGATTGATATCTTCGATCTGCTCCCTGCAACTTCAGGAAGATCAAATCTGCTATCTTCAATCTGATCCTTGCAACCTCAGGGATCACCAGATTGATGTATTCGATCTGCTCCCTGCAACTTCAGGAAGATCAAATCTGGTATCTTCAATCTGATCCCTGCAACCTCAGGGATCACCAGATTGATATCTTCGATCTGCTCCCTGCAACTTCAGGAAGATCAAATCCGTTATTTTCAATCTGATCCCTGCAACCTCAGGGATCACCAGATTGATGTCTTCGATCTGCTCCCTGCAACTTCAGGAAGATCAAATCTGCTATCTTCAATCTGATCCCTGCAACCTCAGGGATCACCAGATGATATCTTCGATCTGCTTCCTGCAACTTCAGGAAGATCAAATCTGTTATCTTCAATCTGATCCCTACAAACTCAGGGATCACCAGATTGATGTCTTCAATCTGCTCCCTGCAACTTCAGGAAGATCAAATCTGCTATCTTCAATCTGATCCCTGCAAACTCAGGGATCACCAGACTGATGTCTTTGACCTGATATTGCTACACCGTTCACTGAAAGACATGTCCTGTAGACTTGGTTTTATGACATGCATGCAATATGTCATGAAAATGATTCCTTTTAAAAGATTAGAATTAAAATGCAATGACCAGAATGAATCGAATGCACCTAATGAAATTTGCTATGATACAGAAATGTTATGATTATGATTCCTATTCTAGGTATTATTACTCATTTGTTTTTCATTTTTGTTCATCAACCATGTTCTATTCAACCAGCTTGCCCCAATGTAATTTCTGAGTTAGCCCCGCTTGGATCTTGAGATATGAAATTGATATCTCTCACTGCAACTTCAGAAGAACGATATTTGATTTGTTACACCATTCCCTGGGTGTAATGACCAGATGTATATGTCTGAATGCAGGGTATCCCGACAATGATTCCCTTTCACACTTGGATTGACCTTGTTCGTCATTTGCCGATATGGTGTCACCAACGAAATTGTCTTACCCAAAAAGAATTTGAAGAGGTAATCATTTTTTTTGATGTTTCCAGCCCTTAAGCTTGGTAAGTTCTGAACAATAGTCATGTTTCAGATTCCTCATATTATTTAGAAGCTTCTAGAGTAATATGCGAAACTCCTTTTATGAAAGTGTTATTAGTCCATTTATTTCAATAAAATTTTTTGAAAAAGATCGCAACCATGAACTTGAAAGAAATTAATCAGGAGTATAGCTCGAAGCAAATAAGCTAATCAAAGATAACCAAGGCAATAAATGAAAATTGGTTGGTGTATAAAGTAAGCAAAGATAGCAAAAGCTATAAAAGAAAATTGATTAGGGTGTTTCTTTGAAAAGAATAAAGTAATCAAAAAAATAGAAAATGGGTAAAATGGGAAACTAAGTGCCCCAGATATCGCAGTCTGAGCTTCTCTATTCTGATCTCTTGAGGATCATTTTAAACTCAATATGTGTTTAGGGGATCCTGAGTACTTTGCCGATGCCCCAAGGCGTAACATACTTCCTCATTGCTAATTCAGACGTAGCAAGACTACTGTATGCCCCACTTTTATTCAAAATTTGAGCCGCCCTTTTCGGGTTTTCAACTCAAAACCCCTTTGGTCTCAAAGCGCCCTTTGCGGGTTTTCGCCTTGGCCTCTCCTTCTTCTTCTTCTTCTTTTTTTTTTACTCAAAGCGCCCTTTGCGGGTTTTCACCTTGACCCTTTTCCTTTTCAGGTAAAATACTTTTTGTTGGAACCTGAATTCACCGGATTAGGCATGTCTTCTCCATTCATCTCGATCAATATCAATGCTCCTCTAGAACAGGCCTTACATAAGTCCTTCCCAGTTTGGCGTATGCTTTCCTCTAAAATCGTTTTGTAGAGGAAAAAATCTTTTTCACCATCAAGTAATCTCACATCATCTGACTGTGATGGATAGCTTTTTATTCTTTTCTTCAATTAGATTCAATTGGTAAAACTATTCTATTCCGATGATAAATGTATTGCCCCAGCAAAGGTCCTAGCCAACGTTTGATAACCATAGAGAGTAGTGATAGCTTCTTATGCCAATCTTTACAAGTCTTAGCCACCTTTCATTTCTTTTTTTTTTCGCACTATGATATGCTGCCTGATCTTTGGACAAACTGTAGATTTTGACTTTGTACAGTTATTTGAACGCGAACCTTTATGGCATTTGATCTTTTCCTTCATTTTTTTGTTTTTTTTGTTTTTTTTTTATGAATTTGATGACTTTGACCTAGTAACATTGGCATATGAAGCTACTTCCACTCTCTTAGTGAAGTAAACGATAACTATGCCGATGAGTCGATATTGATGAAAAACTTTTGACGAGGTTGGCCCCATCACATCCATGCCCCACATATGGAAAATTTGTGAAGAACTGAATCTTGTCTTCTTTAATTTCGTATTTGCGGTATGACTAATGCAATCCCCTTCCATGGTGAATCAACAGTGCCCGATCCTCCTTGTTTAGCCTACTTCTTGTTAGCCAAGGCATGTCCTGATATAATTGTGTAAAAACATCTTTGAATTCTTGAAAACAACTCCATGATGTCTTGCCTTATTTTTGTGGTGAACTAGGCTTCAGTCTTCCTTTTTTTAGGCTCGCAATATCCATTGACCATATGTAAAGTAAGGTCTGTTTTTTCATCTTGTTAAATCATTCTTAACAAGTCAGAAGATATGTCACAATCTCTGTCATATTCAAAATCCTAAGATCCCCTAGACCCATATCTTGTTCAAAAAGGGAATCAGTAACAACGTCGCTCATGACATTGATATCTGGATACCTAGGTACGAAGACGAACAGATCCAAAGAATAAATGATTCTAAGGATGATTATTGATATGGTCATGAATAAAGAATGAGAGAATAAAAACCAAAGAATGTACAGTTTAAAATAGAAAGAATAAGAATATATGCTCAAACAGATGCATTTTATTGAAATAAAATTTTGAACATAAGCCTATTTCACAAAATAATTCTTGTTGCCTCTAGGCCCAAGACAACAAGTCTGTTTTGAACATTACTCTAGATTAGCCCTAAAAGTACAAAGATTTCTTCCACAGTCTTATTATTCAAAACAATCCCAAGTACACAAGGGTTTGGAAACTTCGTTCTCTGATTCCCTCTTTAATTTCTTCAAGGAGCAGCAACTTTCTTGTCTCCACCTTCAATCACTGCATTCACCTCATTAAAGTGATCAGGTTTTGATGGATCATCGAACTTCACAACTCCCATTTTAATAAACCTTTCAACCAACTTTTTAAACGTATTGCAGTTTTCGATTGAGTGGCCCTTTATTCCCGCGTGGTACTCACATTGGGCATTCTCGTTATACCATTTTGGGAAGGGAGGTTGTAACGGTCGCAGATAATATGGGGACACCATATGCACATCAAATAAACTTTGATATAGCTCCTTATACGTCATTGGGATTGGTGTAAACTGGAGCTTTCCAAAATTTTGCTTTGGAGAGGCCTGATCGTTGGAAATTACCGTCCTTGGTTGGTTCATTGTAATTGGCTCTGAGTGGCTCTTGTTATATCTACCAGTTCTCTTTTCCTTCTTCTTTAAGGTCTTTGAGGTCCCTTCTCCTCTTTCTCTTGTTTCTACTAGAGCAACCGGTTTGGCTTGATCATTATTCAGGTCAAAAACTGAAACTATTGGAAACTTCAACACAGTCGAAGTATCCGCCTGTTCAATAATGATGGGTCCCCCATGCAGATGCGTGTCTGGTTGAATCGGGATACCCATTGGAGAATAAACGATGTCTTCCTCATCATCCTCATTATTGCCCACTGGGCTACTCCTTCTTTCAAGTCTTTTGGCTAGTAACTGAGTTAGCTGGCCTATCATATTCCTTTGGAATTCCTGCATTTCTTGTTGGATCTCGATCAATTGCCCCTGCATCTGTATTTGCATTTGTTCCATTCTTTCCAACCTTTGCTCCATATTTTCTAGGTTAACTGAAATATTTTTACCTAATTAGGGTCTTTGTATATAAGTCTAATGCAAATGATGCAATGTAATGCAAATGCATGAATGCAAAGAGGTATCGATTCTGATCAACTTCATTTTAGAAAACTTTATTAGAAAACAAATTCTTTTACATAAAACGGACAACTATATGCTTTCGCTCTAGGTCCTAGTGTTCTGACTTCCCTATACAACAAAGCCAACTCTTGACAACAATCTGATCGCAGCTCATACTTTGCGTTTAATGTATCTGCCTATATTACTCAAGTCGAATCTGGACTATTGCTCCACCCATGAGATAATTCCGACTTCTGACTCGATCGTGAGAATGGTGAAGTTCTTTTTTTCCAACACCCTTTATTTGTTCTAAGAAGATCAATTCGAAACTCACAGTTGTGCAATGTTGATTCTAACATTTTAATCTTACCCTCCATTTCATTGCTCTTGTTTAAGCTTGACTTTAACTCGATCGCGGAATGAAGGTAACCGTCCAAGCTTAGCATTGATCTTCAAAAGAATATTGGTAAGGTATTGATCATACCCTAGTTGGTACCATATACCATGCCATACTCAGAAAGATTCTTCCACGTCCATGTCTCATAAAGATCAAAATTTTTCCTATCTAAGAGCAAACAAAGAAGGAATTGCGGAGCTCCAGGAAATTTAAATTGTATCTGTTCAAACATTTTTCAACTCTAATTATAGGTGAAAAGCGTCTATTCTGGTTCGTCTCTTTGAATCTATCAAACGGGGGTCAATACGAATTCCTTTCATTTCTCCACAACAAATCAAATCCCTTGCAATGTTGTTTGGACCACAACGAGGATCTGAGAAGCTCATAACAGCCCATCCTAGATGGCTCCACCAATTTCTGGTTGCTAAAATTCCAACGCCTATTCCTCAGAAAGAGATTTCCACCATTCCCCCTTCTTAACCTTGGTGCTGGTAGAATACGTCCATCCACTTGGGTGAAATTAGAGTTGATATTAACACCTCAAGATTTCAGCATTGGTTCAGCATCATAACAAAGCACACATCCTGTCTTGAGGCATCTGCCCTAATTTTCCAACCAGAGGAGCTCTTTGGGAGGTTGATCAACTACTGGACCAGGTTGAATTATCATGGTAATTGATACATCAATATTTAGTGAAAGGCCTCCTTGAGTGGCTCTGAAACTTAAATGGAAACCCCTATAGCCAATGGCACCTCCTCCAATGTCTGTGAAGTTGTTCTAATTATCTTGAAAGATTGGCAAACCAGTAGGCATCCCTGTTTCACAACATGCTACCTTAAAATGACATCCAGTACCCTCAGTGCTTCTTGAGAGTTTTTAGATTCCTGTTCGCGCCGAGCATTTCGAATCGCTTGCATGGGTATCCTCACAGCAAAGCTGATCTCCACTTTAAAGGTCTTTGACTGATAATGTCGTTTAATTCTCTTCTTGTCTTTCCTATTTGAGTCATTATGGACATCAGGTCTTACATTCCCGTTGTTTCTGTTAGATGTAATATCCGCAAATACAATTGTAAACTCATGCTTGTTATTTGGAAGAACACCAACAATAAACTTTTCTCCCCATCACAAGCAAAGTCTTTTCCTAGCCCATTCATTGCCATAGGTCTCTTGCACCCTCTCTATCTTCCAACACACTTGCCATTGAGTAGCCATTTTCATATGAAAAAGAAATGTTGTAATGGTAGAAGTGCCCATCTGCACTCCCTATACTCTCTTTGCAGTGATTGGTAAGTATAGTTACCCTTTTGCCTTTTAGTTCCTACACCATACCTTGCCATAGGGCGTCGTACAATCTTCTCCGCATCTGATTCTACTTTGATCAGAACAACATCAGGGGTAACATGTGGCAGGGATTCTAACGTTTCCCCTTTTCTCTCTTGCTCTAACGGATCCATATCCTTCTTTCTCTAACTGCCTTTGACCATATACGAACGATTGCATTGTCTTCCACTTTATCAAGGAATCCGTTCTCCATAACCAGCTTTCTAACTTAGAAACTAATCGTGAATCGATACCTCTTAAAATATGTAATGATATGCACAAAAGAATAAAATAAAGCAAGTTAGTACCATGGAATATAAAGCAAGTAAAATAAACCTATCTAGGTGACCACTAGAGTTCAACATAATCCTACCTAAGATGGGCTCTAAGGGTTCACTATATGTGGTTTAGTTCTAAAGTTAAGGTACCCGAACCAGCAGATTCCTCGATCCTCACCCATTATAGGTTCATACAGATCGAGTTCAGTTCAGGGGAATACATTTCCCTATAGCTGCACGGAGGTGAAAACCTCATGAAGACATAGGTACAGATGTATCCCGAAAGCGATTCACTATCCTGCACGGAGGTGAAAACCTCACGAAGGAGTAGCTTCTCACTCCCACTTAAGGGTGTGACCACGATGGTCATGCAGTGCAATGCAGAGCAATATATTTAAGACCACATGCAATAAAAGGATCATATTTTTAAAATCAAAATTTAAAATTCAAACAAAAAGACATGAAATTATCAATTTTACGGCCTGACTCTCTTAGTCCCCAGTGGAGTCGCCAAGCTGTCGAAACCATTTTAAAAATCAGGTTTAGAAAAATGGGGATCGACTTTGAAAACAAAAACGGGAGTCGCCACCAATCTTTTTTACTTAGGTGTGATTGGATCACCTTATAAAACGTTTTATTTCAAAACATTTTTTGGGTCCACAAAAACAAGAAAATGAGTTCGGGAGTCGGTTATGTATGAGGAAGGGTTAGCACCCTCATGACGCCCAAAAATTGGTACCAAATTGATAAAGCCATGTCCAAATGTCGAAAATAAAGAATATTACGAAATATGATCCTTTTAGTAGAAAGAAAACCTAGACTTACTTATTTCAAAGAAATAAAATACTTTACCCAATAAGTTAAGGTATAGCATGTCATTACTTTAAAATTAAGCTTGTCTTTGTTTGAGGAAATTCCTACCTCGAGACACAAAATGTCGAACCTAATAAGTTAAGGCAAAACACTTTGAATTCCCAAGAATAGGGTTTTTTATTTTGAAGTCGGTAAATCTCAAATTTCTTAAAAGATGGAGATATGTAATACCTAAAGTTTCATGAGAAAAATCAAACCCAATAAGTTAGGGGCAAATTCTTCTCAAAATTCCTAAATATCACACCTCACTATATTTTGAAAAACCATTTGAATGTAATGTGTCGATTTAAAAGATGTTTTTATGAAAGCTATGGTTTAGATAGGATATTACAACATATATATTGAAATAAATAACCAAATTATGAATAAATAAAAATATAAGTGACAATATAATCTACAAATTGTATTAACAATGAACACAACTATAATGAACTATACTAAACAATAATATACAATCTAAAGCAAATAAATAAATAAACATGTAATAGCAATAAATGAGAGAATAATATAATAGACATTTAAAAATAATAATAATAATAATACTTTTTATATAAAATAACACAAATTTAAAATAAAAAAGGTACCTATAATAAATATATAATTTAATAATATAATATATATGTATATAAATGATAGTAGTAAAAATAATTAATAAATAGTATAAAGTATTTTAGAAAAACATGTATAACACAACATAAATAATATAAATAAAATATGTTAGATAATATAGATAATTTAAAAAAAATAAGGATTTGAGGGATATATGATATAATCTAATAAAAAAAGATAATATATTAATGATACATAATAAAAATAATAATATTAAATCATATAAAATAAATAATAATAATTAAATATATAATAGATTAGTATATAAAAAATATACGTATATAAACTTATACTATTAATAAACTAATATATACAAATAATAAAATTATTTAATATGACAAAACATTTATTATAATAAAAAATAAAATTAAAAAAAAATTTAAGAATAAATAAGGATAAGGGGTTAAACAGCAATTAAACAGATTAAAAGAATTAAATCAAAATGCGCATTAAAACACAGGAGTTAAAATGGCAATTAAGCCTTTTTTTTCAAAACGGCGACGTTCTGATTTTGGCCTTTAAAGAGCCTGAGGGATTAAATTAGAAAGCAATTAAACTTTTAGGGCCTAATTTAAAATAAGAAAAATGAAATTAAACGGAATTAAAAAATATAATAATGCGGAGGGACTAAAATAGAAATTAGACCATTTAAAGAAAACGCGCGGATCCTGAGGGCCGGGTCGGGTCAACACGCGGATCCCATGGCCCAAAATGGCGTCGTTTTTAAACTGTTATATAAATCGGTTTCGATAAAAAAAAATCATTCTAAAATCTGTTTTAAAAAAAAAAACTTTTAAAACACTCTGAAATTCCTTAGTTTTCTCGTCTGGCTCCGGCACCGGATGTTCGTGCCACTTCCTCACGCGCGCCACGCGCCACCACGAACGGTGGCCAGTGGCTTAAAACTTTAGATCTTCGCGCAGGTAAGCTTTCCTTTCCTCTCCTTTCGATATTCGTACAAGAAAACTATAAATCTAAAAATAAACTGATTAAAATATGAAAATCACCTTTTGTTTAAAAAAGAAAACTTCTATGTTTTATTTTCATTTCTCGAGTATTTGTATCATCTGTATTTTCGTGTGTATAAGATGATGCACTGTTTTTTTCCTCTTTACATGTTTTTGGGATTTAAATAGACCCGAAAATAAAATAATAAAAAAGGAAATACAAGATTTTTGCCATTTTTGCTTGCTGTTTCTTTCCTTTTCTTGCAGGGCGGAGATCTTGGCGACGATGGCGCGATGTGGGGCTCGTGCACGTTAAAGGTGGCGCGATCGAGGCTGACGGATGCGGCATTTGCGGCGCAACTGTTGGTGGCCTGGGTGCAAGGGATCTGTTGCGGCGCCTAGGGTTTCCCCAGAAACCTTAGACCACTGAAGGTGTTTTAGTATTTGGGCCTTTTTGGGCCATTTCGGTTTTGGGTCAGGGTCTGTTTTGGGTAGTCTGTTGTTGGTTGTGTTTTGGGTAGTCTGCTGTTGGGTGTGTTTTGTTTAGGGTATTGGATTTGGGCTTCAAGCCCATTTATTGTAAATGGACTGTTTATTTGGTTTATTATTCTGTTTTATGGGCCCGGACAAAATTAGGTACTTACAGTGGTCTTATTAGGAATGTATTCCAAACTGTTGTAGAAAACAAATATCATGTCATCTATATGATTCTTTTTCTTTTTCCCATTTTCCACTAGCCTAATTATAATTCAATATAGTCAACCATTCCCATTTTGCTTTACTTTCTCTAGAATATTCAAATCCCACAAAGCAACCTATGGGGTCCTTAGTCTACAATGCAAATTAAATTTATCAAAAGCTAGCATCCCATTTCTTATTTGTGTTTAGATTTGTTATGTATGAAACAAAAAGTGGATTCTCCACAAGCTTTAAGCATTGCCACAACTTGAGGCTACTTTAATAAAAGATTGGTACTGTTTTTGTGAAAGCTACTCAACACCTTTTTTTTTCTTTTTGGAAAAGCAAACTTGTATATATCCCAAAGTTCTAATCACTGTTTTAGGATATGACTTAATGTATTAAAGTTTACAAATAAAATAATAAAAGTTGCTTTCATGACTTGATTCTCTATCTGATCACCTCATGCATATCGATGGTTAGGTTTTTGATAATCACATATGATTCACTAATTAGAAGCTTAAAAAGGTTAAGTTCTAGGACAGACATGCAATGAACTATCAATTGTAGATTATAGGGAATTTCAATTATTCATTCCAGGGTAAACTACACTAATTATAAATTATTAGTAAATTTCATTTTTAGTCATCCAACCATGAAAAGTTACAAAATGTCATCTAATTATTTAATTTTTTTCTTTTTTAGTCACTAGTTGGCTAAAAGTGGCATCTTTTAAAATTGACATAATAGCGATTTTAACTCTTAACATTCTACATAGTGTAATATGGTCTTTTTTGTAGTTTTGCTTTTCTTTGCCATCTTTTTACTTATGATGTAAAAAAAATTATCAGCTAAATTTAATTGAAAATATACAAAAAAAAAATGAGAACTCCCAAAAATATAAGTTAATAATTTTGATTTTTTTCTCATTCTTTCGAAATTAACTCTCAATGCCACAAAGAAAAGCAAATCAACAAACAAAAAGAAAGACGAAATTACACCATAGGTAAATGTTGAGGGTTAAATTTTTTAGAATCAAGACTAAATTGGCATAATTTATAAATGTTGATAGTTAAAGTTGTTATTATATTAATTTTAAAAGCTACAACTGATAGCCGGTTGATGACTAAAAAAGATAAAATTGAATAGTTGAGTGATTACTTTATAATTTTGTATATTAGTTGGGTGACTATTTAGTTCAATTTACACTTCATCCTATCGTATAATTTACTGAGAGAAAAAATGATTTAGGGAACAAGAAAACATGGGAATTTTTTACAGGGGAATGGAGGGGGAGCTGTCCTGTTGTTGCTCCTGCGAAGAAGAAGCAAAAACACACAGATATACTGACATCCTTGTCTTATAACAACACTGCATTTGCATGGGATGTTCTTTCATATTTATTGATTCTTTGATATCTCTTCATGATGAAAAGTTGTTGCGACTCAAAGTGTATTATTGTTATTGTTAGTCTGATGTATTATTATTATTATTATTTGGTCTTGATGGTACCCACAAAGCTAGCTTATTTCCTCAAGGGGGTTAGAATAAGTGGAACTACAATCATTACTAGAATATACACTTTTTTTTTTACTTAATACTTTATGACTATTGTTGTTATATTACAACTTGACTATATACATGTGTTCTTTTGTATCGAAAATTGCATGCGTAAAATCGTTTCAGTACGTGGTTGGTATTACTTATAAAAAAATCAATTATTTATGAGAATAAATCAATTAAAAAGTAAAAAACGGTGTCGTTAATCTATCAGTTGGTATTACTTATAAAAAATAATATTTTAATAAAAATAATAGTCATTTAACTTCCTCGGACTAATTAAAAACTCTCCTTCTCATTTTTTTATAGTTCAGTTTTTTTCATAAAATAACTTTAAACGTCGCAAATATTCAAATAAATATTCAAAAAGTTTTTTTCTCTGATATCTAATACTGATCATCATCTAATCGTCACTTGGAGCTTACAAAATAGATTTTGCTTAACATCTCAGTGATTTAAATAAAATTTTTTAAATAGTTTATTGACTTAAATAAAAATTTTTGAAAAATTAAGTGATCATTTTATAATATTTTAAAATTAAGTGATCAAAATATAAAATTTTTAATAGTTGAGTGATGTGAGGTGTAATTTACAATTTCCTTTTATAATCATCATATTTTCTTTGAATTAGGTACATTTAACGTATATGAATACATCTCATATGGTGATTGGCATAATACACAATATTCCAAATATTTTATTAAACCAATAATTCTATTAAACTAAAACTCAAACACCGGTTATGTTAGTGCAAGTCAGAATCTAATTCTGACCTCAACCTTATTCAAATTTGGTGACACTGCCACCCCCACTACAATCCCACACCATAGCTAATAATCATCTTTTATATAAATATAAAACTACTTTTCTGGTTTTCTTTCACAGCTCAATTTCCCCAGTTTCTAGGGGAACCAAAACCCACCCTTTGAAGATGGTTCAAAGAAAGGTGACCAACAAGCTTGAAATTGGTATCCATGCTGATCATCATATTGATGGCAAGAACAAAGGGACTGATTTGAAGAAAAAAATGAAAAAGTGTAGATCAATCAAGTTATCAGATATGAAGGAGGGCCTAAGATCATCATCCCCTTTGGTTTCAAGGAAAACTATTTCTCCGCCTGTTAAACCACCACCACCTCCTCACAACAACAGCAGGTCTATCATCAAAGGAGCTAGCAATGGATCACCAAACTACATGAAGTCCACCAGCAGCTCAGAGGCTAAAAAAGAGACCTCCGCCAGCAGTCAGGTGAGTTCTCGTAGGAAAAGTTCGGCTTCCGGTTTAACAAGAACGTCTAGTTTGAAGTTAACAAAAACTCCTAGTTTCAAACCTGTTAGAGCTTCCGCCAAAAAGTGTTCCAAGGTTGCTTTATGTTCAGATATGAATGTACAGAAAGCTACATGTTCTTCAACTTTAAAGGATTCGAAGTTTCCAGCTTATCTTATGCTTAATCCTGGTGGAACCGAGTATGAAGTAACTTCGATTGTGAAGGTTTGTTCATATACTTATTGTTCACTCAATGGTCATCATCATGCTCCTTTGCCTCCATTGAAATGTTTCTTGAAAGCAAGAAGACGTTCAATGAAAGTACAAAGAAGCATGAAGGTGGAAGCTTTGAGCCCAAGAAAGGCTTGTGGTGATGGAACAGAGGAATTGAACTCCTCCATGGACTTTTTTGTTGAAATATATGGCAAAAGCAAAGGTGAGGATAGTTCTGAATGAGGCAATGAAACAGCTCCAGAGCCTGAAACTGAGTCACGAGGTTCACTAAACGCTGACATTGATTTTGGTGAAAATGTTGAACATGGCAGTGAAGTTGTTTCTCAAGTAGATACCAACGAGAACGAAGAGTTTCGAGGGATTTTGGCTAAAGAAGAATCCTTACCATGGAGTTTTAATGATGGTGACAAGCAGGAAGGTGTTTCCAGCGCTGATACGGACGATACCATGTTTGAAGTTATTGATATGGAGTGGGATGAATGGCCATTTTCTGCTTCACAGTCCGGCGATGAAGCCTGTTCTGCAATAGAATCTGGTACGACCATCGAGGATTCATCGGAAACCGTTAGGAATGACATGACAGAGGAGGGTGTGACCGACGATAATGAATCTACAAACGACATTGATACATGTAGCCAGGTATCTGAAACCTTATGTTATGACCAAGTTTTGGCTACTACCATGGATGAAGAACATGGGGAACCAACATCAGGCAAGGAGGAAATGTTGGAGAATGGAGTTCCTGCAACAATTAATGAGGTTGCTGAAGTAGATTCTACATTTGAAGTTCCAAGTAGCGAAATTAGAGACAAAACCGGGAACGTAGATGTTGCCGGATTGTTGGTTGAAGCTAATGATGCTATTGATCAGACCCCAGAGGAACATGAAGATGCTGCAGATGGGGACACTAGGCACAAGCCAAGAAGCAAAGCTATTGCAAATGAAGAACTACCCGAAAAGCACACCACAAAATGGATGATTGGACATGGAAGACACGACGAGAACAACGACGAATTGAAGACATTCAACCCGAGAGAACCGAATTCCCTATCTGTTGTTCCAGAGACAGATAAAGAAAAAGTTGATCTAAGACATCAAATGGTGGAAGAAAGGAGAAATGCAGAGGAATGGATGTTAGATCATGCACTTCAACAAGCAGTAACCAAGCTTGGACCAGCTAAAAAAAAAGAAAGTGGCATTACTTGTTGAAGCTTTTGAAACAGTCTTACCATTGCCTATAACTAAATGTGAAACTCATTTAAGGCATCATACTTCAACAGGATTTGCTCATAGCCATGGTAGAACCATTCAAGCTTGTGACTGACAGACTGTTCTATTACATGTTATTTGTTTGGTTTTTTAGTTTGTATTTGTGGGTGAGAATTATGTCTGCTGTTATGTACTTGTAATGGTGGCACTAAGGTTTATGTTTTAAATAATTAATACATCAATGTTTTTTACATGTATGTTTGAGGTATAAGAATTTTAATTATTCTTAGAATACTGATCATGCTAAACTAATAGTAGATACACATGGGATGCATGGATGCCAAAAATGTTTGCTTTTGCCACAACATTATTGTGTATATACATGTGTATCTATATAATGTTGTTCATTGTTTCCACTTACAATGACGGGTTGTTTGTCATGTGTTTGTATGTGAAAAGTAGGTAATTCTCCACGTATAAATTTTCTCGCCTTAATTCAGTTTACACTCAATCATTTTTTTAATATTTTTAAATAGATATATTTGTTTAACATTTTTAACACTTAAAATTAGATTATGATTTAAATGTTAACCAATTATAAAAATTTTTATTATAAAATTTTGTAATTTGTTAACCAATTATGTGCCACAAATATTTCAATTTCACTTCCAAAATTGAGAAAAATGGTTAAGTTCTTTAAGAATTAGGTTAAAGAAAGTGTAACTTCCAGCACTCACAACACATGTGAACCAAACTGCTTGCATTACTAAAACAGATGAAACTTTGATGCCTGTCTGTCTATTTATCCATCAAACAAGTGGACTAGTAAATGCAAACTCAAACAATTTTTTTTCTCCCCTCTAATGGGGTTTTCAAGGACAAGAAGATCATACTCTCTTATTGCTCTTAGCTTTCTCACCATTTCCTTTCTATGTTCAGAAAATACCAATGGTTGTTGCAATGTATACAAAGGTAAGTGGGTGTATGATAGCTCCTATCCTCTCTACGATGCATCAGCCTGTCCTTTCATCCACAAGAAGTTTAATTGCCTCAAGTACGGCCGCCCTGATCATCTTTACCTTAAATATAGATGGCAACCAAGCGAGTGTAATTTGCCAAGGTACATATCTCTCACCGCCCTCAAAGTTTGATCTGCATGACTATTAGCTTAATGGAACAAATGACAGCTTTGATGGGAGGCATTTGTTAAGGAGATTAAAGGGCAAGAAGATAATGTTTATCGGGGATTCCATAAGTATAAACCAATGGCAATCTCTGCTATGCATGCTTCACGCTGCAGTGCCTACTACATCTGGTATAATCACACAAGACTTGCATAATCACACTGTTTCCACTGTTACTTTCAAGGTAATCAATTTATTCTATACATACATACACAAATACATGTATGTATAGGTAACTAACTATGGTCTATATATATGGTGGACTAAAACTTTCAGCATTATAAGGTATCCGTGATGCTATTCCGTTCGTTGTACTTAGTAGACGTTGATAAGGAAACAATTGGCAGAGTTCTGAAATTGAATTCTGTAAGGAATGGAAATCTATGGAAAGAAATTGATGCTTTGATATTCAACACTTGGCATTGGTGGCAACGTAGAGGACTGAAGCAACAGTATGAGCTCTACAAAAATAAGTATAATCTGATTAACTGATGACTTTTAGTAAGAGCTAAAGATCTGTAATTGTTAACTGCAAATGGGATTATGTGCAATTTGATGGGAAGATTCGTAAGGACATTGATCGCACGGTTGCTTTTCGTACAGCTTTGAGAACATGGGCTAAATGGGTTGATTCAGATGTGGATACCGATAGGACTAAAGTTATATTTCAAGGAATTTCCCCTTCTCACTACAAGTGAGCTGTTTTCCCTGTTGCGATCTATTTGTTCTGTATCGGCCTTCCGAGAAACATGATTACTAGTATCTTGTTTATGTATGTATCAGTGGCGTAGATTGGAATGAGCCAGGAGTAAGGAATTGTTCAAGGCAGACGACACCATTCAAGGGATCGATTTATCCAACTGGTTTGCCTCTGGCAGATTGCATAGTTAAAGAGGTCATAAGTAACATCAAGAAACCTGTTCATTTGCTTGATATTACGATGCTCTCTCAATTAAGAAAAGATGCACAACCTAGCTCTTACAATGACTTCAACGGCATGGATTGCACCCGCTGGTGTGTTGCCGGCCTCCCCGATACATGGAATCTACTTCTGTATACAGCTCTCATCAAATAGCACAGAAATTTGGTTCAGGCACTAGCCACCCAACATATATGTGGTCTCTTTAAATTATTTATTTTGCTTACTCAAAAAAGATCATAAGATTATACATTGAAAATATAATAAATTTGTTTTACTTCTGTTTGCAGTTCTCAATTATGCATGTGATGTAATTCAATTATTTATGGCATTGGTTTGTTTTCTTCTTGCTTTAGATTGTTTCTCCTATTGACTTCAAAAAAGAGGATTGGTTGTGAGGATGAATATGAGAATCCTGGGATTGAAGGAGATATTAGCTTCAACTTTTCATCAAAATACTGAAATAAGTACATAATATTCTTTTATAGAAAGAACAAAAAAGATGAAACAAGCACACACTAAATGAGTAGCAATCTTAATTAAATCGTCTAATCCCCCAAGTTGATACAAAATACCAACAAAAAGTATAATGTGGCTGAAATACATCCATAAAACTGGGGTCAACCTTACTACTAAAAGTTTTCATGTTTGTAATTCCTAGTGCCAAACATGATGCACTTCAAAATCAATACTTAGGTTATAATGTGAAATGCAACAGTTCAATAGTGGATTTGCAAAAACTGAATAAAGGAAAGTGGACGCCCCCATACTCCAATAGAGCAACTCAACCTACAATGAAAAAGGCATTTCCATGGTCACTTTGTAAAGCATTAGTTAAGCCATGATGAAAATAGAAGAGTAAATTACCATTTGGTTTGAATTGAAATGAAACTGAGCTCGTCTCACACGCACCCCAACATATTTCCTTATTTCATTTGGAGCAGCTGATCAGCAACCTCGACCGCTTGAGAATTTTGCACATTCTGTACGTGCATGATCAAAAGAAACAATTATAAAGTCATGTAAAACTAACGTTTTCAAAAGTAAAACACTTTAAAATGATTGGTACCATTTCATCAAACATATGTTTTATGGTAGTGTTAAGGTCGCCTTCCCACTGCAGTTCACTGTCCTCATCTCCTGTTAAGTGCGTATGTTCCAGCCTTGGTGTTCTTAACTCCCCTTGACAGAAATTCTTCATTTTGGGGCACTTTTTCACCTTCACCATTTGCAAGACTGGGAACTCCAACAAGTGATGCGCCAATGAAAAGCTTGCTATACTTGGCAGATGACTCAGTCGCAACTCCTTCAGCTTGGGAAAAACAATGCTGCCCTGTAAGTCTTCACCTTCACATGATATGATTTCTTCTATCAACTCACAATCAGCTATGCTCAATCTTTCTAGTAGCATCAGGCTCTTTGCTGTCGAGCATGCCATTAGATTGATGAATCCATGGCATCTTGAAACTTCCATGCTTAATAGATTTTTGAAAGACAACAAAAATGGCTCTAAAGTCTTTAATGTTAGCTCACTGTCCTCATCTCCTGTTAAGTGCGGTTGTTCGAGCCTTGGTGTGCTTAACTCTCCTTGACAGAAATTCTTCATTTTGGGGCACTTTTTCACCTTCACCATTTGCAAGACGGGGAACTCCAACAAGTGATGCGCCAATGAAAAGCTTGCTATACTTGGCAGATGACTCAGTCGCAACTCCTTCAGCTTGGGGAAAACAACGCTGCCCTGTAAGTCTTCACCCTCACATGATATGATTTCTTCTATCAACTCACAATCGGCTATGCTCAATCTTTCTAGTAGCGTCAGGCTCTTAGCTGTCGAGCATGCCATTAGATTGATGAATCCATGGCATCTTGAAACTTCCATACTTAACAGGTTTTTGAAAGACAACAAAAATGGCTCTAAAGTCTTTAATGTTAAATCTGGAAGTTGAGACAACCTTAACGCCTCTAACTGATAGCATGCCGATGTGTGCCTTTCCTCATTGATGAGTCCTTCAAACAAAGTCTTTAATGTCAACTCTGGAAGTTCAGACAAGCTTAATTCCTTTAACTGAGAGAATGCTGATGTATGTCTTTCCTTGTGGCTGAGTCCTTCAGACCGGACTATTTCAGAAATGGAAGCATTGTTTATAACAAGCTTCTGAAGCTTTGGTAGTGCACAAATGAAGGAATATGGAAGGGTAGCGGATGCCTCAGGAAATAATTGGAGGTTAAGAAGTTTGAGGTTTGGGAAACACTGCAATGAGAGTTGTCCATCACATATCCCCTTCATCATATCACTCGTCTTCAGTGTTAATTCTTGTAAAACAGGGAAAGTTTTCTGGACACCAACAAATATATTAAACATGGATTAAAAAGTTTTAAATTGAAGTAAGAGAGAAGGTGAGAATATTAGTTAGTTGAAAAGGCAATTTATAGGTAATCTCATTTGATTTGGATGTAATCTCAAGGAATGAAGATGGAATATCAACTATTAATGAAGATACCTCATTGACGCAAAACAAGGGTTGTTGGTTTGGGATTTCAACCTCACCAAATATCTGTGCTTTGGGGCATTCAATAACCTCCATTTGTTTCAACGATGGCCATTGGGTGGTATGCATATTCAAACTCCGCACCTTATCCAGTACAAGGTACGTTACTCGGGGAAATACAAACTTGGTCGTCACAGTTTCTGCCATAGTAGACCGAGTAGCTGATGTTGACTGTGATTCATTGGCAGTGAGTCCTTGCAGCTCAATTATTTCTTCTAACGAATCACAATTCTGAATGTGCAAGTTCATCAAAAGAGGGAAAACAACCTAATAAATCATTTGATTGGGTTAATAACTGGAATATGTTGAAATGAAAAAGATTAATGAAAGAAGTAAAAGGAGAAGAATGGTAAAGTAAAAGAAGAAGAAATGACCTTTTGATTGAGGACAGCAGAGTCATTTGTTTGTGTAGGTTGGTGAATTTGAGGTTCATCTCCAGATACAGATTTAGAGATGAATGTTCTCAGCAGAGGACAATTTCTTAGTCTTAAATATCTCAAGCGTGGACATTCAGAGTAATTTGGAATGCCGAAACTTGTGAGTTTGGGAAGGTCTTCCAGCGTCAGGTCCTTTAGTTTGGGAAGGTCTGTGGCCAATCCATCCGTGAAGATGATTTGTTCCATCATATTACAGTCCTTAATTCCAAGCCCTTCGAGATGCACAAGATGTTTTAATAAGAAAGACGGAAACAGGTATTTTAAATTGTGACACCCTTCCACCCGCAGTCTCCACAAGCGTGTGAAAGATGAGGAAGATGGGTTGTGCCATATCTTATGAATGTTAATGGAGGACAAAGCCAGATACATCAATTTGGGAATGGCAACCTGCAGACATATATAAATGTCATAAAAAGATAACATAAGTCTTCCCTCTTTACATACAAATACAAATTGAATCAAAATGAGAAGAAGAAATGAGAAAAGGTAGAGAAAAGTGAAAGGAGTGAGTGAAGTGATAAAATGAAGAGCTGCATAAATCCAACATCATTCAATTTTGGAATTAAAAAGAAATGCCTTTTTCTACTAAAACCTCAACAGCCTTTCTTTTTCTATCCTTAAATTACACTTTAGTACCTAAGTTTTTTTTTTGTCTAATTTAATACCTAAACTTGTTAAACATTATACAAATTACTCCTGTATGCTAATAGTGTTATTTTTAGGGATAATATGTAATTTGACACTTGAACTATACCTTATTTCTCAATATGATACTTATGTTTTTTTTTTAAAACTAAATTACCCCAAAGCAGTTACGAAAATTGATGTGGCCCTAAGAGACTAATTCGCTATTAACCGTGGCATTTCTTATAAAAGTCTCACCCAATAACAATTTGACACATGGTAACATTGTAAAAATATATTTTTAAATTATATTTTTAAATCATTGAGATTTGAAAAATAAAAATATAAGATATTTTTTGAAAAATACAATTAATTTTTTGAAAAATTCAAATCACAATTAAAATATTATTATGATACTCAAAGTTTAACTTCATATAATTAATATAAAACAACATAACACAAACATAAATCCATTATTTTGATCATCCACGATTAATACTAATAAAGAAATTCCTAATCACCATTAAACCATTCCTACAAATTATATTATGATTAATAAATTACTTTTTTTATAAATAATTAAGGTTTGTTATTTAAAATTTTCTTTTTACTTTTTTGTTAATGAAAACATAGTAATTTAAAAATATAAAATTTAATTTTTTATTTAATATTATATAAATTTATTTAACAAAAGCCTTTGATAAAATTAAAATAAGGATCATAAATATTGTTGAAAAATAATTAAAACTTTTAACATACTTATTTAAAAACAAATTGTTGAAAACTAACTTTAAAAACAGATCTGTTTTTGAGATTGTTTAAAATTGTACATAAATGTTTAATTTTTTAAAATATATGTTAAAAACATGTTATAGTTTGTTAATTAAAAATATCTATAGATTTAAAACTATTAACAATTACAATTAAAGTATGAAAATTTTAAAAATATCTATATTTGTAATTATGTTTTTTGTTTCAAAATTCTTGCTTATAAATTGATTGTTTTTTGGTACAAGAATTCATTTTATTTTTGGACTCATAATTTAGAACTGTAAATAAATTGAATAGGTTTAACTCTTTTCTGTCTGTTTAAAAAAATTAAATAAAAAATTAATTTTTTAAATCAAACAACATGTAACATTATTTTAACCCATAAAATATGAGTAGTTATGGATGAAGTTGAAACTCTAATGAAGAAAATAGGAAAGCAATTTCTCAAGTCATTGCCCTATAAACAAAGTGTTACCATCTTATCTTTAACATCACTAAAATGGCATGGAAAAGGGAAGTACTAATGTCCATCTTAATTCAACATGTGTTGAAATTACTGAAGATTTTGTTTCATATTTTTCATACTCAACAACCTCATTTCTATCTTTTATGCTATCAATTCCCCCACCATTTATCACTATTTATATATATACTTCATGACTTCATCAAATAGAAAGAAGATATGAATTATTTAGTACACATAAATATTGACTATCAAACTGACCTTGTCGCAGAATAAAGCAGTAGTATTATCTTTCACATCTTGCTCGCCAATCATTTTTTCACTCTTTCTTGAAATTGAAGAAGATAATGCCGTCATTTTTGGACAATCTTCTATCCTAATATCCTGCAACTCTGGAAATTCAAGAGCTCGACTTCCCAAATAAAAATTTGTCAAGTTGGAACACGACACCATTTTTACAGAGAAGAGCTTAGAAAATGTGAACTCGTGTATCGTTGCTTCCTCCTCGTCTTCCCTAATTACTTGTTCCATGATACTGCATTCTATTACTTCTATTACCTTTAGATGTTCTTTGAGGCTCAAAAGCATAGACGGGGTAAAAATGTATTCCAAGCTGCTACATTTACAAAACACCATTTTTGTAATGTTCTGCAACTCCAAATTTTTTCGAGGGTTTCTTTGCCATATTTCTAACTCTGGAAACGTGTCAGAGATGGTCAAATCCTGTTCTTGTAAGCCAAACAAATTCTGTACGCCATACAAATCCATCCATATTATTACACTCATAATTCAAAATAAACACTCTTCGTTAGTTATTCAACAATGAAAGAATAAGAAAGAAAAACGAGCACTAACATTCATTGTTTCAAGACAAGGAAGCTAGATAGCATTATGAATTAACTTCGTACCTTTTCTCTGTACAACTGTTGTATGGTGGTATTCAGGTCACCTGCCCAACATTCTTTTTTATCAAAACCCACATGTTTTACTCCTTGTAATTGTGGGGTGCTTAAAATTCCGTCAAAAAAGATCTTCAATTTAGGACAGCTTTCCACAACTACTTCTTCCAAACAAGGAAAGTTGAAGGTGTAACTCCCTCGACAAAAGCTTGTGAGGCTTTCTAGATTGCTTAAGTTTAGACATTTCAATCTACCAACAACTACTGCTTGATGGTAGTCTCCCACGTGTGCCACTATTTCTGTCATTTTAGTGCAGTATCTTACCCTCATGGTTGTTAATTGCACCAGACTCTCAACTACTAAGGGTGTAAATAAGTTTGTCATCATTTGGCAATCTGACACCTCTAAAGTTGTGAGATTTTTAAAAGATAATGAGGAGGCTCCAATATTGATCAAATCATCACACCCATCAATTGTGAGTGTTTGGAGATTAGAAAGAATATGGCCAAGCTCTGAATCTTTCCTCCACATACGCTGCAGATTTTCGACAACAGACAAATTCAAATTTTTTATTCGTGACGGAGTCCCAACGTCTCCCTTACAAGGGAGTCCATCACTGAAACTAAAAAACTCAAGATGAAGACTTTCCAGATTGCAGATTTTTCTCAGGAAAGGAAATATAGGAAATCCACCACAGAAGCCACCATTCACTTTAAGAACTTTAACATGGTGAAACAAGTTCGGTGGAAACTGGTCTTCAACAATATGATGTCGTAACTCAAGTTGTTCTAAATTGGGAAAGACCTAGGAAACCAATTAAACAATAACAGATGAAGCTCAATGTTGATGTACATGCTTAAATAAAACCAATGTACCGTAATAGGATTTTTTTATTATTTAATTTTAAGAAATCAGAATAGCTTATACATGAAAACTGATAAAAAAGAACACAAGTTGAAAATAAAAAGACAAGAAATCATAGTTTCTGATTAAAACAAAAGGTTTTAAAACGCTAATATAATAATACATGACGCTTGTACTTCCTTAATTGCTTTCAACACTTGTACTCACTTTCTTTCTTTATAAAAATCTTTATAAAAATAGGTGAATTTTAACCTATTTAGAATAAAACATATGACAATTGAATTAAATATTGCTAGAAAATAAAAAAATAAAAATATAATTTGAAACCTAATATACAACATTTGAGAAATAATCCTTGTTTGAGTACTTTCAAAAATGTTTGACTCTTATTTGCACACTTTCAAAATGTTTTGGTCATTATTTGAGCACTTTTAAAGGTTAAGTTTTCATTTGAATATATTTGTAAAACTTAGGCCCCTATATGAGCATTTTGAAAGATTTGACTCATATATGAGTAACTTTTAAAAGGTTGGGCTTTTATTTGAAAATTTAACCTTTTTTATCCTTGTTCTGGTGTTTGTTTCTATTTTTTTAAAAAAAGAAAAGAAAAGAAAAGGTAAACTACATTTATGGTCAATCTAAAGTAAGATCTATCTTATTTTGATCACTTTAAATTTTTTTCTCAATTTAACCACTCTAAATAAGATAATTGTACGAATTAATCACTGCAGTTAAAATTTTCATTTTATTTTAATAGATTGTTGGTGTAGCATATTAGCCCATTGAACGATTAACATGTGGCTTTTTTTTTTTTTGGCTTTTAACTAAAGAGTTAAGCGGGAAAAGTTTTGGACTAATTATAGGAATGTCTCTAATTTTTTTTATTTTTTATGTACTTTTTGAGATTTTTTTTATATTTTTGAATTTATATAACTATTTATTTATATATACATATTAATTTTTAGGTTCAAGACCAAATTGATAAAATATGTAAACATTGAGTGCTAAATATATCAAAATTTTAGAATCAAGACTATTTATCACTCTTTAACATTAAATAAGTGTGTGATTGATAAACCATTAAAAATTTTCATTTCATTAAAAATAAAAAATTTCAACATTTAATTTTTTAATTGCATTTGAGAACCATATCAACATTTTACTTAATATAAAATTCTTTTTTAAAAAATGTTAGAATATAATAAGTAGATAACAGTTTATCACTTAATGTGAAAAATAGTAAGTTGATTTTACTTTTCAAAATCTTATTTTTCGAATAAATTATTTCCTATTTTTTTGAAAATTAAAAAATTTTAACTTTTATTTAAAGATATATAATATGAAAGTATGAAAAGATAAAATATATTAATTATAATTTAAAAGAATAAATATCAAGTAAAGTAATGTAAGACTTCAGTTAATTAAATTGCATTATAACAACATAAGATGCATGTGATGATGAAAATAAATATATTTGTAATGATATACATACCTCTTCCACCTCCATAACTGCCTCCCCATTTCCCTTTTTTTCTTGGATTCTAACATCTTCTAAACCCTTTATCATTAGCCAACCAGAACAATCTGTGGTCCATTTTTTCAACATTGGCCACACAATTGTATGTTGCCCTTTATAGAAACATTTGAGCTCTTTTAGGGATGTAACCTCAAGTGAAGACACTTTGGGAAACTCAAATCTCACAGGTTGATCCTCTACTCCTTTCCCTTCCGATACAATCTCCTCCACCCCACAATCTCTTATGCGTAAATCTTCAAGTTGTAAAAGATGTTTGGCTATTGACGCTGGAAATAGATTTTTCAAAATCTCACACCTTGAAACACTTAATTTTCGTAAATATTGAAAAGAATCTGGTGGTAGGTCAGTATGAAATATCATCTTCACATTACTCAACTCGGAGATTCTCATCGTTTCCAAGTTAGGAACAGCAACCTATTCATATATATAATTCATGCCCATATGAAAGTTAGCTCATATAATGCAGGCCAAAAAAAAAGGACGAATCAAGTGAATCATATAAGAGCGTAAGACTAATGAATTAAATAAATCACCTTCTCATTGAAGAGAGTATGTATGCCGGACCCAATACTGCTTTCACTAATGAATTCTTTTAATTTCGGGCAATTCACAATCTCCAGCTCTTTCAACAAAGGGAATTTGATATTATAATTTCCAAAGCAGAAGAAGATGAGGTTTGGAATATCCTTTATATGCAGGGAATTTAATTGAGGGAAACAAATCACATCTTCCCTTTCTTCTTCTTCTACTATTTCTTTTGTAAATATTATCTCCCTTAAGCACCTGCAATCCGCTATCTCAAAGCATTGGAGCTGCTCCAGCCTTCTGGCAACAGAGGGTGATAATAGATGCTTCAAGTTATCGCATCCATTGATGATCAACCTCCTCAAATTCGAAATCCAAAGACTTGTCTGGTTGTGCCATATTGTTTTAGTGTTAATAAAACACAATTGCAAGCTTTCCGGAAAACAAATTGCACACATTTGCACATAATTCTTTTTTCTTTCTTAATCTTAAATTTTGTGTATTGAATTGAGTTTGGATTTTCATTGGGGTTCAAATTTCTTTTTTAGTCTTGAAAATTATTGTACTATTATTTATTTTTATTATTAGAAAATGTAATTAATATTTTTCTTGATGGTATTACTAAATAGTTACTAAATATGAACAAAACTAAACAAATACCTGTTTATTGAAAAGTGATTCGGGCTCAAAACTTGTGAAATACTCCATTCTGATAATGACATCAACTCTCTCTAAATTTGAAAATTCTTCCCCGCTATTTAACTCCGCAAGTCCACTCCTGATGCCTTCAAGTCCATTTAGATCTAGATACAAATCTTCAGTCTTCTTCAGCAACATTTTCACCCCATTGTTCGAAAAAATGTTTGTACATATCCTGAGCTTCAATGTTCTCGAATATTCATAATTTGAAGGCCACTCGAATTGAGCATAATAACCTACGAGAATCCTAAATCTGTCCAATGCCTCAATGAATCGATGCTTTGAAATCATTTGGACATCAGGAATATGAACGTGTAAAGTAGTTAGACGAGGCAAATTGTTTAATTCGTCAAGGCGTGCATTTCTCCTTTCGTTGCCGACTACTCCTCCATTTTCCCATTCAGCAAAGCTTCTCTCCATATATAATTCTTCTAATTTAGACAAACTTGATAAGACATTTGGCGGAATGATTTTGAGTTCACTACACCAACTCAAATCTAACAACCTTAACCGAGCCAATTGTGCCATCTCCTTGGGTAGTTTTTTTATCCTTGAGAAAGCAAGGTCAAGGATTTCTAAATTTTTGAGCTCTCCAATGATGGTTATGTCTTCAACTGGATATCCTCTTAAACACAACATGCGAAGATCTATAAGGTGAATAATTGACTCAGGTAGGTGAATAATTGACTTCGGTAGGGTGGAAAACGGTCTGTGAGGTAAATCCAAGACTCTGAGACTTTCAATTCGTCTGAAAAAATTGGGAGGAATTTCCACTGAACTATGAAAAAAGGAAAGACCTGAACACTCCAACTCCTTAGGAAGCTCGGCTATAATTTGAGGACAAGTTAAGCTTATCCAATTCCAGCCGTTCATTTTCTTCTTATCGGACCATTCCATCGGAACATGATCTCTCAAAACAAGCATGCGATAGTCCCTTGATGCAATAACTAAAGCAGCATCCGAAACAACATCATGGATATCAAATTGCTCATCATTATAACCATCAAGCAACAAGGAAGACGCTTTGAGATTAGCCACAACCGTCAATACTTTATTTCTAGCTTCTTCTATAGTGTTGACACCACCAAATAAACCCAAACCCACAGTATATCTCATCAACTTCTCAACCAGGCCATTATGGCCTATTACACAGCAAAGCAAGAAAGTCAGCTTAACTTCCTCACTTTTTAAATAATTAAAACTCCACTGTATAGCTGAATATGCTGCAGTTATCCCCGTGAAGTTGCTTGATGAAGGCCTCTCTAGTTCTCGTAAAGCATTCTTCCACTCAAACAATTTTTTGTTTCTTAAAGCCCCTGCAACTGTCGCAATGGCAATCGGTAATCCTGCACATTTTTCGACTACTTTCTTAGCTATAGGTTTCCAATCACAACTTTCAACACGGTCGCCAGCCTTTTTCTTGAACAGGTCCCAGGCTTCCAGTTCATTTAGAAACCCTACTGCAAAACATTTCTGAGCATCCATCTCATTTGATAAAATGTTGAGCTCTCTAGAAGTTAGCAGAAGCTTGCATCCCTTGTGTTCATCTCCCAAAGGAATCCCAACTTCCTCAATATCAACCTTCCCCCAAATGTCATCCAACACGACCAGAATCCTCTCCTCTTTCTTCAATCTTTCTCGCAGTCGAAGTGCCTTTCCATCGGTACTCTGCTCCTCAAATTTCAAGCCCAAAAACTCCGCAATTGTGTTCTGAATTTTCCCAATATCAATGTCTTGAGTTACTGTTGATATGACAACCGAATCATACAACTTGTCCTTGCCCTTGACCTTTCTAGCGATTTCTTTTACTAGCGTTGTTTTTCCAATCCCGCCCATACCGTGCACCCCAATAACGCTGACGCTATCATCTTTCAGTGCCTCTATTATTTCATTCAAAACCAACGTTCTTGACTCGAATTCCTCGTAACCTTTAACTGGTGGGACAGTGATACTCTGTAAAGGTACAGGATAAGAAACACCGTCAAACTTGCCCTGTTCAAGTAGCTCGGCAACAGCCTTCGCCTCCTCTGCAGCTTTCAGGCTATGCTTGTAACGAGTCCAAAAATTAGGACACAAACCAATGAAACACTTTTTCTTTGCTTTTTCTTCATCTTGCATCACTTTCTCTACTTGTTCAGGGATCTTCCTGTCCACTGCCGACATCCAGTTGTTAACATCACGTTCGATCTCTTCGCCGTTTTGTTGAGCTGCAGCAACAGAATGCTGCACTCTGTCCCTTGCATCTTTCAGCTTCTCAGCTTGGTCCTTGAGGGTCTCAACATTTTGCTGATGATTGGAAAGGTATTTGACATGGTTTATGATAGGAGAAATCGTATACTCTGCAGCTTTAGTGAAAATAGAGCTAACGATGCCAATAACGAACTCCATTGAGAGAGCAAACAGCAAGTAAACTGAAAAATCACTGCCACAACAGAAATCAAAACAAAACCAGAAGAAAAGATTACAAGTAAAAATGAGTAAAAAGTAGAGCTTCTGTAAACAAACAAGACCGACCAAAATGAAAGCAGATGGCGTACCTTTCCAAAATATAAGAGAATGATTGAGCGATGAATTCTCCCAGTTTTGAACGATGGAAATAATAATTTCCCTTAATGGAGTAAAGCGAGTAGTAATTTGAGAAAAGGAAACTCAATGTAGAAGTAAGCAAGTTTCAATTGTATGTTCAAAAAAGAAAAAGTTTGAAATGTATTTTGGTGGATACAGCTAAAAAGTGAAGGAGAGAAGAGACATGATGACCTACCTAAATGTCTCCATACGGATGCTTTATCATTTATTGGACTTTTTCTTTGTACACCAATTATTCGACTTAGGTTGCATTAAATATTAGAACACATGAAACACGCCACCTCCTAATCGTTACCAAAACAAAATAATAACGTGGTATGCAGATGAGGACGGTAAAAGGAACCTCAGTTGAGAGATGCAGATGAGGTATAGCAGATGACCCTACATGCTTCATGTGCGGAGCTTCCCTGGAGACTGTTGTTCATATACTACGCGATTGTACTGTTATCAAAGGGTTATGGGAATCTCTATTCGGCCTGGACGAAGTGAATAATTTCTTTTCTTGTTCCTTAACTATGTAGCTGTACGAAAATTTGCATAATAATTACGCTACGCATTTTGGATATGTCCCTTGGAATATTAGCAATGAGTGGCTGACGGTGGAACAATAATATTAAGGCTGCGTTCTTTATTGATTCTAAGATGAGCTTTTCTATTGAAAAGTGCTTTTCTTTGAAAAGCATTAAAGAGTGTAGAAAAAATTTCAACTTATTTGAAGTGCTTTTGCATAGATGAAAAAGCAGAACTCTTTAGCTTTTTCATCCCAGAAGTGCTTTTAGGCTGACATTTTACTTGTTTAACCTTTTTCCTTTTTTTTCACAAATAGACGTTACCTTTTTTTTTAGCAGAAATTTCTTCCTCTGTTCTTTGTTCCTCTGGTTCTTGGTGTTTTTCTGCAAGTAAACTCCACTGTTTCATTCCATCTTCGCTTGTTGGGTTTTGGCTCAGATCGACTCCCGGGTAAGAATTCATGCCTTTGTTTCACAGTTCGACTCCTTAATTCTCTTCTCCTAAAGATTCTTCTCATTTGAATCTTTGCCGCTATCGTTTTTACACAGCTTTTGGTTTGGAATTACGGGTCGACCATAGGATGGTTAACTGAATCGGTTTCCAAATTGGGTTTTTGTTTTGTATTGTAAGCAATTGAGTGAATTGGGATTATAAATCCATAATGGATTTTGGATTTCTTTGTCTTTGTTGTTTCAGAAAGTGATTTGTTTGTAATTTATGGTTTTGGTTGGTTTAAAATAGTTTAACTATTTTGGAGTGGCATAGGGATTGTTATAGTTTATTTTAGATGAAATAAAACACAGTTCATCCTCATTTTGTTCTATCCGATTTTTCCTTTCTGGAAGATAATGTAGAATAAATATATTATGTGGTATGTACTGTTTTTTTTTTCTTTTGCTGGAAATCATAGAAGATATTCATCTGAAAATAGGGTCATGATATGATTCTGTAACCTATTTTCGAATCTTGTTATCGCCTTCTTCACTCCTTGTATGGTTGGATAATGAGTCCCAGAAAGCTGCTCTCTTCCTGTTTTTGAAATATATTATTAAATTGATGCATTAGTCCTCATTCCCATTCGAGCATGAAGAGCCAGATCCCTTTAAATTGTTCTTGTGCTCAACTAATATGTGATTCTTAAAAGAATATTCTTATTTAGACTGGAAATGTTCTTTAAGTTCCTTCCCAGTTTTATTTCTTTGGAGTGGAATCGCATGAACATGCCTTATTATTTAATAGCAGCTAAACGTCAACAAAAATGAAGTTTATATCTTTTTCTTGATAGGAAATGCTATATGATACTAAAACGGTGAATAGAATTTCAGATCTAGATAGGTGGTTAAGATCAAGAGTATTTCAAGATTCCTTTGACAAGGCAATCACATCTTCGTGAAGATAGGATTGAGTTCTTGATGTCTCATTTTAAATAAATTGTTTGTTGTGAAGTTGCATGAACAGTCTTTCCAGCTACAAATATGGTTGCCAAAATGCATGTCTTAGATTTTCTATATGAAAATTTATCATGCTCTCATTCCTCTGCATATTACAGATAGCACTTCTCGAATGTGGCAAACATTCAGGACTTGAAAAGCCATGGAGTGATGATGTTACTTGTGCTCTTAGTATTGTGTCCAGAGAAGCAAGACTCTAGAATGCAGCAGGTGCAGATCGTAAAAACTATGGAACTTAAGGATCAATGTCCAGTCCAAGTTGAGAATCTTCACAACAAGCATGACTTGTCGTTGCTGGATCACTATACTTATGTCTCACAAAAATCTGTTTCATCAATATCATGGGAGCATCATAGTGGTGGAAAGGTAGCATCTAGATGTTAGAAACACCTAACAGTTAGTAAATATTCAACTTTTTAATTCGTAAAGCTTAGTTAATGCTGTACAATGCATTCTTCTAACTGATGGCTAAAACTTTGCAACATAATTTTGCCCCTTTCTTTACTTGATCGCTAAGTAATGTTATCAGAAAAAAGAAAGTTGTTTGTTTACACTTGTGGAGCACACCACTGGCTGATAATAATTTTGTCGGTTAAAATGATGCAGAGTTTATGGAATATGAAGATATTAACTGGGCATACGAGAATACTATTGATTTAGAAAATGCACATGGTCGAGAAAGTAATGATGATGACGACGACGATGATGGTGGTGATGATGATGGTGAATCAAGCAATTTAAGTGATTTTGAAATGGAATTAACAAGTGATGCTATAGCTTCTAGTTTAATGAATTCACTTTAAATTGTAAATGTTATCGTAAATTTTTTTGTATTTATATTTGGTAAATAAATATTATCTCTTTTTGAAACTTTAATCCAAATATATGTAATATTTTAATTTGTTACATTTATATTTTCTATGTTATGTTAATATCTAATATGAGTTTTACAAATGTGTTAAAAGCATTAAAAATAAAAAATAATTTTTAAAATAATAAAATTGTGTTAATATCTAATTACAAATATTTAATTATTATATTTAAATATTTAAATATAGTTTATATATTCTAGTTAAATTTAATAAATAATTAATATTAATTACTTAGAAATATTTAAAATTAATATTATTTATTAAAATATTAACAATAAATTATAATAAATTATTTTTTATATTTTTGTTTGTTAAAATATCATAATATTAACTAATTTAAACATTATTTAAATACATATTTGTTACTTTATAATATCATGTCTAAAATAGACATTTTACTTCTCAAAAGCACTTTTTGACAGCAATGCCAAACACTTAAACTTTTCAAAAGTACTTCTCAAAAGCACTTCTCAAAAGCATTGCCAAACTGGCCCTAACTTCAGCGATTCTTACATTAATATTACCTCTTCCCATGGATAATAATATTTTAAAATATTATCATATTCCATGTATAAAGATCCATTATCATTAAAATATTATCATATTCCATGGATAATAATATTTTAAAATATTATCATTTGAGGATCATTTCTTTCTTCCCATCCTATTAAAATATTAACTTCCAGAGTGATTCTTCCATTAATATTACCTCTTCCCATGGATAATAATATTTTAAAATATTATCATATTCCATGTATGAAGATCCATTATCATTACTCAAGTAAGCTTGAATTTTATATGGCTCCATCTCTTTAAATGTGTTTAATATTTATTCTCATCCTCATTTGAGAATCATTTCTTTCTTCCCATCCTATTAAAGCTCAAGAAGATTTTTTTTTTTTTTTTTTTGAGATTCTTCTTATACTAATTTTCCCTTTTTAAGTTTACATATCAAACAATTAACTTGAGTAAATTTTCTTGTACCGACAGTTAAACACTTATCTAGAATAATCATCAAACAGGAAGAAGAAAGTGGTGGATGCCTGGATTGTAATTAAAAGCAAGGAATACTTGATGCACATTCCCACCATTTTCTACATTTCACTTCAATTTTTTGTTTAAAAAATGATAAAGTGAGACCAAGTAAATGATGCACTCTGCCACCACTTTCTACATTTCACATTACTTTTTTGTGAAAAAAATTAGAGAGTGGGAGACTTCAAGTAAACGTTGGGGAAAAGCAGGATTCAATGAAGGATAGTTTCAGCAAGGTCCACTTTTTTGGAAAACAATAGAAAAATGTAAGTTTTGATTTAAAAAATGAATGTAATTTTTTACTTTTTTGAAATTTCTATACAACTAGTTACATGTAAAAACTACTGAAAACCAAAACTATTAACTTTATCCATGTCTAAGATTTCTTGAATCTCTCTAGAAGGAGAATCAAGTATCTGCAAGTCTTTCTTTCTTCCAAGAGCCAATTTGGTTATAGCATCCACAACCTGATTATTCTCCCGAGATATATGTTTTACAAGCCACTGGCCTTCATGAATCAATAGGTATTGGATCCTCTTGATTAGAGCAAAATTCAATATGGTCAATACGCTATCTTGAATCGATTTACCAGCCTCCAAATTATTTGATTGGATTATCACCTTATCATGTCATCTTTTTCGTATGAGGTTAATACCAACCAAAATGTTCCATAATTTAGTGTCAAAAGCTGAGCACTTTCCCAAATGATGATTATATCCGAGAATCCAAAACAATGAATAAAGCAGAAACTTTTAGGTTAGTTTTGAAAAAAGTCAAAACAAAATAATGTGGTATGTTTGAAATTAGTCCCTTTGTTTTCTTTATAAATTTGAAATTTTGTCGTGATACTTTTATTTTAAAGAATTTAGTCTCTTTATTTTTTTGACATTTTAAAATTTAGATCTAAACTATTAGTATTGTTAAAATTATTTATTAAATTTAGGTTCATTATAATAATGTTATTTTCTTAATTACATTGCTATCAATTGTAGGGTAGAATACAAAAGGATAGGCAAAGGCCTTGGCGTCTTGGATAATATTGGTAAATTGCAACTTTAAACCCTCCTATTATTTAGTAATTATATTGTTATCCTGCCTCTTTCCCACAATAAAATAAATCCTGGCTTCGCCTTTGATATCTAATGAGTTTTTTTTTTTTTTAAAGTATGTAATCAATCAACAATATATAGAGTTAGATAAGTCGTTTTAAGATGTGATAAAATTTTATTTTTTTAAAAAAACTAAAAAAATTATAGAGGACTAAATAAGTCTTTTTGGAATAGAAATTTGCGAATTTTGTGTTCTTCAATATTTAAGTCGACTAAAAACATAAAAGCTTATGCCCTACCAGATTTTGTGTGCCATAGCTTAGTATATTCAGAGGATGCCACTCGCCATGGAAGTTGTTTAAGCTTTGAGCAAAGAGGATGTTGCTGAGTTTGCGTTAGGATTAAAGTATCCCCTTGAAGCGTCTTGATATATGGTATTAGAGGCTCCATCTTCCGCTGCATAATACTTAATGATGTATAATTAAAAATAATAAAAATACTTAGTGGTGCAATCCATTGTGATTTCCCAAGTAACCTGAATTTTTATATAATTGATGCACTTTGCCACCACTTTCTACATTTCACTTTACTTTTGTGAAAAAAATTAGAAAGTGGCAGGCTTCAAGTGAACGTTGGGGAAAAAGCAGGATTCAATGAAGGATATTTTCGGCAAGGTCCCATTGTGGAGCCACCATTGATAATTTCCTTTATTTTCTTTTGGGAAAAATAGAAAATGTAAGTTTTGATTTAGAAAAAGAAAATGTTAAGCAATAAACACCTAAAAGAAAGTATATTGTTCGTGAAATTTAGAGATGGAAATCTATTGCAAACCTTTAAATTAGAAAAAAAAAAAGTGTTTAAGCGTATTAAACTCACATTTCTAATTATTGCAGTAAAATCAATTTTCATTAAATGACCCAACTGTTGATTTTGAGAAATAATTGTTGTCAATGTCTAGAATTCGTTGAATTGGCAATTAAATAGAAATGAAGGAACCAAATAATTCTATTGCAGATTTATGTTACTAATGCGTCATAAATTAACTAAAAAATTGACCAAGTCAAGTGCACCTATCAATTAATAGTATAGCTATAGTGAGCAACGATATCATTTTCACGAAGACTAAATGTATTAGTAAGTACCAGTAAGTATCGTCTTTCTATTATTTAATTGATAAATTCGAGTGATCAATTAAAAACTAAAGTTAACTAAATTAATTAACTATTAACGTGACAAAAAATAAATCAAGAAATAATCGAGTAATAACAAATAAGCGAAATAATACCCAGAAAATAATTCACCTAGATTTCATCTGTTACTATTAATCTAAATTATACAATTTCTTTACTTAGTAACTTAATCCGTAGAAATTCCTAAATTATGCTAATATCTCTTTTAATGACTAGGCCGTGTGAATGGGTCAGCCCGTGTGGCTCCTGTAGTTTGCTTCGATTTTTCGGTTTTCACTCGTTTTTCTCTCATTTTGCTCTTCAAATGCCCTATTAAACATAAAAACATGTATTTAAAGGATTAGAAACATAAAGTTCACAATTAATATAAAAATATCATAAAAAAGGCATAAAAAACGAGGTTAAAAATATGTTATGTCTAGCACTTACCCTTTTCTGACTTATTTTTAATAGGGGTGTGCAAAATTCGGGTAAAACCGAAAAAATTCGGTTAACCGACCGAATTCGGTTAATCGGTCGGTTAACCGAATTTTTTCGGTCGGGGGTCGGTTAAATATTTTTTGATTTTTCGGTTAACGGTTAATTCGGTTCGAAACCGGTCGGTTAACCGAATTTTTTCGGTTTAACCGAAAAAAATTAATAAATAAAATTATAATATATAAAAGGCCCACTAACCCAATCCAATCCAAACTCAAATATTCAACCAAACCCAATTACCCAACCAAGTCCAATTACCCAACCCAAACCAAATTATAAAAATTACAAATAATTTAATAAATAAAAATAACAAATAATTTAATAAATAAAAATAACAAATAAAAATTATAAAAATTACAAATAATTTAATAAATAAAAATTACAAATAATTTCTTTTTCTTTTTTATCAATTGTATTTAGATGAAATGTGTATATTTCTATTATATGCTAAACTTTTGCACATGTTTTTTTCTTTTTGTAAGTTTAATGCAAATGGAGATCTTTTGGAGAGAACAAATGGATACAAATGAATAATATTAAAGACTTACATTTCAATTATGTGTTAATTTCAGGACTTATGTAATGTTTTTAATTATGTAGTGGTTCAAAGACTTATGTAATCTTTTTAATTATGTAGTGATTCAAGGACTTATGTAATCTTTTTAATTATGTAGTGATTTATTTCGGGTAATTCGGTTAATTCGGTTAATTCGGTTAATTCGGGTAATTCGGTTAATTTTTAACCAAAAATTAAAAATATATAATTTTCGGTTAATTCGGTTAACCGACCGAATTAACCGAAAAAATTTCGGTTCGGTTAATTTTTTTGAAAAAAAATTCGGTTCAGTTAACGATTAAAAATTTTGAGAGGTCGGTTAATGCGGTTAATGCTAATTCGGGTCGGTTAACCGAATGAACACCCCTAGTTTTTAATGTACTCATAACTTTTTTTGAATGTTTAATTCAAAGATTTATAATTTTGATTGTGTTTTATCTATTCCAAAATTATTGTCAGAAGAATAAAGTTGTTTTTGTTTAGGCAATTATCATATAATCTTATTTTATCTTGTTGACGTTAGATCGAATAATAATTTTCAGTTTATAAAGACTTCCTTCAAGACTTAATTCAAAATTAATTAACCCAAAAGATTAAAACAATTTCATCATTAAAGAGGCTCCACTTGATTGGTTTTCATTTTAAAAGAATTTTTTTAATAAGCTTTTAAGAATTAATAAAAATGTAAAATTAATATGAATTATATATAAAGTCTACTACCCTAGCACGTTTCTGTCTGTCTTCTCTGGCAGAGTTTTAGGTTTATTTGTCTTTTTGTGGCGGCGGCTTGGTTATTGGCAATCGAAATTTCTTCAATTATTCATTCTCATTGTATGTAATTGAATCAGTATTCATGGAGACTGAATTTGTTGGCTGCAGAGGAAGAGATTTTACAAATTCCATCTTTTCCAAATCCGAAAAAAGAGGGGGTTATCATTTGGTGTGCAACTTTTTAACGGCTAATGTTATTAATTTTGCGGCTATGGAAAGTACCATGGCAAATCTGTGGCATCCTGTCAAAGGTGTTCGAATTATGGATTTAAAGGAAAAAAGATTTCTGTTTCAGTTCTTTCACAATATGGATATGGAGAGGTTCCTCAAGGGTTCTCCATGGACTTTTAATAACCATTTATTATTACTGCATTCGTTACAGTTCGGGGAAGATCCATTACTAGTCCCTTTAATTTTTTTTGCTTTTCTGGGTTCATATTCATGATGTTCCCGCAGGATTCTACTCTAAGGCATTGGCAAAGCAACTTGGTGAATTCATAGGCTCATTCTTGGAGTATGATGGTGCTAGTATGGGTAAGGGATATTAGAATTTTTTACGAGTTAGAATCCAATTGGATGTAAGGTATCCTTTAAAAAGGAAAAAGCAGATTATGTTTTATAGAAATAAGTCATATGTCAAATTCAAATATGAAAGATTAACATTTTTTTTCTTTTATTGTGGTCGTTTGGGACATAGCGATTCTTTTTGTGAGGTAAAAATGGCATTAGGAGTGGAGATTATTAAAAGGGGATGGGATCTTTCTTTAAGAGAGCAATATAGAAAAGCACATGCACAAAATAGTATCTGGTTACGCGAGGAAGAAGGGGGAATAAGGGGTGGATATTTTGACGGAAATTGGATAGAAGAAGGGAGAACATGGTGTGTGATGAATAATTCTGGAAAGAAGGTGCATATTGACCCCGTTTTAGGATTTTGCTTGGAATGAAACACGTACTCTTTTTCTAAAAAGGACGAAAAGAAACCATTAGAAGAAAATCAATTTACAATGGATCATGATGCTGAAGGAGGGATTCTTATAGGTGAAGAGGGGAAAAAATGGCAAAGAGGAGAAACTGAAACCTATTTAGTCAGTATTGATTTTAATAATCTGATGATAGGATAGAAAGATGGTGAATGGCAACTCTTTATTATCGGCGGCTGCCAAAAGGCAACCTGACCGAGCACAATGAAAATCTTAAGCCGGAATGTCCGTGGCTTGGGGAATCCACAGACGGTACGTCGACTTCGGCATTTGCTGAAGTTATATAATCTCCAGATTGTCTTCTTCATGGAGACAAAGATACTTAGAAATCAGATGGAAAGAATACGAAGGAGTTGTGGATTTCACAATGGTATTGATATTGATTCAGGTGGTTCGAAAGGAGGATTATGTTTGGCATGGCGCGATGATGCTATTATTATTCTTCGAAGCTTCTCAAAAAGGCATATTGATGTGATCATCGTATGGATAAAGTAATAAGTGGAGATTTACTGGGTTTTATGGCTCTCCTTATGTGCAAGATAGGAATGAATCATGGGATCTGTTAAGAAATTTGAGTAATGCTGAGGAGCTCCCATGGTTAGTTTGCGGGGATTTTAATGAAATTATGTACGGCCATGAAAAGAGGGGTGGATTACCTAGAGAGGAGAGATGCATGGATGCATTTCGATCAATGCTAGCAGATTGTCACCTAGTGGATGTGGGCTATACAGGGAATTGGTTTACTTGGGAAAGAGGGAATTTACCAGAAATGAACATTCAAGAACAGCTGGATAGGGGAGTTGCTAATGAAGATTGGTTATCTATATTTCCTGAAGCAATAATTCAACATCTTCCACATTCTTTTTCGGATCATTGCCCACAAAAGTTTTTTTTTCAGAATATCGAGTTTCATTTCATTCTTAAAACGGAAAATGAGACTGCCCATTTTATTGCTAAGGAAGCGCTGAGAAGAGGCGAAGGGCATTACCTGTTGGGGCTGCATCAAAGGCATATTCATCAGGAGAGGGAGCGACAGAGGTCAAGAGAATCAGACAAAAGAGATTCAAGAATGCCCATTTTTTTATGAAGAAGTGTTGAGCGAAGAAGAAAGATGACTGTTGGGATTGCAACTAAGGTATACTCATCAGAAGAGGGAGAGACGGAGATCAAGAGAGTCAGACGAAGAAGATTCAAGAAAATTCTAAGAGGATATTGGTAGCAATTAATTAAAGATTTCATTAGGAAAATGCTATCATAAAAGGGGAAAGGATTGTATGAAACAGTGATGCCAAGTCACCTGTATCCCTTCTGCAATAGGCTTATGCCACATCAGCATTTCCATCCTGAATTTCAACATTTTCATCCTAAAAAAAATGAAATCCAAATTAAAATCCTGAAATTCAAGATAAGAATACTGATGTGGCATAAAATTATTGGAAAGGGGTAATATCCCTGTTTCATACAATCCTTTCTCATCATAAAGGCTGGGTGGTGGATATGAAAGGACAAAAGATAGTGATGTCTGTTAGAGTTGTGTGACCCAAATTCTAAGATATTGCTTGCAAGTCAAGTTAAACAAAATATATCTTTTTTCTAGAAGATTTAGTATTTATGAGTATAATATATTAGCATTTATTAGCATAATATATTTTTACTTTGATTAGAATTGGGTTTTACAAGCCTATAAATAGACATAGTCTATTCCTCTTGTAATGGTTCGAATTCGACATAGTGAATTTTTCTTCTCCTCAGCCCGTGGTTTTTTCCAGAAAAGGTTTCTACGTAAAATCTGTGTGTTCTTTATTTTATTTCTATTTTCTTTGCGATATATATTGTCATTACCGACTTTATATTTTTCTCAAATTGGTACCAGAGCTTCCGAGTTTTTCATCTCGATCACGGTAATGGCGTCTTTGAAGTATGAAATTTCGCTGTTGGATCGCAACACCAGATTCGCATTGTGGCTGATAAAGATGCAGGCAGTTCTAGCACAGATGGATTTAGAGGAAGCCCTGCTAGGGGTAGATAAGATGCCTTCGACATTGACGGAGGAAGAGAAGCGCAAGGATCGAAAGGCGTTAACACAATTACATCTGCATTTGTCTAACGAAATTTTGTAGGATGTGATGAAGGAGAGAACACACCACGCATTATGGAAGAGGCTAGAACAAATATGTATGTCGAAAACTCTAACCAAAGAAGTCGCATATGAAGCAACATCTTTATGCTCATCGTTTGGAGGAAGGTGCGTCGTGCATGAACACTTAATGTTGTTTAAAGAAATTCTCTCAAACTTGGAGGCCATGGAGGTTCAAGGTATGATAAGGAAGATCTAGGGTTGATTCTACTTTGTTCGTTGCCCCGTCTTATTCAACCTTCAGAGACACACGATTTTTTATAGCTGCGAGTCTCTCACGGTTGATGAGGTTTATGATTCTTTGACCTCAAACGATAAGATGAAACATCTTGTGGTTAAACTCGACTCTCGGGGAGAGGTCTCATTGTTCGTGGGAGACAAGATCGAATCATCGATGATGATCGTGGAAGGACACATGAATGGAATCCTCGCGGTAAATCTAAGGGTAGATCAAGTCTTCAAACAGAGGTAAAACTTGCAACTTCACGCAAGAAGAAAGGGCACATTAAACACGAGTGCTATAAGCTACTGAGAACAAGATTAAAAAAGGAGGCTGCGAATCAAAAGGAAAACAACCGAGAAAATTCTTGTGAAGGCGATGTTGTAGAAGACTACAATGATGGTGAACTTCTAGTCGCTTCACAACAATTCTAAAGTGAGCGAGGAGTGGATACTTGATTCAGGTTGCACCTTCCACATGAGTCCCAATCGGGATTGGTTTACAAATTATGAAACAGTCTCTGAAGGTGTTATTTTGATGGGAAATAATGCTTCGTGTAAAATTGCAGGTGTTGGAACAATTAAAGTTAAGATGTTTGATGGAGTTGTCAGAACACTTAGTGACGTACGGCATGTTCCAGAATTGAAGAAAAATTTAATTTCATTAAGTACTCTTGATTCAAAAGGGTACAAATACACAGCTGAAAGTGGGATTTTGAATATTTCTAAAGGTTCCCTCATTATGATGAAAGGGCAGAGAAAGACTGCCAAGTTATATGTTTTGCAGGGTTCTACTGTTATTGATGATGCAGCTATCGCTTCCTCTTCCTTGTCAAATGATGATATTACTAAATTTTGGCATATGCACCTAGGGCATATGAGCGAGAATGGCATGGTAGAATTGAGCAAAAGAGGACTTCTTGATGGGCAAGGAATTTGCAAACTGAAGTTCTGTGAGCACTGCATTTTTGGGAAGCAAAAGAGAGTTCGATTCACCAGAGAAATCCATAACACGAAGGGAACGTTGGAGTATATTCATTCTGATCTGTGGGGACCATCAAGAGTGCCTTCAAGAGTGGAGCTAATTATATGCTAACTTTTATTGATGATTTTCCAGAAAAGTTTAGGCATTCTTCCTAAAGCAGGAAAGCGATGTGTTTTCCGCATTTAAGTCTTGGAAAACTATGATTGAAAAACAGACGGGAAAACAAATAAAATGCCTCCGCACAGACAATGGCTTAGAGTTTTGTTCTGATGAGTTTAATAAACTGTGCAAGTCAGAAAGGATCGTGAGACACTTGACAGTTCGTCATACTCCACAAAGAAAAGCGACATTGCGTAAGCGAATGAGCGAGCGATCATGGAAAAGGTTCGATGTATGTTGTCAAATGCCGACTTACCAAAGTCGTTTTGGGCCGAACCAGCCTCTACTGCATGTTTTTTGATCAACCGATCTCCATCCGTTGCCATTGAGAAAAAGACTCCACAAGAGGTATGGTCTGGCAATCCTGCTAATTATTCTGATTCAAAGATCTTTGGGTGTCCTGCGTATGCTCATGTTGATAATGGAAAATTGGAACCGAGATCCATTAAATGTGTTTTTCTTGGTTATAAAGCTGGTGTAAAAGGGTATAAGTTATGGTGTCCTGAAAATAGAAAGGTTGTGATTAGCAGAGATGTTGTTTTTGATGAAACTGCTATGCTACCTAACTTATCTCTTAAGGACTCTTCCAATAAAGAAAATCAAAAGTAGGTGGAGCATTAGATTAATATAGAGTCGACTCCTCAAGCTAGTACAAAAATTGAGAATAGAGTTGCTTCTTCACCACAATACTCTATCGCCAAAAACAGAACTAGAAGAGAAATTAAACCTCTAAAGAAGTATGCTGAGGCTGATCTAGTTGCTTATGCTTTAAATGTGGCTGAAGATATAGATGCAAACCAAGAGCCGTCTAATTATTCTGAGGCGATTAGCTGTGAAGACTTAGAAAAGTGGATGTTTGCCATGCAAGAGGAGATGGAATCACTCCACAAAAACAGAACATGAGATCTTGTGAAACTTCCTAAAGGTAAAAAGGTTGTTCATTTGTAAATGGGTGTTTAAAAGAAAGAAGGGACTCTCAGAATTGAAGAACCCATATATAAAGCAAGGCTTGTTGCAAAAGGTTACTGATCAAATTCCAAGAGTGGACTTCACAGATGTGTTCTCCCCAGTTGTGAAGCATAGTTCGATTCGAGCTTTGCTTGGTATTGTGGCCATGCATGATTTGGAGCTTAAGCGATTAGATGTAAAAAGCGCATTTTTGCATGAAGAACTTGAGGAAGATATTTACATGCAACAACCGAGGGTTTTCTGATGCGAGAAAAAGAGGACTATGTTTGCTTGTTGAAAAAGTCCCTTTACGGTTTGAAACAGTCACCAAGACAGTGGTACAAGAGGTTTGATTCCTTTATGACTTCTCGTGATTTTAAAAGAAGTAAAATCAATAAACATCTAAAAGAAAGTATATTGTTCGTGAAATTTAGAGATGGAAATCTATTGCAAACCTTTAAATTAGATAAAAAAAATGTGTTTAAGTGTAATTAAACTCACATCTCTAATTATTGCAGTAAAATCAATTTTCATTAAATCTTTGACCTAGCTGTTGATTTTGAGAAATAATTGTTGTCAATGTCTAGAATTCGTTGAATTGGGCAATTAAATAGAAATGAAAGAACCAAATAATTCTATTGCATATTTATGTTACTAATGCGTCATAAATCAACTAAAAATTTGACCAAGGTAAGTGTACCTATCAATTAATAGTATAGCTATGGTGAGCAACGATATCATTTCCACGAAGACTAAAAGTACTAGTAAGTACCAGTAAGTATCGTCTTTCTATTATTTGATTGATAAATTCGAGTGATCAATTAAAAACTAAAATTAACTAAATTAATTTACTATGAACGCGACAAAGAATAAATTAGGAAAATAATCGAGTAATAACAAATAAGTGAAATAATACCCAGAAAATAATTCACCTAGATTTCATCTGTTACTATTAATCGAAATTATGCAATTTCTTTACTTGGTAACTTAATCCGTAGAAATTCCTAAATTATGCTAATATCTCTTTTAATGACTAAGGCAGTGTGAATGGGTCAGCCCGTGTGGCTCCTGTAGTTTGCTTCGATTTTTCGGTTTTCACTCGTTTTTCACTCATTTTGCTCTCCAAATGCCCTATTAAACATAAAAACATGTATTTAAAGGATTAGAAACATAAAATTCACAATTAATATCAAAATATCATAAAAAAGGCATAAAAAACGAGGTTAAAATATGTTACATCTAGAACTTATCCATTTCTGACTTGTTTTTAGTGTACTCATAACTTGTTTTGAATGTTTAATTCAAAGATTTATAATTTTGATTGTGTTTTATCTATTCCAAAATTATTGTTAGAAGAATAAAGTTGTTTTTGTTTAAGCCCTTATCATATAATCTTATTTTATCTTGTTGATGTTAGGTCGAATAATAATTTTTAGTTTATAAAGACTTCCTTCAACACTTAATTCAAAATTAATTAACTCAAAAAATTAAAACAATTTCATCATTAAAGAGGCTCCACTTGATTGGGTTTCATTTTAAAAGAATTTTTTTAATAAGATTTTAAGAATTAATAAAAATGTAAAATTAATATGAATTATATATAAAGTCTGCTAACCTAGCACGTTTCTGCCTGTCTTCTCTGGGAGAGTTTTAGGTTTATTTGTCTTTTTGTGGCGGTGGCTTGGTTATTGGCAATCGAAATTTCTTCAATTATTCATTCTTATCGCATGTAATTGAATCAGTATTCATGGAGACTGAATTTGCTAGCTTATCTATTAATGAAGAAGAGGAATATATTTTACAATTTCCATCTTTTCCAAATCCAAAAAAGAGGGGGTTATCATCTGGTGGGCTGCTTTTTAACGGCTAATGTTATTAATTTTGCGGCTATGAAAAGTACCATGACAAATTTGTGGCATCGGATTAGAGGTGTTCAAATTCTGGATTTAAAGGAAAAAAGATTTCTGTTTCAGTTCTTTCACAATATGGATATGGAGAGGTTCCTCAAGGGTTCTCCATGGACTTTTAATAACCATTTATTATTACTGCATTCGTTACAGTTCGGGGAAGATCCATTACTAGTCCCTTTAATTTTTTTTGCTTTTCTGGGTTCATATTCATGATGTTCCCGCAGGATTCTACTCTGAGGCATTGGCAAAGCAACTTGGTGAATTCATTGGCTCGTTCTTGGAGTATGATGGTGCTAATATGGGTAAGGGTTATTAGAATTTTTTACGAGTTAGAATCCAATTGGATGTAAGGTATCCTTTAAAAAGGAAAAAGTAGATTATGTTCTATGGAAATAAGTCATATGTCAAATTCAAATATGAAATATTAACATTTTTTTTTTTTGCTTTTATTGTGGTCGTTTGGGACATAGTGATTCTTTTTGTGAGGTAAAAATGGCATTAGGAGTGGAGATTATTGAAAGGGGATGGAATCTTTCTTTAAGAGAGCAATATAGAAAAGCACATGCGCAAAACAGTATCTGGTTACGCGAGGAAGAAGGGGGAATAAGGGGTGGATATTTTGACAGAAATTGGACAGAAGAAGGGAGAACATGGGGTGTGATGAATAATTCTGGAAAGAAGGTGCATATTGACCCCGTTTTGGGATTTTGCTTGGAAGGAAACACATCTTCTTTTTCTAAAAGGGACGGAAAGAAACTATTAGAAGGAAATCAATTTACAATGGATCATGATGCTGAAGAAGGGATTTTTATATGTGAAGAGGGGAAAAAGTGGCAAAGAGAAGAAACTGAAACCTATTTAGTCAGTACTGATTCTAATAATCTGATTATAAAGGATAGAAAGATGGTGAATAGAAACTCTTTATTATCGGCGACTGCCAAAAGGCAAGCCGACCGGGAACAATAAAAATCTTAAACTGGAATGTCTGTGACCTGGGGAATCCACAGACGGTACATCGAGTTCGGCATTCACTGAAGTTATATAATCCCCAGATTGTCTTCTTCATGGAGATAAAGATACTTAGAAATTAGATGGAAAGCATGTAACGACCCAAATTCCGTGGGCACCGGAAAAAAAAGGTGTTATCGGGCCTCCGTCTTAGTAAATCGAGTTAGTAAATAATTATTAGGAGTAATTATGAGTCTAATAGTGTGTTTAATTAGATTTTTATTTAGTGAATTTAGCTCAATTTAAAGCAATTAGGAAAAAGGATCAAATTGAATAAAGAGTGAAAGTTTAATTATAGATTAAAAGAAAGTAAAGGATCAAAATGGCAAATATGCCATTTAGCATAAGTTGAGGCGGCATATGAAATAAAAATATAAGATTTTTACTTAGATTTTAATTATAATATATATATATATCTATATATATATATATATATATATAAAGTAAATAGAAAAGAAACAAAACAAAGAAACAGAAAAAGAAACAGAGAGCATACGAAACAGGGGAAAGGAAGGAAAGAAAAGAAAAAGGAAAAACTAGGGATTTAAAGCTTGAAGTTTAAATTGGTAAGTCAATCAAGTCCTATTCTCTTAATTTTGATGTTTTAGAAGCTTTAAAGCAAGATTTTGATGAAACTAAGTTGATATTTGAGAGTTTTTAGGTTCTTAAGTATAGTTGATGTTGAAGAAAAAGATGAATTAAAGATTAAATTGAATGAAATCTAAGTTAGAATTAGTAAAAGGATTAAATTGTAGGGTAAGCTATAAGTTTTCTACTATAGGGATTAATTTGGAAGAAATTAAAAATTAGGGATTTATTATGAAAATTATATAATCAAGTTGAATATGGAAGGAATTTAAGTAGAATCAAAGCATGAATTAAGTTAAGAAAATAAGTAAACTTAACTAGGATTTAATTGCAAAATAAGCCATAAGAAAACAGCTTTAGGACAGTAGCAGAAGAGTAATTTTGAAAAATCACCACAATTGGTATAAATGGAAGTAGAAGTTGAACGAGATATGAAATTAAAGCTTATTGAGTCTATTTTCATATGAAAGAAACAGAGAAAGCAAATAAGTTCTTTATTTTGAGATATTTAGATTTTTCTGAGACTGGTTCAGAGTGATTTTGAGATCCCCTATTCTGACTTGGAAAAATAATTAAAAATTGTATAAATATAATTGGGAGACATAATTTACATTGTTAGATTCCTTAATGAGTCTATTTTTATAATAAATAAACTAGAACATCATTTAAATTCTGTACAAAAAGATAATTAAATTTTAGCAAAGAGTGGTCAGAACTGCCAGACAACAGAACAGGGGTGATTTTAAAGAATAAACTGTACTTATTGGATAAATAAAAAATTATCAAAATTTTATGACAAAAGGATATGTGAGTCTAGTTTCATATGAAATTTACGGATCTTAATTTGGAATTCTGTAACTCAAGATATAGATAATTTAGTGACAATGACTTAGGTAGACAGCCTTGAAAGAACTTATAAGTAAATATTAGAATTGTGTATATAGAATGTGCAATGAAGAGGAAGAGTAGGAATTGAATTAAATTTAATTATTTATTGTAATTTAATGTTGTAAGTAATAATGTAAATTATTATTATTTTCGTAGCTAACAAGGAACTCGAGACATCAACCCACAAAGGAAAGGAGAAGATCGGCGAGGAATAAATCTAAAGAGAATTCTGGTTTGTATTACTATAATTCAAGTTATTTATTATTAAATACTATTTTTATATTTATTTATTTTATGGTAAGTAAATATTGAGGTAAGTAACTTTATTGAATTGAATTTAGAAAAGTGAATTGAGTGAGAAATATATGTTAGTATTGAATTGTATTTTGATTAGTGAATGGAAAAGTGAAGTTGATATTGAAAATGAATTTTGAAATGAAAGTGAACTTAAATTGAGAATAGGAAACCCTATTAACTAGTCGGGCTAAGTCGGATATAATTGGCATGCCATAGGATATGGAAGAGTACGAGTTTTTGCCGGCCTACTGATCAGGCACTTATGTGCCGACTCATGTCATATTATCAGCATCGATTCGACACTTTGTGTGTCGATATCTGTCTTATTACCATTACAGTTCAAAGCACTTTGTGTGTTGAATATCGATATTGTTATCATTACCGATTCGGCACTTTGTGTGTCGATATCGTGTACCGTTAAGGCACAATGTGCCGTGATGGTGTGTGGGTTGAAACGTGTATCCGCTCGAGTCCGAGTCAAGTTAATAAGGACAATGAAATAAATTTATTGATAAAACTAAATTTGAAAGATATGGCATATGAAAAAGGTGAGAATTGAAATATAGAAATCAGAATTGTATGTATATATAAATATACATATAAGATTGAATTATTTATTAAGTGATGATAATTGTAATGTAACTAGTTATAAATTGAATTATAGTAATACCACTGAGTATATGCATTATCAGCGTACGGTTATTTCCGTGCGCAGGTTGTAGAAGTCAAGTACGGAACTAGCATCCGAAGCCAGACCCGACTTCAGCAGACTTTTAGTGATGTATACTTTCTTTTGGTAATGTGGCATGTACATAGGTTGTATATAAAGGTTATTATATTTTGAATGTAAATGGTTAAAAATGTTAGTGTTACAAGTTTAAGAATTATAATGAAAGAAGTTTATCTCTTTTAATCTAACTAATACTTTGATAAGTTTAAGTTGATATTATGTTGATTGAGTTTGATTAGAAGGTATTTAGAATAGAAAATGAATATATGAAATGAATTGGTTATGATTGAAATGAATACGGTTTAAATTGCAGGGGGTATTATATGATAATAAGCAGAAATGCTGCCGAGATTTATATTAAACAAAATATATTTTGAAATACTTAAACGAGTCCCATTTCACTTTTAATTTAGACTTTAGACTTTGAAAGTTCATTATAGGGATTAGTTATTAAAGTTATACTATGAATGTTTTTTTTTAGAATTTTTTTGTAAATTGTCTGATATATCCGGTAATGCCTCGTAATCTTGTTCCGGCGATGGTTCGGGGTTGGGGGTGTTACAATTATTGGTATCAGAGCTATCAGGTTTAGTCGATTCTCGGGCTAAATCGGGCTCGAAAGTAAGTCTAAAAGTACATGCCACTATTGAGTCGAAGCTGAGTCGGGTTTTTGGATGCTGATATATTTATTTGATTTTGTTTTATAGATAAAATGTCAGACGAAAGAATGTATGATGTTGAAGCAGAAATGTATCTTTCGAAGTCGAGAAATTGAAGAAATGAATCTGCTACACCTCTGCGAATCAGTTAGATAATCAACCTCCTAATGTAGGAAGAGATAGAGATAACTCACAACTGTTAAGAGCTATAGCCAATGCATTACAACATGTAGCGGGAACTGTACCTGCTACTACATCAGTACCTACAGTTAGACGGGCCCCGATTAAAGAGCTACGATAATATGGTGCCACGGAGTTTTCGGGACTAAGAGGACTTGATCCGTCTGCTGCTGAAAATTGGATAGAATCAACAAAAAGAGTTTTGCAACAATTAGATTGCACCCCCCGAGAGAATCTGATATGTGCTGTATCATTGTTACAAGGGGAAGCATATCTCTGGTGGGAATCTGTGGTTAGACATTTACCGGATGATCAGGTAACCTGGGACTTGTTTCAAAAAGAATTTCAGAAGAAGTATATTGGGGAAATGTATATCGAAGAGAAGAAGCAAGAGTTTTTAGTACTGAATTAGGGTAATATGTCAGTATTGGATTATGATCGAGAGTTTACTAGATTGAGCAGGTATGCTTCAGAATATATTCCAACCGAGGCTGATAGTTGTAAACGATTTCTACAGGGACTACGAGATGAAATTAAGATTCAACTGGTAAGTCTCAGAATTACTGAACTTGTTGACCTGGTTGAACGAGCGAAAATGATAGAACAAGTATTAGGCTTGGAAAAAAATTTGAAATGGGTAAATCAGCTGGGAAACGTATGGGAACTACCAGTAATCCATTACCAAAGAGATTCAGAGAATCAAGAAGTGGTTGGAGATCAAGCTTTCGGTCTGATAGAGGTGACAGAGACAGAGAAAAACAGATTACTATTTCCACCGGTAGTGTAAAAGCTCCACCCCGGGAAAATAAATATCCTGAATGCGATTATTGTGGGAAAAGACATTTTGGTGAATGCTGGAAGAAAATCGGAGGATGTTTTCATTGTGGCTCTACTGAACACTTTATTAAAGATTGTTCGGAAACTCAGAGTAATACACCTACCACATCTCAGATATCAGTATCGACTGCCAGAGGTAGAGGAATGTCTAGAGGAGGTTTTGTTTCGAGGAGAGAAGGAGCTAGTAGAGGCAGTGATATAGCTACACAACAGTTAGAGGCTAGAGCACCAGCCAGAGCATACGTAGTTTAGACCCGTGAAGAAGGCAATGCTCACGATGTGGTGACAGGTATATTTTTATTGTATTCTGAGCCTATTTATGCTTTAATTGACCCGGGTTCGTCACATTCATATATTAATTCAAAATTAGTTGAATCGGGGAAGTTAGAATCTGAAATGTCTAGAGTTTTCATAGAGGTGTCTAGCCCTTTAGGACAAACAGTATTAGTAGATAGAGTATGCCGGAGGTGCCCGTTAATAATACATGATAAAATGTTTCCTGTGGATTTGCTGATCATGCCTTTTGGCGATTTCGATATCATTTAGGGTATGGATTGGTTATCTGAATATGGGGTAGTTTTGGATTGCTATAAAAAGAGGTTTAGTATTCAGGCAGAAAACGGGGACAGAATTGAAGTGAATGGCATTCGTACCAGTGGTTCAACACGTATCATTTCAGCAGTGAAGGCTAATAAACTATTACAGCAGGGTTGTTCAGCATATCTGGCATATGTTATTAATTCTGATTCAGTCGGGAATCAGTGTAGTCAGATTAGGACTGTATGTGAGTTTCCAGATGTATTTCCAGAGGAACTACCGGGCTTACCACCTGATAGAGAGGTTGAATTTGCTATTGAGGTATATCCAGGTACAACACCAATTTCTATACCTCCGTATCGAATGTCGCCTACTGAGCTGAAAGAGCTGAAAGTGCAGTTACAGGACCTATTAGATCGAGGCTTTATTTGACCGAGTATTTCACTTGAGGAGCTCCAGTATTGTTTGTTAAAAAGAAAGATGGTTCTATGCGATTATGCATTGATTATCGACAATTGAACAAAGTGACAATCAAAAATAGGTATCCTTTACCTCGTATAGATGACTTGTTTGATCAACTTAAGGGAGCTTCAGTATTTTCTAAAATTGATTTGAGATCCGGGTATTATCAGCTGAGGGTAAAGGAAAGTGATGTGCCTAAAACTGCCTTCCGTACTCGTTATGGCCATTATGAATTTTTGGTAATGCCGTTTGGATTGACCAACGCTCCAGCTGCTTTCATGGATATGATGAATCGCATTTTCCAGCCGTACTTAGATCAGTTTGTCGTGGTTTTTATTGATGATATATTGGTATATTCGAAAACAGAGGCAGAACATGATCAGCATCTTCGAAAAGTTTTACAGATTCTGTGGGAAAAAAAGTTGTATGGGAAATTAAGTAAATGTGAATTCTGGTTGTCTGAAGTGGTATTTTTAGGACATGTGTTATCTGCTGATGGGATTAGAGTTGACCCGAAGAAGATCGAAGCAATTGTTCAGTGGAAAGCGCCAAAGAATGTGTCTGAGGTACGTAGTTTTCTCGGTTTGGCTGGATATTATCAAAGATTTGTAAATGGATTCTCGAAGATAGCACTACCAATGACTAAACTACTGCAGAAGAATGTTCCTTTTATCTGGGATGATCAGTGCCAGAAGAGTTTTGAGACTTTGAAGCAAATGTTGACAGAGGCACCGGTTTTAACATTACCAGAGTCGGGGAAAGATTTTATTGTGTACAGTGATGCTTCTTTGAGTGGTTTGGGTTGTGTATTGATGCAAGATGGGAAGGTCATTGCATATGCATTTAGACAATTGAAGCCACATGAACGTAATTACCCGACGCACGACTTGGAGCTAGCTGCAGTAATTTTTGCTTTAAAGATTTGGAGGCATTATCTTTATGGCGAGAAATGCTACATTTACACAGATCATAAAAGTCTCAAATATCTTTTATCACAGAAAGAGTTAAATTTAAGGCAAAGACGGTGGATTGAGCTTTTAAAAGATTATGATTGTGTTATAGACTATCATCCAGGAAAAGCAAATGTGGTAGCTGATGCATTGAGCAGGAAAGCTGCGATTGAATTACGAGCAATGTTTGCTCGGCTCAGTGTTAATGATGATGGAAGCTTGTTAGCTGAGTTAAGGGTTAAGCCGATGATGTTAGATTAGATTAGAGCAGCTCAGATGGAAGATGACAAATTATTAAAGAAAAGAGAAATGGTTCAGAATGGTACAGTTGAGAGTTTTAGTATTGATGAACATGATTGTTTGAGGTTTCAAAATCGGATTTGTGTTCCAACTACTTCTGAATTAAAGAAGATGATTCTTCAAGAAGCACACGATGGCACTTTTGCATTGTATCCGGGTGGAACAAAAATGTATCGTAATTTACGGGAGCTTTATTGGTGGCCAAGAATGAAGAAAGATATAGTTGAATATGTCAGTAAATGCTTGACTTGTCAACGAATAAAGGCAGAACATCAGGTACCGACAGGGTTACTCCAGTCTATTAGTATTCCTGAATGGAAATGAGATAGTATTACTATGGATTTTGTTACGGGGTTGCCACTGTCAGTGAGCAAAAAGAATGCCATTTGGGTGATAGTTGATCGGCTTACTAAGTCTGCTCATTTCATGGCAGTCAGGACTGATTGGTCTCTACAGAAGCTTGCTGAAGTTTATATTCAAGAAATTGTGAGACTGCATGGTATTCCAGTGTCTATAATTTCTGACCGGGATCCACGATTTACATCGAGATTTTGGAAACAGTTACATGATTCTTTAGGTACTCGACTTAATTTTAGTACTGCATTTCATCCACAAACCGACGGACAATCAGAACGGGTAATTCAAATTTTAGAAGACATGCTTCGGGCTTGCATTATTGACTTTGAATCAGGTTGGGAACGATACTTGCCATTAGCTGAATTTGTTTATAATAATAGTTACCAATCAAGTATTCAGATGGCTCCATATGAAGCATTATATGTTCGAAGATGTCGATCACCGGTATGTTGAACAGAGTTGAATGAGAAAAAGATAATTGGACCGGAATTAATTCAGGAGACAGAAGAAGTAGTTAAAAAGATCAGAGACAGGTTGAAAGTAGCTTTTGACAGACAAAAGTCTTATGCAGATCTGAAGCGACGGGATATAGAGTATTCTGTGGGTGATAAAGTGTTTTTAAAGGATCGCCTTGGAAGAAAATTTTGAGATTTGGTCGCAAGGGAAAATTAAGTCCTCGTTACATTGGGCCGTATGAAGTAGTTGAAAGAATCGGACCGGTTGCCTATCGACTAGCTTTACCTCCGGAATTACAGAAAATTCATGATGTTTTTCATGTTTCCATGTTACGAAGGTATCGATCGGATCCATCTCATGTTATTTCTACTGAAGACATTGATATTAGACCTGATTTGTCATATGAAGAAGAACCAGTTCAAATACTAGCTCGAGAAGTGAAAGAATTAAGAAACAAACGAGTCCCTTTGGTAAAAGTATTGTGGAGAAGCCATAGTATGGAAGAAGCAACTTGGGAACCGGAAGAAACTATGAGAGCACAGTATCCTCAACTATTTTTAGGTAAATTTCGAGGACGAAATTTATTAAGGGGGGAAGAAATGTAACGACCCAAATTCCGTGGGCACCGGAAAAAAAAACGTGTTATCAGGCCTCCGTCTTAGTAAATCGAGTTAGTAAATAATTATTAGGAGTAATTATGAGTCTAATAGTGTGTTTAATTAGATTTTTATTTAGTGAATTTAGCTCAATTTAAAGCAATTAGGAAAAAGGATCAAATTGAATAAAGAGTGAAAGTTTAATTATAGATTAAAAGAAAGTAAAAAGGATCAAAATGGCAAATATGCCATTTAGCATAAGTTGAGGCGGCATATGAAATAAAAATCTAAGATTTTTACTTAGATTTTAATTACAATATATATATAAAGTAAATAGAAAAGAAACAAAACAAAGAAACAGAAAAAGAAACAGAGAGCATACGAAATAGGGGAAAGGAAGGAAAGAAAAGAAAAAGGAAAAACTAGGAATTTAAAGCTTGAAGTTTAAATTGGTAAGTCAATCAAGTCCTATTCTCTTAATTTTGATGTTTTAGAAGCTTTAAAGCAAGATTTTGATGAAACTAAGTTGATATTTTGAGAGTTTTTAGGTTCTTAAGTATAGTTGATGTTGAAGAAAAAGATGAATTAAAGATTAAATTGAATGAAATCTAAGTTAGAATTAGTAAAAGGATTAAATTGTAGGGTAAGCTATAAGTTTTCTACTATAGGGATTAATTTGGAAGAAATTAAAAATTAGGGCTTTATTATGAAAATTATATAATCAAGTTGAATATGGAAGGAATTTAAGTAGAATCAAAGCATGAATTAAGTTAAGAAAATAAGTAAACTTAACTAGGATTTAATTGCAAAATAAGCCATAAGAAAACAGTTTTAGGACAGTAGCAGAAGAGTAAATTTGAAAAATCACCAAAAATGGTAGAAATGGAAGTAGAAGTTTAACGAGATATGAAATTAAAGCTTATTGAGTCTATTTTCATATGAAAGAAACAGAGAAAACAAATAAGTTCTTTATTTTGAGATATTTAGATTTTTGTGAGACTGGTTCAGAGTGAATTCAAGATCCCCTGTTCTGAATTGGAAAAATCATTAAAAATTGTACAACAATAATTGGGGGACATAATTTACATTTTTAGATTCCTTAATGAGTCTATTTTTATAATAAACAAACCAGAACATAATTTAAATTCTGTAAAAAAAGATAATTAAATTTTAGCAAAGAGTGGTCAGAACTGTCAGACAACAGAACAGTGATGATTTTAAAGAATAAACTGTACTTATTGGCTAAATAAAAAATTCTCAAAATTTTATGAAAAAAATATATGTGAGTCTAGTTTCATAGAAAATTTACGGATCTTAATTTTGAATTCTGTAACTCAAGATATAGATAATTTAGTGACAATGACTTAGGTAGACAGCCTTGAAAGAACTTATAAGTAAATATTAGAATTGTGTATATAGAATGTGCAATGAAGAGGAAGAGTAGGAATTGAATTAAATTTAATTATTTATTTTAATTTAATGTTGTAATTAATAATGTAAATTATTATTATTTTCGTAGCTAACAAGGAACTCGAGACATCAACCCACAAAGGAAAGGAGAAGATCGGCGAGGAATAAATCCAAAGAAAATTCTGGTTTGTATTACTATAATTCAAGTTATTTATTATTAAATACTATTTTTATATTTATTTATTTTATGGTAAGTAAATATTGAGGTAAGTAACTTTATTGAATTGAATTTAGAAAAGTGAATTGAGTGAGAAATATATGTTAGTATTGAATTGTATTTTGATTAGTGAATGGAAAAGTGAAGTTGATATTGAAAATGAATTTTGAAATGAAAGTGAACTTAAATTGAGAATAGGAAACCCTATTAATTAGTCGGGCTAAGTTGGATATAATTGGCATGCCATAGGATATGGAAGAGTACGGGTTTTTGCCGGCCTACTGATCAGGCACTTATGTGCCGACTCACATCTTATCGTTATCAGCATCGATTCGACACTTTGTGTGTCGATTATCTTATCTTATTATCGTTCTGAGTTCAGCACTTTGTGTGTTGAATACTTATATTGTTACTGTTACCGATTCGACACTTTGTGTGTCATATACTGTGTACCGTTAAGGCACAATGTGCCGTACTGGTGTGTGGGTTGGAATCCGTGTATCCGTCGAGTCCGAGTCAAGTTAATAAGGACAATGAAATAAATTTATTGATAAAACTAAATTTGAAAGATATGGCATATGAAAAAGGTGAGAATTGAAATATAGAAATCAGAATTGTATGTATATATAAATATACATATAAGATTGAATTATTTATTAAGTGATGATAATTGTAATGTAACTAGTTATAAATTGAATTATAGTAATACCACTGAGTATATGCATACTCAGCGTACGGTTGTTTCCGTGTGCAGGTTGTAGAAGTCAAGTACGGAACCAGCATCCGAAGCCAGACCCGACTTCAGCAGACTTTTGGTGATGTATACTTTCTTTTGGTAATGTGGCATGTACATAGGTTGTATATAAAGGTTATTATATTTTGAATGTAAATGGTTAAAAATGTTAGTGTTACAAGTTTAAGAATTATAATGAAAGAAGTTTATCTCTTTTAATCTAACTAATACTTTGATAAATTTAAGTTGATATTATGTTGCTTGAGTTTGATTAGAAGGTATTTAGAATAGAAAATGAATATATGAAATGAATTGGTTATGATTGAAATGAATACGGTTTAAATTGCAGGGGTATTATATGATAATAAGCAGAAATGCTGCCGGGATTTATATTAAACAAAATATATTTTGAAATACTTAAACGAGTCCCATTTCACTTTTAATTCAGACTTTAGACTTTGAAAGTTCATTATAGGGATTAGTGATTAAAGTTATACTATGAATGTTTTTTTTAGAATTTTTTTGTAAATTGTCTGATATATCCGGTAATGCCTCGTAATCCTATTCCGGTGATGGTTCGGGGTTGGGGGTGTTACAAAGCATACGAAGGAGTTGTGGATTTCAGAATGGTATTGATGTTGATTCAGATGGTTCGAGAGGAGGATTATGTTTGGCATGGCGCGATGATGCTATTATTATTCTTCGAAGCTTCTCAAAAAGGCATATTGATGTGATCATCAAAGATATGGATAAAGGTAATAAGTGGAGATTTACTGGCTCTCCCTATGTGCAAGATAGGAATGAATCATGGGATTTGTTAAGAAATTTGAGTAATGCTGAGAAGCTCCCATGGTTAGTTTGCAGGGATTTTAATGAAATTATGTACGGCCATGAAAAGAGGGGTGGATTACCTAGAGCAGAGAGATACATGGATGCATTTCGATCAGTGCTAGCAGATTGTCACCTAGTGGATATGGGCTATACAGGGAATTGGTTTACTTGGGAAAGAGGGAATTTACCGGAAACGGACATTCAAGAACGGCTGGATAGGGGAGTTGCTAATGAGGATTGATTGTCTATATTTCCTGAGGCAATAATTCAACATCTTTCACATTCTTTTTCAGATTATTGCCCACTTCTTATCACGATGAAAAGAAAAGATACGGAGCGGCCTAAAAGAAGTTTCAAATTCGAAGCTTGGTGGCTGTTGGAGGAATCACTTGTTGAGGAAGTACAATACATATAGGACAATTCAACTGGAGACTTGATAGAAAAATTGGAACAAATAAGAAAAGGTTTGGATAAATGGGCGAATCAAATTCAGCACAGTAGAAATATAAAATAGAAGAGGTTAACTACTAGATTGGTCGAGTTGATGGAATCTGTCAGGGATGATGAAAAACTTGGCAAAACTTATTGATACGAAGATCCAACTTAATTTTGAGATTGACAAGGATGATCGATATTGGAAGAAGAGGGCCCGAGTTAATTGGCTGCAATTTGGAGACAAGAATACTGCCTTTTTTCATAAATAGGCGACACAACAACGAAGAAGGAACCTTACTCAGTAAATCCAATTTGAAGATGGTAGAGAAACAGAAGAGATTTGGTTAATGGAAGGAATTGCTAGATCTTATTTCCAAAATCTGTTTTCAGCTAGGAGGAGGGGAAATTATGAACATCTGTTGACAGGAATTGATTATTGTATTTTTGAGGAGGATAATTCTCGATTGACAGCAAGATACACAAATGAGGAAATTCGAGTGCCCTTATCAGAATTGGGCTGTAACACCCCTTACCCGAGACCGTTGCCGAAGTCGAGCACGAGGCATTACTAGACTTAACTTACTAGTTCAGGGCATAAAAATTGAAACTGTCCGTCTGCGTCATGTTCACTAAATTAATTATAACTTGAGTTACGAAACTCGAAATCTAGATTCGTAAATTTTCCTTGAAACTAGACTCATATATCTTCTTACTGTAATTTTTCCAGAATTTTTGGTGTGGCCAATTAGTACAGTTTATTAGTTAAAATCTTCCCTATTACACAGTTTGACAGTTCTGACCTCTTTTCACTAAAAATCAATTATCTCATAATATACAACTCTTTTTCCTACACCGTTTTCTTTATATAAAAATAGACTCAATAAGATTTAATTCTATATCTCATGGACAACTTAATTCCATTTCTACTATTTTTGGTGAATTTTCAAAATCACGTCACTGTTGCTGTCCAACTATTCCCCTGCATATAATTTCATAATTTCTTTAAAATAACTATCAACTAGACATTTCATACCATCCACAACATGTCCTTAATTAACCATTTTAATGGCTAATCATTACCAAGCATTTACAAGCCAATATTAAGCCATATCATAAGGTCATACACACAAAATAGCTAAGTCCCTATACATGCCATAACTTAAAACGTTCGAGTCACAAAATACCAATATAATCCTTTGATAGTGTGTAACGATCTCCGACGTCCTTTCAATCCCCGAGTTGGCTTGTAATACTATAAAAAAAATTAAAGAATGGGAGTAAGCATAAAGCTTAGTAAGTTTACATGTAAATAGATAACAACATTCTTAATGAATTATCTTATGCTTTTCTTATCACTTAAGCTTTTAACTCAATATACTTAAACTTGTATTCTTACCTTACCTTTTAACATGAATTTATCTTACCTTACCTTTTTAGCTTGAACTTGTCTTACCTTTACTTTTTAGCTTGAACTTGTCTTACCTTTACTTTGGTATACTTTGAATTTTCCCGTTGAACCACTTGGAATACTAAGGATACACGGGTACCTTTCCTTATGAAACTTAACCATTGCCATGTCTTGACATGGTCTTACGTGGTATCATTGCCTTATGAACTCACCAATGCTATGCCTTGGCATGGTCTTACATGGGACCTTTGCCTTATAAATTCACCAATGCCATGCCTTGGCATGGTCTTACATGAGACATTTGTCTTATAGTAACTTATCAATGCCATGTCTTGACATGGTCATACATGATTTCCTTAAACCCTAATGTCATGATATTTGTATCCTACACATTCCTAAGGTTCAACCGGAACTTTCTGAGATAGCTTTTCCGTCAATTCATACTTGAGTCTTTAAGTAATAAATTTACAGAATAAATATATAAATGCTGGAATTTAATAATATTAAATGTAAAATAATAGAATATTGCATTTATTTACCGCAAACTTACCTCGAAACAAAATACGATAAACTATATCGATTTAGTCCACTATCTTTTTCTTTCCCCGATCTAACTCTGGATTTTGTTCTTCTTGATCTATAATAGCAAATTTAGCTTATTTAATACTCACATTTACTAAAACAGTCCTTAACTCTAACTTTGGCAAAATTACAATTTTGCCCCTAAACTTTTACATAATTACGATTTTGCCCCTAGGCTTGAAAATTAAACTTCAGCCCTTATTCTTATGTTTTCTAACATGCTGAACATTATTCCCTTCTATAGCAACTTCAAATTCTTACTATAACACATACTTATGAACAATAACAACTTTTACTAATTAGCTTGTTTTCACCGAAGATCACTTAATTTCATCAAAAGTTCAAGAACAAAACTTCTTAATCTATCACATATAATCAATATTTCATCATCAAACTACAAAAACAACAAGATTTCTTCAATGGCAATTCACAAAATACACAACCAATTCAAAATTCAAGCATGGGCTAGTTAAATCAAATAGCAACGATCACAAAAACGTAAAATTATCAAAAATCCAAAAACTAAAACTCACCTAATTTTGGTTGCTAATGGCCGAATATGAGAGAGAGCTCAAGCTTCTTCTTTTTTTCTTACTTTCTGCCCATTGATGAAGATAATGGCTTTTGTTTCGTTTTATTCTTAACATATATTTTATTATTATTAAATTACATTTTCTTTAACCTTTATTAAACCATTATCATAAAACATGAATTTTTTTTTATTAGTCATTATGCCGTTCACTATCCTTATAGTTGGCTTAATTGCAACATAAGCCCTCACACTTAAGAAGACATAACAAATAGACATCTTTTCATAAAGCACACTAATTTTGCATTTGATGCAATTCAATCCTTTTATCAAATTAAACACACAGACAGATAAATTAGCTCACAAAAATTTATCACATGCTTAATCACATATCAAAGGCACAGAAAATAATATTAAAATATTTTACTGACTCGGATTTATGGTTTCGAAACCACTATTCTGTTTAGGCCCTATTTCGGGATGTTACATGGGCCCAACAAAAGCGCCAGGAGAAGATGGATTCCCAACTTTATTTTATCAAAAGTGCTGGTTAATTGTTGGGGAGGATGTGGCTTTATTTTGTCTACAGCATCTAAATGAAGGTATAAACATCAATTTAATTAATAAAACTAATATAGTGTTGATCCCAAAAATTTAAAATCCTTCAAATATTACTCATTTTCGCCCCATAAGCCTATGTAATGTGGTTTATAAGTTGATGGCTAAGGTCATTGCAAATCGTCTTCGTGTAGTCATTGATAAATATTGACCTAGCTCAAAGCGCTTTCGTACCGGGGATGTTAATTTCTGATAATGTGTTGCTAGCTTATGAAATCCTACACACTTTAAAATAGAAGAAGAAGAAGAGGAAAAAAGGCTACATGGCAGTAAAGTTGGATATAAGTAAAGCTTATGCTAGAGTTGAATGGAATTTTATCGCAGAAATCATGAAGTGCATGGGTTTTGATTCAGGGTGGGTTGAGTCTCCAATGAGTTTCCACAATTTCGTATTTAGTGGTTTTTAATGGTCATATTAGAGAGAATTTTCATCCCACAAGAAGACTAAGACAAAGTGACCCTTTGAGTCCGTTCCTATTTTTAATTTGTGGTGAAGGTCTTTCTAGTCTTATGAGACCAGCTATGCAAAGGAACAAACTTAGAGGGGTTAAGGCAAGTAGAAGTGGCCCACAAATTTCCCACTTGTTATTTGCATATGATTGTATTTTATTTGGGGAAGCTACAGAGAGAGGAGCTCATTCACTTAAACAGATTCTGATTGAATATGAGAATTGTTCTGGACAGTGCGTCAACTATGACAAATCTACAGTATTCTTTAGTGCTAATACATAAGAAGGGGATAAAACAATTATATTTAGGGTTTTTGGAGCGCGTAGTTCTAATAACCATGAAAGCTACCTTGGTCTGCCAAATATGGTAGGTAGAAAGAAAAAAAATGTCATTTCAAATCTTGAAGGATAGAATGAAACAACGGATTGATAGCTGGAGTGTAAGACATCTATCACAAGGGGGGAAAGAGGTGTTCATAAAAGCTATTCTTCAAGCTATTCCAACCTATACGATGCCATGTTTCCTAATCTTTAAGTCTTTATGTGTTGAATTAGAAGGTATTATGGCAAGGTATTGGTGGCGGAAAAATCGAGATAAAAAAGGTATTTACTGGTGCACGAAGAAATATTTATGCTCTTTGAAAGAAGATGGTGGTTTAGGCTTTCGTAATCTCGATAAATTTAATATTGCATTATTAGCAAAACAAGGTTAGCATCTTGTCAATTTTCCTAATTCTTTACTTAGTCGTGTCTTAAAAGCAAAATATTATCCGAATTCAGATTTTATCAATGCTCAATTGGGGAATCTACCTTCGCTTACCTGGAAGAGTGTCTGGGCAGCTAAAGGGATTTTGGAGAAAGGATTATGCTGAAGGATAGGAACCAGGGATCGCATCTCTATTTGGGATGATTTATGGATTTCGAAAGCTGAAAATGATAGATTACAGAATGAAACCAACAATGAGACTATTAAGTTAGTATCAGATTTGATAAATGCTGATAATAGAAAGTGGAATACAGATTTAGTTTTAAAAACCTTCAATGAGGATATTGCTAAGAAAATTATACAGATCCCCTTGGCAGAGACAATTTACGAGGACTTTCAAGTATGGAGAGGAGAACTGTTAGGAGAGTATTCAGTCAGCCTATAAACTATTACAAGAGGCTAATTCGGGGCCTAGTAATAATTTTATACAGACCGAGATTAGAAACTTCTACAGGAAATTATCGAATTTAAAAATCCCTCCAAAAATTAAAATTACAGTTTGGAGAATTTATTGGAATTATATTCCTACTTTATCTAATCTAAAGAATAAAAAAGTTGTAGTGGAAATTCTCTATTCCTGATGTCATACTTTCGATGAAGATAGCAACCATGTTTTCAAGTACTGTCCTACAACAACAGAAGTATGGTCACATTTAGATCTTGTATGGATATACAACAATAACACTTAAAGCTTGTGGGAATGGCTTATCTGGGTTTTTAGACAGGGAAACAAAGACCAGTGTCGCCTTCTTTGCTGTGGGCTATGGTTAATCTGGAACCATAGAAATAGATTCATCTATGAGAGAAAGATTACAACAGGCAGGGATATTTCTAAACAAGTCATCAGTTTTATAGCAGAGCTAAATGGAGCGGAGGAAAAAAGACTTATTACCAACATTGACAGAGGTCATAAGCAGATGGAAAGAAGCACGAGGATGACTATTTATTTTGATGCGGCTTTCGATAGGAGAACCTTCAGATCTGCTTCGAGTTTGGTTATTTGCGATACGAAGTGAGAGATCGTGGCCTCTAAGTCAGTTATTCACTTTGACATTTCATCACCATTTGCAGCGGAGGCACATGCTGGATTACATGCGATTCAGTTAGGTATTACAATGGGATTGAATATTCTGGATATAAAAGGAGACTCAAGAACAGTGATTAAGAAATGTCAAACCACAAACCAAGATAAATCGATTATAGGGGCGATAATCAGAGATATCCATAGCAAAAAGTTTTTTTTCTAGAATATCGAGTTTCATTTCATTCCTAAAACGGAAAATGAGACTGCCCATTTTGTTGCTAAGGAAGCATTGAGAAGAGGAGAAGGGCATTACCTGTTGTGGCTGCATCAAAGGCATATTCATCAGGAGAGGGGGCGACGGAGGTCAAGAGAATCAGACAAAAGAGATTCAAGAATGCACATTTTTTTGATGAAGAAGTGTTGAGCGAAGAAGAAGGACGATTGTTGGGACTGCAACTAAAGTATATTCATCAGAAGAGGGAGAGACGGAGATCAAGAGAGTCAGACGAAGAAGATTCAAGAAGATTTTAAGAGGATACTGGTAGCAGTTAATTAAAGATTTCATTGGGAAAATGCTATCATAAAGGGGGAAAGGATTGTATGAAACAGTGACGCCACGTCATTTGTATCCCTTTTCCAATAGGTTTATGCCACATCAGCATTTCCATCTTGAATTTCAGCATTTTCATCCTGAAAAAAAATCAAATCCAAATTAAAATCCTGAAATTCAGGATAAGAATACTGATGTGGCATAAAATTATTGGAAAGGGATAATATCCCTATTTCATATAATCATTTCTCATCATAAAGGCTGGGTGGTGGATATGAAAGGATAAAAGATAGTGATGTCCAGCTGTCTTGATTGACTGGACTGAAGATTAGCTTTAATTTTATTTTATTTCTTGAATTTTGAATCCTTTGGGTGAAGCTTATTCGGGATTGGCCTACCCTGTTGCTGCTTTTGCTTATTTTTTCTTTTATTAAGGTCTTAAGCCCAAGTCCAGCTAAAACCCAATTTGTATTCTTTTATTATTTCTCTCTATATAAAAGTCCAGTTGATTTTCAAAAAAAAATAAAAAATAAAAATAAAAATGTAAAATTTAAATTTAAATTTAAGAGAGAGTGTAAATGAATTATTGATACTCATAAACTTGATTAAAAATTACATTAATTTGATGGTTAATTATCAAGTTGAGTTCAAACAACTTGAGCTATCAATTGAATCCAAATCAAATGTTGTAAAATTAATATAAATAAAAATATATTTTTCAAATAATAAAATATTTCCTAATATTCATCGAACAAGTCAACTACATAGCATCGAATGTAGAATAGATAAGTGAATAATTTGTAAATATAAATAAAATATTTACTGATTCTTAACTTGTTTTGCAAACGCTTTTTCAGCCATGTCAATGGTGCAATGTGATGAGCGAAGATTTTTATATATTTTAGGCTCTAATTCATCTTTGTAAATCTCAATTTGGCAAACTTCGAAAAGAGATAACCAATTAAGACTATACGAAAGTCATGTGAAAATCCAAAGTAATTGATTGTTAATTGCCTTAACATGTCTCATCTTATGACATCACATTACCTTTACAGTCAAGTATATGAAATGAGACTTCAATTAACTATGTATACAAGTGCACGAAATATCATTTTATATTCGTTACGTTAGCAAAAGTGGATTTGTTGTAGCTTAGGTGTGCTTCAACCTCCTTGATAGGAATTCCTCATTTTGGGGCACTTTATCACCATCTCCATTTGCAAGACTGGGAACTCCAACGAGTGATTGATAATACTCTAGAACGACATATTTTTATATGTTAATTGCATATTTGTTTTGAGTATGATACTACTAATTTGAGCTATTTATGGTCTTTTATCTTGTAGGGACTAAATTGAAGGCAAAAGTAAATTTAAGGGCAATTTTGGGCCGACATGCTACATAGGGGAAAAGAGGTGCCAAAAATGCAAGTATGGAAACCATGAGGGCAAAAGTGCAAAGAAGAGATATTTTATTAATACAAGACTCTATTTAATTTTTAATTATATTAGGATAAATGTTAGATATTATTATTTAAATTTTATTTTAGCTTTTATCTTTAATTATCTTTAATTATCTTTGTTTATCTTTATTTATCCTTTAGAATTTAAGTAGGACTAGACTAGGTTTCCTAGTACTATAAATAGGGAATGTGACACAAATTTTATATCTTTTCTGTAATCACTCCCTCTCACAAAAAATTATTCTTTTCTTTATTCAATAAAATTTCATTTTTTTATTAAGTCTATTTCTTTTCCCAAAAGCATGAGTCATTAAATCTATCTAGCCAAAGGTAGGTTCATGAGGCTTAGAATCCTTCTCAATGAGCACGGGATTCGCCATTGGGAAGTGATGATCTAGTGTAAGATGGTCGCACAGGAGCGACGATTGGCTAGAGTCAGGTTCCTCTAAATTATAAGTCTAAACCCTAAGTGGAATTGGTGGTCGTAGGCGTCCTCTTCCACTATAACTGGCTTATTTAGTTCGAGAAGGATCACCTAAAAGCCGATGATTGAACCCAAGGAGGATCGAGACAACCGGAGGCTGGAATCTCGCCATATAAGAAATTTTCTCTTTTCTCAAACTCTATTTGTTTTTATATTCTCTATTTTAATTTCGCAATTTATTTAATTTCGTAATTTCAATCAACGTGCTAGAGATGACTTAGTTGCAAATACTTCAGCTTGGGAAAAACAATGCTTCCCTATAAGTCTTCACCTTCACATGATATGATTTCTTCTATCAACTCACAATCAGCTACGCTCAATCTTTCTTGAGGCGCTAGGAACTTGGCTGTCGAGCATGCCATTAGACTAATGAATCCATGGCATCTTGAAACTTCCAGAGTTTGTTAGATTTTTTTAAAGAAAGCAAAGATGGCTCAAAAGTCTTTAATGTCAACTTTGGAAGTTTAGACAAGCTTAACTCCTCTAACTGGTAGGATGTCGATGTGTGCCTTTCCTCGTTGATGAGTCCTTCAAATCGGACTATTTCAGAAATGGAAGCATTATTTATAACAAGCATCTGAAGCTTTGGTAGTGACTGAATGAAGCAATATGGAGAGTAGTGGATGTCTTAGGAAAGCAGAGGAGGTTAAGAAGTGCAAGGTTTGGGAAAGACTGCAATGAGACTTGTCCATCACATTATCTCCTTCACCATATCAGAGTTGCTTCTACATGTTGATGAATTTAGATGAATAAGATTAATCATTAGTGGACCTTCTTTATTTAGATGAAATGTTGAGGCGGATAAATCCAACATATTTGCTATGGCGATTGTTACTTGATGATTTGACGAGGGGGAGTGTGTTTTATATTTATCTACTTCCTAGCTATTTTATTTTTGTATGAGATTACTTTGCTTTCATAATTGATTATATGAAACTAAAAAGATATCTATAAAATTAGGTGTAACATGTCGTAACCATTTTTGAATTATGGAAAAAAAACGGGTCGACGTGGGTTTTGAAAAACGAATATAAAAAGCGGAGTCGCCACCAATCTTTTTGATGAGGTGTGATCGGGTCACCTTAAAAGTGTTTGTTTTTAATAATCGATTAATTTATCAAAACACAATTTTGGTCTACGAAAATCAGAAAATGGATTCGGGAGTCGGTTACGCACGAGGAAGGGTTAGCACCCTCGTCGCCCAAAATTGGTACCTAATTGATTATCTAATGTCTTAATGTCGAAAGTTGAAAACTTAAGAATTCAAAATACGATCCTCTTGTTGTTGAAGAATAAATTTGGATAAATTGGAAATGTATGCCAAGGGCCGTCTCGTTTTAAGGTGAAGTGTTACATCCAATACTTTAGGACACCACATTTCGACCTTTAAAGTTGAATTTGCCTTTTATTCAAAGCTCATGGATTTAATTGAAAGGATATTTTGTTATTTAGAATGGACGAGAAAAGGAAACCCAATACTTTAGGGCACGATTTCTCGAGCTTCTAAATACTGAGAACATTGCCTTGGTTTTAGAAAATATTATCTCGGAATAACAAAACATCACATCCAATGCATTAGGACACGACATCTCGAGTTCTCGAGAATAAGCTTTTGGTTTAAAAATGTATTTGTTTTAAAAGGATATTCGGTTATTTAGATTAAACGAGAAAAATCGAAACCCAATACTTTAGGGCACGATCTCTCGAATTTCTAAATACGGAATATTGCCTTTTGTGAAAGATCTCGATTTTGTAAAAGTTAATATAACCATAAAATATAAAGACAAATTACAATGTTAATGGATTCATTGAGAATAATAGTAGATGCACTAATATGGACGATAAAAATGCGATAATAGTAAACCAAAGAATAATAACAATGACACAATTTATAATAATAATAATAGGAGAAATAATAACATAAATAGAAATAATAGTAATAATAATAGCAATCATAATAAAGTAATAGTAGAAATAAAATAATAAAATGAGGAGTAATAATAACAAAATAATAACGATGGTATTATAAAGAAACATAAAATAATAATAATGGTAATGATAATAATAGTGATAATAAATAAATAATAAGAATATATATATATATATAAAAATATAGTGATAGTAATAATAATAGATAATAGTAAAATAGATAAAGATAATAATATAATAATGGTATTAATAATAAAATAATCGTAATAATACTAACAATAATAGTATAGTATAGTAATAATAAAATAATAATAATAAAAATATTAAAAATAATAACAATAACAAAGTAATAATGAAAATAAAGTAATAATAATAATAATAGTAATAAAAATATAAAATAATAGTAATAATAAAAATAATAATAGTAAATAATAAAGTTGCAAAATAATTAAAAGAGGACCAAATTGCATTTAAAACGAAGGTTTTGGGGCTGATTGAAACAAAATATAAAGGAAATGGCCTATTTGAAACGCTTGTATGGATTACATGGGGACTAAAAAGGGAATAACCCTTTCCCACCAAAACGCTGCATGACATTGGTGTGAACCCGATTAAAAATCAAATAAATTTTGAGTGAAATTAAGAAATATAATAAACTTAATTTAAAAGAACATAAAAAGCGGAAGGGCAATGAGCATAAATATCCCATTAATCAGAAACACGCGGATCCTCAGGGCAGGTTTGAATCGGGTGTGGCATGGATCTTGCCAAAAACGGCGCCGTTTTGACATTTATCAGACTGAAGCAAAACGACGCCGTATTCTGTTGCTATAAAAGGCCGATTTTTGAAAGAAAAAATCATTTGATTGCTGTTGAAAAAAAAAAAGGGGAAAAGGGGGTTCTCTCTGGACCAGGTCCAGAATCCGGCGAGGAGACCGCCGTCGTGCGGCGCGTGATCACCGTCTGCAGTGGGCGGAAAAGGTAAAAAATCTTTTTTTTTTCTCTTTTTTTTATAAAATATGTTAGCATATATATATATATAGTTTTTTTAAAAAAGAAAATCTTAGTTTGGATATGAATAGTTTCAAAAAAAGAAAAGAAAGGAAAGGTAAAAACAGATGAACAACCTTTTCGTTAGAACCCTTCTCTATTTCGTGTTTTTCTCTGCTTTTTTTTAATCTCTAAATTTGTATTTTGATGTTCGAATCGGTTGTGTTTTTTTATTCCAAAAAAGTCCTGTTTACATGGTTTTGCTTGGCTTTATAGCCTTTTTACACGATTTTTTGGACTATTCTATCTTTGTCTTTTCCTTTTTATTGTTCCTGCAGGTAAGTGGCGAAGTTGCGCATGGGCGGTGGCCGGTAGAGCAGTGCTCAGAGGTCAGAGCAAGTGGCTGATGTGAAGGCCCTAGGTGCGGCGCACCTAGGGTTTGAAAATTCTGATTTTTGTTAGTGGGCTTTAGGGTTAAGTGTCTGTTTGGGTTTTGACTCGGTTTTTATTGGTTTAGGGTAATTTAGTTTAGGTTTGGGTTGGTTTAATGGGTTTTAGGTGTTATTGGGTTTGTAATTGGGTTTCGGGTTTGGGTTTTAATTTTGTTTGTGTATGGGCCGGGCAAAAATGGGCTTGTATACTGTTGCCCTCTTTGCTCATTGTCGTAACGGAATGGAGCAAAGATTTTCAAGAAAGACCAATTTTGCCCGGTATCGCTGAGTCTTGACTTCTTGGGTGCTCTTCCACGAGATAGCTTCATTCTGTTCACCGCATCTTGTCGCTTGATCCATTCCACCGCTACTTGGAGAGATAGGACCTATAGCTTCAATTTGCTCTGCTGCGACTTCGAGAGGATGAGACTTGTTTATTTTAAATCGCTCCACCTTTGCAACTTCGTGGGGGTAAGGTTTGTAATCTTGACTTATTCCATGCTGCTGCCAAGACAATAGGATGATGGCTTAAATCATGTTCCCTACTGTTTAGGGAGACGAGATTTGCCTTCGATCTTGCCCCACTACTGGTTAGGGCGACAAGATCTACAAATTTGACCTATTTCACTGCTGGTCAGTGGCAATAGGACGGTGGCTTAAATCATGACCCCTACTGTTTAGGGAGACGAGATTTGCCTTCGATCTTGCCCCACTCTTTGGTTGAGGCGACAAGATCTACAAATTTGACCTATTCAATCTTTGGTCGGTGGCAATGGGACGGTGGCTTAAATCATGACCCCTCTTTGTTTAGGAGACGAGATTTGCCTTCGATCTTGCCCCACTACTGGTTAGGGCGACAAGATCTACAAATTTGACCTATTCCACTGCTGGTCAGTGGCAATAGGACGGTCTTCAACCTATTCCACTGCTGGTCAATGGCAATAGGAAATCTTTTACCTATTCCGCTGCTGGTCAGTGGCAATAGGATAATCTTCAACCCATTCCACCGCTGGTCGATGGCAATAGGATGTTGGCTTAAATCATGTTTCCCTACTGTTTAGAGAGACAAGATTTGCCTTCAATCTTGCCCCTCATTGTTTAGGCGACAAGATCTACAATCTTTAACCTATTCCACTTCTTTGAGTCGGGGCAATAGGACGGTGGCTTAAATCATGTTTCCCTCTTTGTTTAGAGAGACAAGATTTGCCTTCAATCTTGCCCCCACTAATTTAGAGGCGACAAGATCTACAATCTTCAACCTATTCCAATCTTTGGTCGGGTGCAATAGGATGATCTTCAACCTATTCCAATCTTTGGTCGGTGGCAATAGGACAATCTTCAACCTATTCCATTTTTGAGTCGGTGGCAATAGGATGGTCTTTAACCTATTCCATTCTTTGGTCGGTGGCAATAGGGTAATCTTCGACCTATTCCCTTTCTGGCTGGTCAGTGGCAATAGGATGGTGGCTTCACCAATGTTTCTACACCGTCCTCTGGGGACATATCCTTTAGACTCGATTTTATATGCTTGTGTTTATGTCAAATGATTAGGATGCTATGATCGAATGAATCTAATGCTCCTAACTAAATGTACTATGGACGACATTTGCATGAATGCGAGAATGTCATGAGGGTGGTCTTTTACAATGATTAGGATGCAATGATCCGAATGAGTCGAATGCTTCTAACTAAACGTGCTTTGATGTATGAATGTAAAGCTAAATGATCCCCTTTTAATGGTTAGGGTTGTCACTGCTCGTCTGTTCATCAAGGCCGCAGTACGAGCGTAATTTTCGTCTTTCTCGTAGTCATGAGCTATGATTTTAGACTCCTCTTTCTCGAGCGTTTCCAACCCCTAGGCGTGTTGGTTCTAAACAACGATCTGTTTGAGTTCTGTCTTTGTTTAGAGACTTCCGAGTAATAGGCAAAACTCCTTTTATGGAAGCATTATGGGTCCATCGACCGTTATTTCAATTGCAAAAAGCAGTTTTAAAAAAACTTAAATGATGAATATCAATGAAGAATGGAATTGGATTAATCAACAAAAGCAAACATGATTGAAATACAAAAATGAGTGAGAAGGAAAAAAGGTAGGTGCCCCAAATATCATGACTGAGCTTCACTATCCAATCTTTCGAAGATCATTTTTGAGTGAATGGATGTTGGGAGATCTGCGGCCGCTCTGTAGATATCCCGAGGCGTAACATTCCTCCTTTTGCCAGTGCAGGAGAACAAAAATCGTCACACATTTCGTCTTTCGTTTGAATTTGAGCCGCCCTTATCGGGTTTTCGACTCAAAGCCCCTTTGGTCTCAAAGCGCCCTTTACGGGTTTTCGCCTTGGCCTCTCCGTTTTTTTTTTTTTTTGGTTAGAAAAGCGCCCTTTGCGGGTTTTCGCCTTAGACTTTTCCTTCTTTCACGCGTAATACTTCTTGACCGAATCTGAATTTACGGGATTTGATAAGTTCTTCCCATCCATCTCGGCCAAGATCAGAGCTCCTCCAGAGAAAGCCTTTTTCACCACATAAGGTCCTTCCCAATTAGGCATCCATTTCCCTCTGAAATCCTTTTGTATGGGGAGGATCTTTTTCAAAACTAAGTTTCCTTCGTGGAATTCTCTTGGGCGCACCTTTTTGTTGTATGCTCGCGTCATTCGCTTCTGGTACATCTGACCATGACGAATAGCTTTCAACCTTTTTTCTTTAATCAAATTTAAGCGATCATATCGAGCTGGATCCATTCTCGCCGTCCAACTTGATTCGAGACAAGACTCGAAGGATGGAATTTCAACCGATAGGTAAAGCGCCTCCATCCGTAGACCGGTGAGAAAGGAGTTGCCCCGGTGGAGGTTCTGACCGACGTTCGGTAAGCAAAAAGGGCAAACGGTAATTTCTCGTGCCAATCCCTGTAGGTCTCAGTCATTTTCCCCACTATCCTCTTGATGTTCTTATTAGTCGCTGCCTCTACTGCCCCATTCATCTTTGGGCGATATGGCGATGAATTGTGGTGTCTCGATCTTGAATTGCCCATGGACCTCTGCGATCATGCTATTGTTCAAGTTTAACGCATTATCGGATATGATCTTCTCGGGCATTCCATATCGACATATGATTTCCCTTTTAAGAACTTGCTAGCTGCTGATTTCGTCACATTGGCATATGAGGCGACCTCTACCCACTTAGTGAAGTAATCGATTACCACGAAGATGAACCGATGTCCATTAGAAGCTTTTGGCGAGATTGGCCCAATGGCGTCCATGCCCCACATAGAAAAGGGCCATGGGAAGTCATAACATGTAGAGTGAAGGTGGTGCATGAATTTTGTCCGCATAAATTTGGCACTTATGACACTTTTTAGCATAATCAATGCAATCTCCTTCCATGGTAGGCCAATAATACCCGAATCTCATGATTTGCCTAGCCATCGTGAAACCATTGGCGTGCGTTCCACAAACACCTTCATGGACCTCTTCCAGGATTTGCTTGGCCTCTGCGGCATCCACACACCTTAATAGCACTTGATCCTTTCTTCTTTTGTATAGGATTTCTCCGTCCAAGACATAGTCACATGCCAGTCTTCTTATCGTCCTTTTGTCATTCTCAGTCGCCTGTTCGTGGTATTGACGATTCTTTATGTATTGCAGTATATCATGATACCACGAACGATCCCTTTTCTCTTCTTCGACGTTGTAGCAGTGAGCCGAGGCCTCATGAATGCTCATTCGGATAGGTTTCATATCTTCTGCTTTGTTTAACCGGACCATGGAAGCCAAAGTGGCTAGAGCATCAGCCATTTGATTATCGTCTCTTGGCAGATAATTGAAAGTGACATCGTCGAACTCTTCGATCAATTCTTGGACCAATCTTTTGTATTCGACCAACGTGGGATCTCTCGTTTCCCATTCTCCTCTAAGTTGATAAATCACCGGTCACAGAGTCTCCGTACACTTTTAGCACCCTAATTTTGCGCTCTATAGCGCACGGATGCCCATGATACAAGCCTCGTACTCCGCCATATTGTTTGTGCGGTCAAAATCCAACCTACAAGTAAAAGGGTAATGATCTCCGTTTGGGGATACGAGTGCCCCAATTCCATTGCCCACGACATTTGATGCCCCGTCGAAGTTCGGTGTCCAGGGCGATCCTCCTCCTGGGTACCCTCTTGATGAGTTGCCACGTACATTAGGTCCTCATTGGGGAAATCAAAGTCCAAGGGCTCGTAATCTGCTAGAGCTCTCACCGGCTAGAAAATCCACTATTGCACTCCCTTTCACTTTGCCTTTTGGTTTACATAAACTATGTCAAACTCGAGAAAGCAAAATTTGCCATCGGGCCATCCGACCATTCAAGGCGATTGATTCTATCATGTATTTGAGAGGGTCTGCGCCGAGATGAGCCAAGTCGTATGATACAAACATATCTTGTCTCAATCTCCGAGTTGTCCAGATCAAGGCACAACAAAGTTTCTCAATTGGCGAGTACCTTGTCTCACATTCGGTGAACTTTTACTAAGGTAGTATATTGCCTTTTTTCTTTCTTTCTGACTCATCGTGTTGGCCGAGCACACATCCCATTGAGTTATCAAGTACCGTCAAATAGAGGATTAATGGCCTATCTGGATTAGGCGGCGTCAATCTTTGGAGCATTGGGACAGTATTGCTTCACTTTATCGAAGGTTTCGACATTCCTCGCCCCACACACTGGATTGTGTTTTTAAGGAGACGGAATATGGGGTCACATTTCTCGATTAATTGTGAGATGAACCGAAAGCGATGTAGTTTAACCTTCCTAAGAAACCTCGAACTTCTTTTTGCGTGCGAGGTGGAGGAAGCGTTCTTGTATTGCTTTGACCTTGTGCAGGTCAACCTCAATCCCCTTTACTGACTATAAATCCTAGCAGTTTCACGATCGGCTCCGAAGGTACATTTTTTGGATTAAGCTTTAGCTGGAATTTCCTTAACCTCAAGAATAGTTTCCTCAAGACTTGGACATGCTCCTTTTCATCCGAGATTTGGCGATCATATCGTCTCACGTACACTTCAATTTCTTTGTGCATCATGTCGTGAAATAGGGTTACCATGGCTCTCGATATGTCGCTCCCGCATTCTTTAGTCCGAACGGCATCACTTTATAGCAAAAGGTCCCCCACATGGTTATGAACGTAGTCTTGTCCATGTCCTCGGGAAGCATCTTTATCTGGTTGTATCTCGAGAAACCGTCCATGAAGGAGAACAACGAGTAACCCGCCGTGTTGTCCACTAGGGTATCGATGTGAGGTAACGGGAAATTATCTTTTGGGCTAGCCTTGTTTAGATCTCTGTAGTCTACACACATTCGTACTTTCCCGTCTTTCTTGGGGACGGGGCGATGTTGGCTACCCATTTCGAGTACTTAACCACTTGCAAGAAACCTCGCATCAAATTGTTTCTGACCTCCTCTTTTATTTTCAACGGACGCGTCGGCCTCATCCTTCAAGTTTCGTTGGTCGGCTTGTATTCTTCCTTTATAGGCAACCGGTGTACCACGATATCGGTGCTTAGCCCGAGCATGTCTTGATACGACCACGCGAAGACATCTTTGAATTCGCGAAGTAACTCAATGAGGTCTCGCTTTGTCTCTACGGTAATACTAGCTCCGATCTTCACTTCCTTCTTTTCTTGCCTGTCTCCCGGGTCCACTATTTCCACTAACTCCTCCCGAGGCAGGATCTGTTTCTCCTCTTGTTCTACCATCCTTAACATGATTCAGGAGATAGGTCACAACCTTGGTCATCTTCAGAATCCTGAAAATCTTCCACACCCGTATCTTGCCCAAAAGGATATTCTGAGTTATTGGTAGTGTTGCTCACGTCGTTGATATTTGGGGACCTGTTATGAAGATGAATAAAGGCTCATAGAATAAAGGAATCTAAGCATGTTTATTGGCATTATGAGTGAAGAATGGAAATATTTAGGAATATCTAAAGAATAATAATGATGAATGAAGAAGAAGATTTGCTCAAAAGGTAATGGAGATGCATTTCATTGAGAATAACGATGCCTCGTATAAAAGTCATGCTTTCACAAAAGGGACACTTATCGCTTCTAGACAACAAGTGTGTTCCGAGCATTACTACTGAATAAGTTCTAAAAGCTACAGGAATCTCCTCTGCATCCAGGTTGTTTAGAACGCTTGCTCGCTCGTAGAGGCGGATACCATTCATTTTCTTCCTCTATTTTCTCCCGAATATGGCATTGATGTGCATGTTTGCCCGTATTCCTTTTATGGCTTTCTCATCTTTCGTTCCTCGTCCTTGGTGGATAATCCTCCCGATATAAAGGTCTCAAGAATATGAGGAATTATCATCGGTTCCCACTTAATCTCATCTCCGCCCAAACGCGCTCTCCTTCTTTCTTGTCTTTTTGCTAATTCTTTCCTTTTTTTGCTTCAAGCGTCCGGTTTGAACCCTAAACCGAAGAGGTCTCGTTTTTCTTTCAATCTCGAGACATCGATCTCTCCTTGGAGATACTTCCCAAGTCCTTTCCAGTGCGGCTCCGTCCCGATCATCGATTGCAAACCCATTTTCGTGGTTTTAGATAATTGAGGTATTGGGATCTTGTTCCCCTCAATGACAAATGTTGCATTGACAAATTCCAAAGAGCGGAAGGAGCACTCGGTTGCTTCATCATCATCGCTTTCTAAATATGGCGCGCCATTGGTCACGATTGCGATTACGTCCTCTTTGGCATTTATTGTCACCGACGACCCTCTATAACTAGCTTCAACTTTTGGTGCAATGGCGAGGGCATTGCTCCCGCCGAGTGTATCCAAGGTCTCCCAAAGCAAGCAATTATAGGATGGTGCGATATCCATTACTATGAAATCCACCTCATATATACCGGGCCGATTAATAGAGGTACTTCGATCCTTCCCATAACTTTCTTTCGGTTCCATCGAATGCCCTTACTACATTGTGGCGTGCCTTCATGTGAGAGTGTCAATGGGTAATCGATTCAGCGTCGGCGATGATGGCAAAACATTTAGTGTTGACCCATTATCGACAAGTACTCAGTAACGTGTATCCTTTGCATCGGGTGGTGATGTGGAGAGCCTTGATGGTACCCGTACCTCCGGAGGGATTTCATCATCATTAAAGAAAATGAAGTTATCGGCGCTTATATTGCTAATCAAAGCGATCCAACTTGTTAACGGTGATATCATTAGCAACATAAGTTTCATTTAGTACTTTCATCGGTGCGTTGCGATGTGCGCTACGAGCTTAATAGTAAGTCAAGCACGATATACGAGCCATTTGCTTATGTAAGCGCTCCACGACATTGTATTCGCTATGCTTCAAAAACTTTAAGAATTCCCTAGCCTCTTCTTCCTTCACGGCTCATTTATAAGCGTCTCCGGTTTGGTCACTTTCCCTTTCTTTGGTTCGCCCACCAGGGTTTTCTCCCTTGTGAGCTCCATTCGTGTATTCACCGCGTCGTAGCGCTTTCCACTGCGCATATAGGAGCCTACCCCCTGGTTTTCCTTTGCAGCGTTGGACGAGGCTTCCTTTTCAGGAACCGTCACGTTGCAGTTATAGTTCCAGGGAACCTTTTTGTCATCTTCATATGAAAAAGCCGCCGGTTTTCAAATCACGATCTTCGGAGGCCCCCGGTTCCTTTTTGCAGTGCTGGACGAGTCCCCTTTTTCAGGAATCGTCATGTTGCAATTATAGCTCTCGGGAACCTTTTTGTTATCTTCAGATGAAAAGACCGCGAGTTTCGAATCACGATCTTGAGTTATTTTTATTTCGGTTCCATCATTCTTTGGTCGCGAGATGATGACCAAAGGGTAGCTGGTCTTGAAGTTTTACCCTCGCTTCATCTTCTAACACGCAGATGTTTCTTTCCTCTTGGTCTTCGTTGCCTTCGTAGAATTCTAACTCTTTATCGTCCATCGGCCTTTGTACAGAATCCTAAACTCTATACGATTTTGGATTTCGTGTCCCTCCATGTTGTGAAATTCACAACCCTTGCTTGTTCTTTCATGCTCTCTTCTTGGGCTTGACACAACCAATCCCCTTTTCATCATTTCCTTCCGGACTCGTCTCATTGGGGTTTTCACTTGGCAATATCCTCTTAACTCTTTTTCCCATGTTCTCGCCTATCATATTGACCCCATGATTAGGCGGTGGGTGCCCGCATTAGAGGTATCGTCTACTTCTACAACACCCATCCGGATGAGTCTTTCCACCGATTTCTTGAAAGCGAGGCGTTGTGCTCTATTGAATGCCCCACAATCCTCGCATGGTATTCGTGACTTTGTGCGTTCGCATCATACCACTTAGGGTATGGGGCTGCGAGGGTTTCAAGTAATGCGGGGCAACAATGTGTGCATCGAATAAATTTTGGTACATTTCTTTGTATGCGTGGATAGGATTGGTGTGAATTGAATTTTCTCCGCATTTTGCTTTGCATTGGATTCTGTCTAGAGGACTACGATGGTGGGCGATTCTGACCTGGGTGCAGTTCATGATTATAGGCTTTGAATAACTTTTGCTTATGTTGTTTACATCGTTCTCTCTTTTCTTGGGATCGTCTTTCTAGCACCTTCTCCTGCCTCTATCTTGCCACATCCGATTGCGTTCTCTATCATTTCCCCGACAACACAATATCGTAGAGAAACTTTTGGTGGCGCCCCAAAGCATGTGGTTAATGAAAGGAGCTTTCAATGTATTGACGAACAACATGGTTGTCTCTTTTTCTAGGAGCGGTGGTGAACTTGTGTGGCTACTTCCTCCACCGTTGGGCATATTGCCTAAAGCTTTCGCCCGACTTTTTCTCCATATTTTGGAGCGTGATTGGTCCAGAGCTATATCGACCACGTAGCCATAGTGTTTCGGGAAGGCTGTGCGAGTCCTTCCACGACTTGATCTGAGTGCGGCTAAGGTGATTATACCATTTAGCCGCAGACCGGTTAAACCGCATCACGAAAGCAGTGAATCGATGTAATTGATCATTGTTAACGTGCCCGCCATTCTGCGCGAGAACATTGTGATGTGCGCCTCGGGACATTGGCTCCAATTGTACTTTTCAAAATCGGGGTTTTGAACTTTGGCGGAAAGTACGAGGTCCGGGACTAGGCTTAAATCTTAGCGTCTACTCCGTAGCGGTGGTCAACGATCTCTATTTCTTTAAACTTTTCCTCTAGCCACTTGCAAGCGATCCTCGAGTTGCTTTGGGAAGTCCATTTTCGCCTTGTCCATTTTGGGCATTTCGTCGAAATCGGGGACCATCGGGTTAGCGGACCTTCCCGGGATTAGTACTGAACTGGTCGGGAGATGCGTTGGTACCGTGGTATCAACTTCGATATTGTGGCACGATAATAACAGGTGTTCTTTGGGGATACGATCTGGTGGCGCTTGGGTATTTGGCGGGGTAAAACCCGGAGGGTAAACAGGATCGTCATTGTTGTTTCCCGAACTAGCAAAGCAACGCCCCTTTCCTTCTCACGTTCATTGGCCAACAATCGCGCTTATTTGGTTTATCATGTTATTTTGGGATTCTTCCATCCGCCCTATCATGTCCTTGTTGTATTGGCCAATCGTTCTTGCATTTGATCCTGCATTTCTTTTGCATTTGCTCTAATCTTTCTATTCTTTGATCCATCACTTTTGTTTTGCCTCTCGCACCGTAGTGATGTTCCAGGGTAACTCTTTGTCATAATTTAGGGTTCCTTTGTGAGATTTGATGTGTATGATGCAATGTAATGCGGATGCATGAGACGTGTGCTACAAAAAGGCATTGATTCTGATTCAATTTAAATTAGCATAACTTTTCTTAGAAAACAAGTCTTTTTCATAAAATGGATTACATATAAGGCCTCGCCTAATACTTAAAGCCTTGACTTTCTCAAGAAGATCAGCTAATTCTTGTCCTCTCTCGATCTTGACTCGTACATTAAACTTAGTAAAGTCGGCTTGGACTGCTAAGGCTTGTAGATGATCCGCCACCTCTCGATTACTTGGGCCTGACTTCCCCCATAATATAATCTCGGTCTCGACTTGGTTTTGATAGTGATGCGGTTGTTACTTCCAACGTTCCTCGTTGACTTCAAAAAGTTACGCTGTAGCTCACAACCATGTAAAGCGATTCTAGTTCTTCGACTCTTGCTTTCATCTCTTCAATCTTGCTCAGACTAGCCTTCAATTCGACCACGAGTTGCGGCTTCGATCTTTGGTACAATGATTTCTCTAATTACGAGATCCGCGTCTTTAATTTTTCTTTCTCATTTTGGCTCTCTACTAGACTTCTTTTCGGGTATCCTCCGCTCTTGAGTCTCTCGGAGTTTCCTTTCCCATTGACTTGCTCTATGCTTCTCCTCTTTAATTTCTTGGACGCCATTGCTCGACAAGCGTTTTCCCAAGTCCCATGATTCTCATCGATCTTCGTAGCTTCTTGTAGTCCGTCTTTAGACTGTCTAAATCTTCTTGACTTTATTTTTCCTTTTCTCGACTTCTCGGCTTCTAGCTTTACGAATGTCGACATCCAATCCCAATTGTATTTTCTCTTCCTCTAGTTGCTCCATCCTTTTTCCTAACTCGCGGTTCTTCCTTTCGAAATCTTGTTTGATGATTTCAAGTTAGAAGGACCACCTGTAAGTGCTCTTCTAGTGACCGGATGTCTTCTTGGTCAGGCGTGGGGATATTATCATTGATCCTTTGACTCCTCCACCAGTCATATTCGGGGTTGTCATCGGATTGGCAGCAAACCTTTTTATTCTGTGAATTCGACCCTGTGCTTTTGATATCTCCCTTACTCTCTTCTTGTAATTTTCTCCTTTGTAGTCAAACTCGCATTGAGTTAACCCTTGTGTCGGTGGCGTAAACTATCTCGATCTGTATTGTCTTAATACGAGGAGAGGTGTATACCCGACAGCTCCCCATATTCCGAGCATAGGGACATAGTCAAAATCCCGCATCGATATATAATCTCATCGGGGATCGCCAAGGGCTCTCCATGCTACATCCTCTTCTTGTAATTTTTGCAAGATCATAACCCAATTTTCTTCCGTAATATCATCTCGTCTTGGCGTGGTTGCCATTTTTCCAGTGGGAGTAGTCCTCGGAGAAAATTCGACACGACATCTTTTCCATTTTCCAAAAATGACCATGAAACCATGCTAATAGGAGTTGGGCGCAACCGATGAATCTTCCCTCGCCCGCTCTTCGGCATGTGCTTAGGGACCTGAATGTTTCGGTTAAAATTGCAGAGCAGGAGTAATCCTCTTTCTAATTTGTCAAACAAATCGGTGACCGCTTCATCTATATGTCCTAGGGCTTTGGGGAAGATAACTAGCCCATATATGCTCAAGGCTAAAGCGTCAACCCTTTTTCTTTGCTCAGGATGTGCTATGATCAAATCTCTTAGATTTTTCCAGGGGATGCATTTACAATCTCCTTTTCTTTTTGTTATTTGTAACCCATTGTTCGCTCATTCTGTAATGTTCATTAACTTTTTACGAATGTGGGGACATTAACGGCCCTTACATAAACTTTGTCAGGTCGAATCTTCGGGCGGGGAGCAGAGCCATGTATTCTTCCATAGTAGGTACCAAGTCCACTTTCCCAAAAGTAAAGCAACTATAAGCGAGGGTTCCAAAAGCGGGCCATAGCTCGGAATAAGTCTTTGGTCTATCTTAATGTCAAGCGGTAAGGCGGATCGCCGTAATGACAATAGAAACGAGTTGCTTGATACCTTCGTCCCATTGGCTCCATATCTCTTTCATTTCTTGAAGATTGTTCAGGTTACGCGATACGGGTGAAGTCCCACATTCGACACGTACCTTCCGCAAGGCTATCACCCTTCTCTTCTTCGCACGGTCTCGGCCCATATTTGGACGGCCGTATTGTCTCCCACTTTATCAAAAACTCTTTTTCCATGAAAAGCTATCCATTTGGTAATTGAATGTGAATCGATACATTTTTGATGAATATGCCATGCAAAATAAATGAAGCAGTCGATGATTTCATAAATAGTAAGTAGAGGATAACATACATAATCAGTAAGCACTAGGGTTTGGCATGGCTCTACCCTGAGTGGTTCTTAAGGCTCGCTATATGAGGTTCGGTTCTAGAGTAGGGTACTGACGACCAGCAGATTCCTCGATCCTCACCCATTATAGGCTCATATAGACCGAGTTCAGTTCAGGGGAATACATTTCCCTATGGCTGCACGGAGATGAAAATCTCACGAAGACATAGGTACGGATGTATCCCGGAAGCGATCCACTATCCTGCACGGAGGTGAAAACCTCACGAAGGAATAGTTTCTCACTCCCACTTAAAGGTGCGACCACAACGGTCATGCAATGTACTGTGCACAAGAAAATAGAAATCATATGCAATGACACAAATGAATGCAACACAAGGATAGTAAAAAAAATTTTAAATCAAATTTCCAAACTTTCGACAAAGGACAAAAAATAATCAATTTACGGCCTGACTCTCTTTTTGGTGTCCCCAGTGGAGTCGCCAAGCTGTCGTAACCATTTTTGAATTTTGGAAAAAAACGGGGTCGACGTGGGTTTTGAAAACGAATATAAAAACGGGAGTCGCCACCAATCTTTTTTTGATGAGGTGTGATCGGGTCACCTTAAAAAGTGTTTGTTTTTAATAATCAGATTAATTTATCAAAACACAATTTTGGTCTACGAAAAATCGAGAAAATGGATTCGGGAGTCTCACACGCACGAGAAGGGTTAGCACCCTCGATACGCCCAAAATTGGTACCTAATTGATTATCTAATGTCTTAATGTCGAAAGTTGAAAACTTAAGAATTCAAAATACGATCCCTCTTGTTGTTGAAGAATAAATTTGGATAAATTGAAAATGTATGCCAAGGGCCGTCTCGTTTTAAGGTGAAGTGTTACATCCAATACTTTAGGACACCACATTTCGACCTTTAAAGTTGAATTTGCCTTTTATTCAAAGCTCATGGATTTAATTGAAAGGATATTTTGTTATTTAGAATGGACGAGAAAATGAAACCCAATACTTTAGGGCACGATTTCTCGAGCTTCTAAATACAGAACATTGCCTTGGTTTTAGAAAATATTATCTCGGAATAACAAAACATCACATCCAATGCATTAGGACACGACATCTCGAGTTCTCGAGAATAAGCTTTTGGTTTAAAAATGTATTTGTTTTAAAAGGATATTCGGTTATTTAGATTAAACGAGAAAAATCGAAACCCAATACTTTAGGGCACGATCTCTCGAATTTCTAAATACGGAATATTGCCTTTGTGAAAGATCTCGATTTTGTAAAAGTTAATATAACCATAAAATATAAAGACAAATTACAATGTTAATGGATTCAGCAGAATAATAGTAGATGCACTAATATGGACGATAAAAATGCGATAATAGTAAACCAAAGAATAATAACAATGACACAATTTATAATAATAATAATAATAGGAGAAATAATAACATAAATAGAAATAATAGTAATAATAATAGCAATCATAATAAAGTAATAGTAGAAATAAAATAATAAAATGAGGAGTAATAATAACAAAATAATAACGATGGTATTATAAAGAAACATAAAATAATAATAATGGTAATGATAATAATAGTGATAATAAATAAATAATAAGAATATATATATATATATATAAATATAGTGATAGTAATAATAATAGATAATAGTAAAATAGATAAAGATAATAATATAATAATGGTATTAATAATAAAATAATCGTAATAATACTAACAATAATAGTATAGTATAGTAATAATAAAATAATAATAATAAAAAATATTAAAAATAATAACAATAACAAAGTAATAATGAAAATAAAGTAATAATAATAATAATAGTAATAAAAATATAAAATAATAGTAATAACAAAAATAATAATAGTAAATAATAAAGTTGCAAAATAATTAAAAGAGGGACCAAATTGCATTTAAAACGAAGGTTTGGGGGCTGATTCGAAACAAAATATAAAGGAAATGGCCTATTTGAAACGCGCGGATTACATGGGGGACTAAAAAGGGGAATAACCCTTTCCCACCAAAACGCGCAGCATTGGTGTGAACCCGATTAAAAATCAAATAAATTTTCGGGGCGAAATTAAGAAATATAATAAACTTAATTTAAAAGAACATAAAAAGCGGAAGGGCAATGAGCATAAATATCCCATTAATCAGAAACACGCGGATCCTCTGGCTGGGTCGGGTCGCGCGCGCGGATCTTGCCAAAAACGGCGCCGTTTTGACATTTATCAGACTGAAGCAAAACGACGCCGTATTCTGTTGCTATAAAAGGCCGATTTTTGAAAGAAAAAATCATTTGATTGCTGTTGAAAAAAAAAAAAAAAGGGAAAAAGGGGGTTTTCTCTCTGGACCAGTCCAGATCCGCGAGAGATCGTCAGTCGGCTGCGCCGGCCCTGATCACCGCACGGTGGCCGGAAAAGGTAAAAAATCTTTTTTTTCTTTTTTTATAAAATATGTTAGCATATATATATATATATAGTTTTTTTAAAAAAGAAAATCTTAGTTTGGATATGAATAGTTTCAAAAAAGAAAAGAAAGGAAAGGTAAAAGCAGATGAACAACCTTTTTCGTTAGAACCCTTCTCTATTTCGTGTTTTTCTCTCGCTTTTTTAATCTCTAAATTTGTATTTTGATGTTCGAATCCGGTTGTGTTTTTTTATTCCAAAAAAAGTCCTGTTTACATGGTTTTTGCTTGGCTTTATAGCCTTTTTTTTTACGATTTTTTTGGACTATTCTATCTTTGTCTTTTCCTTTTTATTGTTCCTGCAGGTAAGTGGCGATCTTTGCGCATGGGCGGTGGCAGAGAGCGGCTGCTCGAGGTCGAGCAAGTGGCTGATGTGAAGGCCCTAGGTGCGGCGCACCTAGGGTTTGAAAATTCTGATTTTTGTTAGTGGGCTTTAGGGTTAAGTGTCTGTTTGGGTTTTGACTGGGTTTTTATTGGTTTAGGGTAATTTAGTTTAGGTTTGGGTTGGTTTAATGGGTTTTAGGTGTTATTGGGTTTGTAATTGGGTTTCGGGTTTGGGTTTTAATTTTGTTTGTGTATGGGCCGGGCAAAAATGGGCTTGTACATAACAAATGTAATATTAAGAGTATTTTTATTATAATATCCCGATATTAGAATAATTTTTATTTTTATTATTAAATTTTGATATTAAAAAGTATTTCCTTAAACCTAAAGTCACATTTTGCATTTATATTAAACTACACTTTTATTATGATTTAAATTATATACTTTTTTTTGTTTTGCTTAGCACCGGTGTTAGTCTCCAGGTCCGCCTTTTTCCTCTCCAATCAACCCTTTTTTTTCTTTCTTCTTCTCATTCACTACAAATATTTTTTTCTCTTTTCAGTTTGAAGATCTATTTTGTGGATATCTTTGTTGTCTTTACAAGTTGTGATGGACAGATAACTGTGCCTGTCATTCACTAAAACTCCACCGGCCACTAGTAGTTTTTCTTGAAAAGTGAGTGGTTCTTCGTCAACTTCTTCATTTGTTTCTGTTTTGAAAGTATTTTAGAATAATAAATGATTTCACGTGTCGATTTGGACTCATGTTATCTTAAGTTTTATATGTTTTTTTGTTTGTTTGTTCATTGTTTAATAAGTCCTCAGTTTTAGAAGTTTTTGTCTGCTCTTGTAGCACGTTTTTTAGTTTTGCTTATGCATGTAGTCTTAGTTTTACACGTGATTTTAGGTACTCTCCAGTTTGGTGAATGTTCAATTCTTTTGTCGATTTTTGCTCGTCATTTTGGACCATCCGGGGCTGGTTTCCTTATCATATTAAGTGTTTGCAATCATTTCAGATACGTCGTGCTTGAGTTGTAACAAAGTCAATTGTCAACATGTCATAATGTTCTAAAATCTTAGAAATCAATTAAACATAAACAAGACAGGCCCAATGTTGATGTACATGTTTAAAAAGAACAAAAAAAAAACTACAATTTTGGTGTTTGATTTTTATGATTAAATCCTAAAAAATCAATATTAAATCAAACAAATCTAGAATATATGGATTTTTTTGTTTTAAAAGATCATAGTAACTTATAAATAAAAACTTAGAAAAATTACACACCATGAAAGCGGAAAGAAGAATAGGAAGTATGAATTAAAATTGATGAACTAGCACTGTTTGTGCTAAAACATATACATTATTCTATGATAAAAATATATGCAGAATAAACATAATATTTTTTTTTTGGTAATAACAGGAAGAAGGTAAAGTTCTAATAATAAAGTGATCAATGCGACTCAAATCCAAGCCACACTTGAGACGATAAATACCTTAACCATTAAGCCAATATACGGGATCCATAGTCCACAAACACAAAGTTTTAATACACAATGCAATACTTGTTATATACTCCATCATCACTTTCTTAATTGCTTACTAAACAGTTTCTTTGATTTAAAAGATACACACATAACATTCTTATTTTGCTTAGTTTCAAAATTATGTTTCCTAATTTACTTTCCCCCTTTTAACATTAAAATTACAAAATATTTATTTTTATGAAATCACCAAAATTAAATTTTAATAGAAAATTAACTAAAATAACAAATAGCCGAAACTCAATAAAAGTCAAATGGTTATCATTTTTAATGAAAACTTATTCTCATAAAAGGAAAAAAACAATAACACAATCAAAATTGAGAGAAAGAAATACTGAAAAAAACCATGAAACTGTGAACTAATAACCAATAAAAAGATTGAGGTTGAAGAAAAATGAAAAGAAAATTTGTAGCTATACCATGAAAAATCCAAGTTTAGAGAAAATTTGTAAATATTTATTTTTGAGTTTTTAATTTTTTTTTTAATTTTTTAGAGTCAAGACTATGTCAACAAAATGTGTAAAGTTGAGAGTTAACTTTGTTCAATTTTTTAGATTTAAAACAAATTTGATAGAATCTAACTTTGTTATTATGTCAATAAAAAAATAGCACATTAAATTCCATTAATGATCTAATTGAAGATCAATCAAAATATCAAATGAAGATAACGATGTAATCTAGTTCCGTATGTAGCTCTCATCAAATTGCAGAGAAATTTGGTTCAGGCGCTAGCCACCCAACAGATATGTGGTCTCCTTAAATTATTTATTTTGCTTACTCAAAAAAGATTATACATTGAAAATATAATAAATTTATAATTCCTTCTGAAATACCTAATGAAGATTTAGGGAGAATCATGGGTAGCTTCTTAGCAGATCAATTCCGAGTTAACATTAATTCTTTCGACAATGAAAACCGATGAACAAAAGTATTTGAACAACTAAAAGCAGGACATTGTCGCCAAGTATCACCCACAAACCTGAGATTGATGTTTGGAAATAACATAGTGCGTACGTAATTAGCTGCTTGAAAACAACATAGAGCATAATTAGCCTATGGTCATGAATTATGGGTTCTCAACGTGATTTATGCTTTCTTGCTTGTGGGAAGAGCTGAAGGGATTTATGCTTTCGCTTTCCACGTGATTTCGGGTTGCTTATGGTCATGAATTTTGCTTTCTTAGAGGGAATATACAATGGAAGTGCAGTTAGCATTCTTCACCGGAATGCAGTCCTCGATGTAGTGAGGGAAATACCGATTGTCGAAGGTAGCGGGATTTTCCAGGCTATGCCTTGGCAAAGACAGTCTGGTTTAATAAGAATGGAGATGAATATAATGTGACTGTTGTTCACTAGCATGTATGTAATTCAATTTTTTATGGAATTGGTTTGTTTTCTTCTTGCTTTAGATTGTTTCTCCTATTCACTAAAAACAGAGAATTTGTGTTGTTATCATTTTTATTTTTGTGAGGATGAATATGAGAATCCTGGGATTGGAGGAGATATTAGCTTCAACTTTTCATCAAAATACTGAAGTAGATACATAATATTCTTTATAGAGAGAACAAAAAAGATGAGACAAGCACACATAAAATGAGTAGCAATCTTAATTACATGGTCTAAACCCCCAAGCTGATACAAAAATACCCGCAAAATGTATAATGTGGCTGAAATACATTCTTACTACTAAAAGTATACATGTTTGTAATTCCCAGTGCCAAGCATGATGCACTTCAAAATTAATACTTAGGTTATAATGTGAAATGCAACAGTTCAATAGTAGATTTGCAAAAACTGAATAAAGGAGAGGGCAGCCCCATACTCCAATAGAGCAACTCAACCTACAATGAAAAAGGCATTTCCATAGTCACTTTGTAAAGCATTAGTTAAGCCATAATAAAAATAGAAGAGTAAATTACCATTTGGTTTGAATTGAAATGAAACTGAGCTTGTCTCACAAGCACCGGCACATATTTCCTTATTCCAGTTGGAGCAACTGATCAGTTACCTCGATCGCTTGAGAATTTTGCATATTCTGTTAGTACAAAACTCAGGTGAGGAAAATCTCGAACACACGAACGAAAACTCGAACAGAAGAAGAAATAGGACAAGGCTCCAAGGCGTGTATCAAATCACTATCTTTAAGGTTATATTCGCCCCCACCTATCTTCGGTGTGCAAACGAGTTCCAAGCAAATTAACCTCGAGGATACAATGAAGCCAATGGCTATTTGCGTTTTGCATCGATGTGAGAATAGCCCACTACACACATCGAGCAATATATGACAAGAAAACCAATTTCTATAAAGGATTTCTGTAGTAATACTTTATAGAACAATCTAACAATATTAGAAAATGAAGGAAGAAAGAAAGAATATTAGAATTGTTGGTATGTCTCTAAATGAAATCTGATTCCTATTTATAGGAATTTTCATGTCTCTTGATAGAGACATATTTAATCAATAGGTACCTTTCCGAATAATAATTTTTTTTAAAATAAAAACATTATTATTCATTTAATTATAACTATTCAAATAATATTATTTAAATAGTTATAATTCCTTTTCAAAAAATCAAAAGATATAATCTTTTAATTAATTATACCCATTCATTTATAGTTATTGGAAAACTATAAATATTTGAAAATGTTCCAACAATCTCCCCCCATTTTCAAAATATTTTAGATTTTGATATTCTTGGAAATCAATTTGCATAAATGAAGGTATCTTACGATTGAACCTTCACTTAGTGAAAACATGTTAAAGTTAATCGAAATTGCATGGTAGACTAAGCTTTGAACCAACTATTTCATTTGATTAACCGAACACATCTCACACAATGATTTCAACATCGGTCAATGCATAGTATCTAGGGACACTATTATGGCCATGTGTCTGTGTCCTCTTTTCAAGAGTGCTGTCAGAGCCAAGCCATTGAGCTCCTAGAAGCGGCCATACTTCCACTCACATAGGTAGATCCCATCAAAAGTGTTCCCGTAATTATAACACTCTAACATATTTATGTTATGGGTCCATTAAGAGTACATTACTCATCCTTCCCTTATCATTACGGGTACCTAGCACTTTAATCTTAGGATGAATTTATTTATAGTGCTAACAGTCACATACTAATGATATACTTTATCTCATTGAACTCAAGACTTGACGTTATACCAAGCGTTGAGTCGAGTTTCCATCATGGGTGACTCTAATTAATGGGCTTGAGTCCCATCCCTTTTGAGGTCCTTTTTATTGCATCTCTAGCAAGACTTTTTGTCAAAAGATCCGCCAAATTTTCACTTGACCTCACATAATTAATAGTGATCACTCCATCAGAGATTAATTGTCGGACATAACTATGTCTTAATCCAATGTGTCTAGACTTTCCATTATATACTTGGCTATATGCCTTTGCTAGAGTAGCCTGACTATCACAACGGATAGAAACAGGTGAAATTGGCTTAGGCCATAAAGGTACATCATAAAGCAAATTTCTTAACCATTCGCTTCTTTAGATGCAATGGCTAATATAATAAATTCTGCTGCCATGGTGGAATCGATAATACATGTTTGTTTCTTGGAACCCCAAGAAATGGCTCCTCCACCAAGAATGAAGATCCATCCACTAGTAGATGCATGATCTTCCAAACTTGTAATCCAACTAGCATCCGAATACCCTTCTAAAACTGGAGGATATCCATTATAACACAATCCATAGTTAATAGTTTTCTTTAAGTACCTAAGTACTCTATTCAATGCTTGCCAATGCAAGCTACTTGGATTACTTGTGTACCTACTCAATTTCCCAACAGCATATGCAATATCTGGTCTTGTACAAGTCATTATGTACATAAGACAACCAATTAGACTTGCATATTTCAATTGATCAATTTTCCTACCAGCATTAGATACTAATTTTATTTGAGGATCCATAGGTGTAGATCTTTGGTATACTGATTGAAAAGATCAAACTTTTAAGCACATTTTCAATGTAATGTGATTGTGATAAAGCTATAGTGCTTTCATCTCGGGTTATTTTAATCCCAAGAATAACATCTGCTACACCCATATCCTTCATAGCAAAGTTGTTTGACAAGAATTTCTTTGTGTTTTCTATTTGTTCCAAATTCGTGCCAAAAATGAGCATGTCATCTACATATAAGCAAATTATGACACCTTTTCCATTTTCAAATTTGCTATATATGCACTTATCGGATTCATTTATTTTATAACCATTAGCTAAAACAACATTGTCAAACTTTTGGTGCCATTGTTTTGGTGCTTGTTTAAGTCCATATAAAGATTTAACAAGCTTACATACCTTATGCTCTTGTCCTGGAACAACAAATCCTTCCGGTTGTTCCATGTACACTTCCTCTTCCAATTCACCATTTAAAAATGCAGTTTTAACATCCATTTGGTGAACAACCAAATTATATATAGATGTAAGTGATATTAAGAGTCTAATTGTAGCAATTCTTGCTACTGGAGCATAGGTATCAAAGTAATCAATACCTTGTTTTTGTGTAAAACCTTTGGCTACCAACCTTGCTTTAAACTTATCAATGGTTCCATCGACCTTCATTTTCTTTTTGAAGATCCATTTACAACCTATATGTTTGGAACCCGGTGGAAGATCAACTAAGATCCAAGTTTGATTTCCTATTATTGAATCCATCTCATCATTTATTGCTTCTTTCCAAAAAGCAGAGTCTTGAGATTTCATTGCCTCTTCAAATGTAATAGGATCAGATTCTGTATTGTAACAATAAGGTATCTTATTGTATATACTTTCACCTTTTCCTTCTACAAGAAACATCATGAAATCTGGTCCAAAATCTTTGACCTTTTTAATCCTTTTACTTCTTCTTAATTCTTGACAAGATTCATCATTATTATCAATTTGTTCCAATGGAATCTCATTCTCATTTGAAGAATGAATCAATTGTTGTGGCTGTAATTGTCTTGATATAGAATTAAATCTATTTTCATCAAAAATAGCATCTCTTGATTCAATAACAATATTAATTGAAATTGAATCATTTGGTTCAATTACCATGAACCTATATGCCTTGCTATTATGTGCATATCCTATAAATATGCATTCAATTCCTCTTTCACCTAACTTTTTACGTTTAGGTGTTGGAACTTTGACAATAGCTCTACAACCCCAAACCTTCAAATAATTAAGGTTTGGTTTCCTTTTCTTCCATTGTTCATAAGGGGTTATTTTAGTTTCCTTATTAGGAACTCTATTCAATATATGACAAGCTGTTAGAACAGCTTCTCCCCAAAAACCTTGTCCAAGACCTAAATATGATAACATTGAATTTACCATTTCAGTTAGTACTCTATTTTTCCTTTCAGCTACACCATTTTGTTGTGGTGTATAAGGGGCTGAAACTTGATGGACAATCCCAGTGGATTCAAAATAACTTGGATTATAGTATTCTCCACCTCTATCCGATCTTAAGCACTTGATAAATAATTCACATTGAAGTTCAACTTCAGATTTATAAACTTTAAATTAATCAAGCGCTTCATCTTTTGAATGCAATAAATATACATAACAATATTTAGAACAATCATCAATAAAAGTAACAAAATATTTCTTTCCACCTAATGTAGGAGTATTATGCATGTCACATAAATCACTATGTATCAAATCAAGCAATTTTGTTTTTCTTTTAACCTTAGGGAAAGGGTTTCTTGTAATTTTAGTCAACATACATGTATTGCATTTTTCAATATTATTATTAAAAACAGGAATTAAATCTAATTTATACATGTCATTCAATTTTTTATAATTCAAATGACCTAATCTATAATGCCATAAACAAAAAGATTCAACCATATAAGCAGAAATAGTATTTTCATTCTTATTGATAATATTTAGTTTGAACATACTCTCATACATATACCATTTCCCTACAAAAATTCCTCCCTTAGACAAAATAAATTTATCTGCCTCAAAAACAAGTTTGAAACCAAACTTATTTAATAGACTTCCAGACACTAAATTCTTTCTAACTTCTGGTACATAATATACATCATTTAAGGTTAAAACCTTTCCAGAAGTGAATTGCAGTTCAACAGACCCTTTGCCTTTGATTGCTGCGGTGGAAGAATTTCCCATGTACAAGACATTGTCATTTTCACATTGTGTAAACTTTGTGAACATGCTTTTGTCTTTGCACACGTGTTTGGTTGCTCAAAGTATCAATCCACCATGTATTATCATCTTGTGCCATATTAATTTCAGATATCATTGCAACGAACTTTTCGTTATTTGTCACCTTAGAAGATGATTTCTTCTTTAAGAATCGACATTCATTCTTGAAATGTCCGCTTACCACAATGATAGCATGAGCCCCTTTGTTTCTTTTTAAACTTAGGTGCTCTATCATCTGTTTGAACTTTCTCTTGAATGGTTTAGTAGTCTGTACTTCCTCAGTAACATGCACTTTGGCATTTTTGAATTTAGATTCGATCTTGCTTTCGATATTCTTCTTCAATACGAAGATGATTTGCCAAAGCCTCAAGAGATATTTCCTCTTTCTTATGTTTTAGACTTCTTTTAAAGTCTTTCCAAGATGGAGGAAGTTTGTCTATTATGGAGGATACAACAATCATTTCATCCATTTTCATATCATATTGTTTGAATTGATTCAAAGCATCTTTTCAATATCACGAAATTGTTCCATATGTAAGCGACCATCAATCATTTGATAATTATTGAAACGACTGACAAGAAATTTCTTACTTGTAACATCTTCGGTCATGTATCTTGTCTCCAATTTGTCCCATAATTCTTTACCGGTGACCTCATTTTGGTAGGTGTCGAACAAACCATCAGATAAACCATTCAATATGTGGCCCATGCACATGTAATCAGCATTGTCCCATTTTTGTCTTTCTCGGGTTGCAGCAACAGATTCGTTTTCAGTCTCCTCAGGTCTTGGGGTATCCAAAACATATGCAATCTTCAAAGTTGATAATAAGAAGTGCATCTTTTTCTGCCATCGTCGGAAATTGCCACCATCAAACCGATCAAGTTTGACAAAATTGGAAGCCAACTCCCTTAGTGTTCCACTTTCGTGAGTTGCGGTAGTCATTATGAATTATAACCTTAAAATTGTTAGTACAAAACTCAGGTGAGGAAAATCTCGAACACACGAACGAAAACTCGAACAGAAGAAAAAATAGGACAAGGCTCCAAGGCGTGTATCAAATCACTATCTTTAAGGTTATATTCGCCCCCACCTATCTTCGGTGTGCAAACGAGTTCCAAGCAAATTAACCTCGAGGATACAATGAAGCCAATGGCTATTTGCGTTTTGCACTGACGAGAATAGCCCACTACACACTGAGCAATATATGACAAGAAAACCAATTTCTATAAAGGATTTCTGCAGTAATACTTTATATAACAATCTAACAATATTAGAAAATGAAGGAAGAAAGAAAGAATATTAGAATTGTTGGTATGTCTCTAAATGAAATCTGATTCCTATTTATAGAAATTTTCATGTCTCTTGATAGAGACATATTTAATCAATAGGTACCTTTCCGAATAATAATGTTTTTTAAAATAAAAACATTATTATTCATTTAATTATAACTATTCAAATAATATTATTTAAATAGTTATAATTCTTTTTCAAAAAATCAAAAGATATAATCTTTTAATTAATTATACCCATTCATTTATAGTTATTGGAAAACTATAAATATTTGAAAATGTTCCAACATATTCTGTACGTGCGTGATCAAAAGAAACGATTATAAAGAAAGGTAAAACCAATATTATTAAAAATAAAACACTTTAAATCCTTTAAAATGATTGGTACCATTTGATCGAACATATGCTTTATGGTGGTGTTAAGGTCGCCTTCCCACTGCAGTTCACCATCCTCATCTCTTGTTAAGTGCATATGTTCCAGCCATGGTGTGCTTAACTCCCCTTGAAAGAAATTCTTCATTTTTGGGCAGTCTGTCACTATCACCATTTGCAAGACTGGGAACTCCAACGAGTGATGCGCCAATGAAAAGCTTGCTAGACTTGGCAGATGACTTGGTTCCAAATACTTCAGCTTGGGAAAAACAATGCTGGTCTGTAAGTCTTCACCTTCACATGATATGATTTCTTCTATCAACTCAGAATCAGCTATGCTCAATCTTTCTAGTAGTGTCAGGCTCTTAGGTGTCGAGCATGCCATTAGATTGATGAATCCATGGCATCTTGAAACTTCCATACTTAATAGATTTTTGAAAGACAACAAAAATGGCTCTAAAGTCTTTAATGTTAGCTCTGGGAGTTGAGACAACCTTAACGCCTCTAACTGATAGCAAGCCGATGTGTGCCTTTCCTCGTTGATGAGTCCTTCAAACTGGACTATTTCAGAAATGGAGGCATTGTTTATAACAAGCTTCTCAAGCTTTGGTAGTGACTGAATGAAGGAATATGGAAGAGTAGTGGATGTCTCAGGAAAGAATTGGAGGTTAAGAAGTTTGAGGTTTGGGAAACATTGCAATGAGAGTTGTCCATCACATATCCCCTTTATCATATCATTCGTCTACAGTGTTAATTCTTGTAAAACAGGGAAAGTGTCCTGGACACCAACAAATATATTGAACATTGACTAAAGAGTTTTAAATTTGAGTTAGTTCAAAAGGCAACTTATAGGGAACCTCATTTGATTTGGATATAAATTCAAGTAATGAACATGGAATATAAACTATCAGCGAGCATACCTCATTGACGCAAAACAAGGGTTGTTGGTTTGGGATTTCAACCTCACCAAATATCTGTGCTTTGGGGCATTCAATAACCTTCATAAATTTCAATGATGGCCATTGGGTGGTATGCATCCTAGAGTAGAAACTTTTCAAACTCGGCACCTTATCCAGTCCAAGGTGCGTTAGATGGGGAAATACAAACTTGGTCATCACTGTTTCTGCCATAGTAGATCGAGTAGCTGATGTTGACTGTGCTTCATTGGCATTGAGTGCTTGTATCTCAATTATTTCTTCTAACGAATCACAACCCTGAACCAGCAACTTCTCCAAACGAGGGAAAACAATCTAGTAAATCATTAGATTGGGTTAATAACTGAAATATGTTGAAATGAAAAAGATTAATGAAAGAAGTAAAAGGAGAAGAGAACAATGGTAAAGTAAAAGAAGAAGAAATGACCTTTTCATTGAGGACAGCAGAGTTTTTTGTTTGTGTAGGTTGGTGAATTTGAGGTTCATCTCCACATACAGATTTAGAGATAAGTGTTTTCAGCAGAGCACAATTTGTTAGTGTTAAATCTCTTAAGCATTGGAATTCAAGGCCATTCTCAAAGCAGGTATTCCTGAGTTTGGGAAGGTCTTCCAGACACAGGGACCGCAGTGTAGAGAACATCTGATTCCTCTCTGGTGAGTAGGATGGATGGTGCCATATCTTATGAATGTCAATGGAGGACAACTTCAGATACTCCAAATGGGGAATGACAACCTGTTGACATAAATAATTTGAGTTTGGAATTTATGAATATAAATAACAATATAAATTATTACACTTTTCTGTTTTCATCAAATAAATTCAGCTGTATTTTAAGGTTAGAGAAATAATTAGAAAGAATAATTTGTTTCTAAAATGTCTTTCAAATTAATATTTACACCATCATTCAAATACCAATCTTTTAAAACAAAAATCATATATTAAAAGTATTATATATGTAGTTTAATTTATTTTAAAAACTAAGATAAAAATTACTCTATTGAGGATTCAAGTTTGGGTGCATATTCTTATGAACACGGAAAAGGGATACAGATGACATGACGTCACTGTTTCATACAATCCTTTCTCCGTAAGAGAAACACAACTAAAACCTAAATAATAAAACTAATAAAACTATTTTTCAAAAAAAATAATTCTCTAATTTTTATATCATTTTTATTTCTTGCATAGCGTTGACACCACCAAATAAACCCAAACCCACAGTATATCTCATCAACTTCTCAACCAAACCATTATGGCCTATTACACAGCAAAGCACGAAAGTCAGCCTAACTTCCTCACTTTCTAAATAATTAAAACTCCACTCAATAGCTGAATATGCTGCGGCTATCCCCGTGAAGTTTCTTGATGAAGGCCTTCTAGTTCTCGTAAAGCATTCTTCCACTCAAACAATCTTTTGTTTCTCAAAGCCCCTGCAACTGTCGCAATGGCTATGGGCAATCCTGCACATTTTTTGGCTACCTCCATAGCTGCAGGCTTCAAATCACAACTTTCAACACAGTCGCCAGCCTTCTTCTTGAACAGGTCCCAGGCCTCCTTTTCATTTAAAAACCCAACAGAAAAATATTTCTGAGCATCCTTTCCATTTGATAAAATATTGAGCTCTCTAGAAGTTAGCAGCAACTTGCATCCCTTGTGCTCATCTCCCAAAGGGATCCCAACTTCCTCAATATCAACCTTTGCCCAAATGTCATCCAAGACAACCAGAACCCTCTTCTCTTTCTTCAATCTGTCTCGTAGTCGAAGTGCCTTCACATCGGTACTCTGTTCCTCAAATTTCAAGCCCAATAACTCTGCAATTCTGTTCTGAATTTTCTCAATATCAATGGCTTGAGTTACTGTTGCTATGACAACCGAATCAAATAAATTGCCCTTGACCTTTCTAGCGATTTCTTTGACTAGCATTGTTTTTCCGATCCCACCCATACCGTGCACCCCAATAACGCTGACGCTATCATCATTTAGTGCCTCCATTATTCCATTCAAAACCAACGTTCTTGACTCAAAATCCTCGTACCCTTTAAATGGTGTGACAGTGATACCTTGCAGAGGCACAGGATAAGAAACCTCGTCAAACTTTCCCTGTTCAAGTAGCTCGGCAACAGCCTTCGCCTCCTCTGCAGCTTTCAGGCTAAGCTTGTAACGAGTCCAGAAATTAGGACACAAACCAACGAAACACTTTTTCTTTGCTTTTCCTTCATCTTGAGTCACTATCTCTACTTGTTCAAGGATCTTTGTGTCGACTGCAGACAACCATCTGTCAACATCGCCTTCGATCTTTTTACCGTTTCGTAAAGCTGCATCAACAGAATGCTGCACTCTGTCCCTTGCAACTTTCAGCTTCTCAGCTTGGTGCTTGAGGTTCTCAACATTTTTCTGATGATTGGAATGGTTTTTGCCATGGTTTATGATAGGAGAAATCGTATACTCTGCAGCTTTAGCGACAATAGAGCTAACAATGGCAACAACAAAGTCCATTGAGAGAGCAAAGAGCAAGTAAACTGAAAAACCACAGCCAGAACAGAAATCAAAACAAAAGCAGAAGAAAAAGGAACAAGTAAAAATGAGCAGAAAGTAAAGCTTCTGTAAACAAATAAGACAGAACAAATTAAAGCAGATGGCTTACCTTTGCAAAATATAAGAGAAGGATTGAGCAATGAGTTGTGAAATAATAATTTGCCTTAACGGAGTGAAGCGAGTAGTAATTTGAGAAAAGGCAAGTCAATGTAAACGTAAGCTAGTTTCAATTGTATTGCGTGTTCAAAAAACAGGTATTACTTTCGCGGATACTACTAAAAAGTGAAGAAGACAACAGACATGATGACCCACCACGGCCATGCTTTTTCATTTATTGCAATTTTTATTCTTACACTAATTGTTGAACTTAGGTAGCATTAAATGTTGGGCAAATTGCACAATTGGTCATTTAGGTATTGCAGTCAAAAACTATTTTCATTTTTTAAAAATTATTCTCCCTTTAGTCACGTGACATTACTTCAATATTATTATATACTCATTTTAGTGGGCAAAATACTTAAAAATGCCCAAAAATTTCAAAAATTACGGAAATGGGCCGGGTTAAAAAATATTTATGGAAAAGGGCCATTTCCCCAAAACGCCACGTCACGTGGCGTTTTTGGGGATACGGACCAAGCAAGCGCGCAGCCAGGGCGCGTTTTTGTCCACCTCGAAAAGCGCGCCCACGTAGGCGCTTTTTGTCGGCGTGGACAAAAACGCGCGCCCTCTGTGCGCGCTTTGGTCCCAACGATCAAATTTTTTTGACCGTTGGCTCCCCAACGGTCAGAAAAAAAAAGAACTATAAAAACCCCCACCCTTTATTTTCTTCACATTTCAATCCTTTCTCAATATTCTCTCAATTTTTCTCTCAATTTTCTCTCAATTTTCTCTCAAGGTCCTTGAAATTTACGCTCAAATTTCAAAATAGTCATTTACTATTTACAAAAAAGCCCTTTATAATTTTTTTAATATTTTTTTCGGAAAATTTTAAAGCGGATTACAATGGCCGGGAAATTACTTCGCCTAGGCGACAAACTCATCGCCGTCGAGCAAATGAAAATGGTAAGTTTTAATTTTAATTTTTCAATATTATTTAATTTTTTTCCAATTATACAATTTTAATTAATTTTTAATTTTATTATTTTTTAAACAGTCTGTAGATCGGGTGTTGGAATGTTATATTCGCAACATGCATGGTCCCCCATCGCTGTTGATCGAGAATTACCTGCGGGAAGCGGGTTTTTGGCATGTGGCCACGATAGGCCGGGGGTTCAAGTTGGAGCCGCCTTTGATCAGCGCGTTGATTGAGAGGTGGAGACCCGAGACCCACACTTTCCATCTGCCATGTGGAGAGTGTACAATCACTCTAGAAGATGTGCAATTACAGTTGGGACTACCGGTGGACGGGTAGGTAGTCACCGGGTCCGTAACATCTACCGATTGGATGGCCGTATGCTACGAGCTTCTTGGTGCCATTCCGGATAGAATTCGAGAAGCTCGGATCGATATGGCGTGGTTACGAGACACATTCCCGGAGCCGAACGAGGGTTCGACCGAAGTAGAAAGAATACGGTATGCTCGAGCATACATTCTTCAAACAATTGGAGGCTATCTGATGCCGGACCTCTCTAGAAACCTCGTCCACGAGATGGCTCTCGAAACTTGTTGATTTTGAGCAGCCGGTGAATTGAGTTGGGGTCTTCCGTCTTTGTCGAGGTTGTACAAGGGAGATGCGAGCGATATTTCTTTGAGTAAAGCAAAAATCGGAGGTTGCCTATCACTACTGCAGTCATGGGCATGGTTTCGATTTCCATTTTTACGCCCAAGACTCGACCACCCATATTCATTCCCACTGATAACGAGGTAAATTTAATATTATATTTTACAAGTATTTCGTAGATTTATAGTATAATTGCATGCTAAAAGTTTATTTCATTAGGTGGAACCATTCGGCGAGTCATGTTGGAATACCTAACTCGCTTGAGGATATACGGCTCCTGTAACCAAAGGTCGGAATCACAAGTAAGTTTCGAATTTTGTTATTATAATTTAGTATTTCTGTAATGGCCTAAATTCAAGATTATCGGAATAATGGTTTCGCAACCATAAATCCGATTTAAATAGAAATTTATTTCAATATGTTTGCATGAATATTTATATGATAGGAATATTTTTATAAATATTTATAAAATGTTAGTAATGTGGTATTAAACTTTCGTTAGAAAATTTTAACGTTTGGGTAGGAAATTAAATGAAAAGGACTAAATTAAAATAAAAGTAAAAGTTAAATTATAGATTAAAAGAAATTATGAAGGATCAAAATGGCAATTATGCCATTTTGTAAAGTTGAGGCGGTGTATTGATGAAAATCTGAGATTTTTTTTAAAGTATATTATTATATTATTATATTATATATTATATTATTATATTATTATATTATTATATATATATATAAACAAACTAAAAGAAACAAAAGCATAAAACAAAACAAAAAAGAAGAAAGAAGAACAGAGAGCAAACGTGAAGGAAAGAAAGAAAAAGAGAAAAGAAAGAAGAAAAGGGAAAATTTAGTTTTTAAAGCTTGGAGTTTAATTTGGTAAGTTAATTTAGTCCTTTTCTTTTAATTTTGATGCTTTATAAGTTTTAGAACAAAGTTTTGATGAATTTAAGTTGAATTTTTTGAAGTTTTAAAGTTTTTGAATATAGTATATGATGAATAAAATGATGAATTAGTGGTTTAATTGAAAGAATTTGAAGTTGGAATTGGATAAAGGACTTAATTGCAAAACAAGCTATAAGAAAACAGTTTTGAGACAGCAGCAGTAGAGTAAGTTTGAAAATTTACCAAAAATCGTAGAAGTGGAATTAGAAGTTGAGTGAGATATGAAATTAAAGCTTATTGAGTCTATTTTCATATGAAAGAAACAAAGAAAGAAAAGAAGTTCTGTATTTTGATATATTTAGATTTTTGTAAGACTGGTTCAGAATAAATTCGGGTTCCTCTGTTTTGACTTTAGAAAATCATAAAAAATTTAAGAAAAATAATTAGGGGCTTAAATTTATATGTTTAGAATCCTGAATGAGTCTATTTTCAATATAAATAAACTAGAACATCATCTGAATCCTGTATGAAGAGATAATTAATTTTTAGTGAAGAAGGGTTAGAACTGTCAAACAGCAGAACAGGGGTTACTTTAAAGAATAAACTGTACTTATTGGCTAAACCAAAAATTCTGAAACTTTTATGGGAAGAAGATATGTGAGCCTAGTTTCAGGGAAAATTAATGGTTCTTCATTTGGAGTTCTGTAGTTCGAGAAATAAATAATTTAGTGACTATGACTCAAGTAAACAGATTTGAACAAATTAAAAATAATAATAGAATTATAGAAAATGCTACATGTGAACATGAAATGTATTGAATTGATGATTGAATTTATTTATTTAGATCCGGAAAACTCAAATACGAAGCTAGATCGAGGAAAGGAAAAAGTCCCGGATTAGTAGATTTTGTAAACGAACTAGTATCGAGGTAAGTTCATGTAACTTGAATTATATTCTTAAATGTTTGAAATGTATGTTATTGATGTGAATATAATTTGAATGCTCATTGTATGAAAATTTATGATACATTGGTATATTTGATAAAAAGGGGAAGAAATCCCGGTTGAATGAAAGGAAAATTCGATGGATCTCTGAAAAGGAATTGACGGTAAAAAGGATCTAGCCCGGACGGGTGATCCTATCCTGATATAGCCCTCCCGAAGAATATGTGGAAAATGGATTTAGCCCAGACGGGTAATCCGAATTAGGGTCTGAATTTAGCCTGGACTGGTAATTCAGATCCAAGCTCATTAGAGTAATTGTCGTTGCAGGGGATTTAGCCTGGACTGGTAATCCCGACAATACTCTATGAGTTTATATTATTCTGAGGATTTAGCTTCGGGTGGTAATCCCGCTGTAAGGATGAGGTTCGCGGGAGTGTGCTCTCTGAAATGGAAATGTGCACACATGAACATGAATTGATGGACCCGGATTTGTACACAAAAGTGTACCTCTGAAAATCCATCGAAATTCCGAGTAATCCAACGGGATAAATATGGAAAAATAACAAGGAAATGGAAATCATGGTATTGATGAGCTCATCAATCATGGTATAAATTATTGATTCATGGAAATTATTGGGCTAACTTGAATGTTGAGTTTGTGCATGATAGGGTAATAACGTATTGAATGGATATATGAATGTTTATTACATTGTATTGAAAATAGTAGGTAAGTATAATTCTTGTTACATGGGCTTACTAAGCACAAAGTGCTTATCCTGTTTCTTTTTCCCCTGTTTTGTAGTGTTAAGAGCTCGGAGGTCGGATTCAGTCGGAGACATATCACACTATCAACCTCAAGATTTCGGTATATAAAGAAACTTTATTTTGGAAAACAATGGCATGTATAAGCTAATAAAGTAGATGTTAATATGAAATGAATGTAAGGTTAGCCATTGGTATGGCTAATAAATCTTGTTTTGGTATGTGTTAAAGTTATCTTATAATATGCATGAATCTATTATAAAAAAAAAATCGGAAACTCCGGTAATGCCTCGTACTCTATTCTGATATCGAATACGGGTAGGGGGTGTTACAATTTCGTATGTAGTGTCTAATATTAGGTATATAACTAAAATTTTCGTAATGTTAATATAGTTTGAATGGACACCGTACGACGAGGCAGAAATTCGTGCAGTAATTCCGGAGGAGTTCCTCCAAAATCCGAACGGTTGGCACGTAAAGGTCCCATTGATCACCTACGCGATCGTGGAGATGCACCAGGCAGATCGGGTTCTGCGGTAATTTAGATTTTGGCAACCGATTCCCGTGCCACTGGAGGTGCTCGATGATGAGCACAAAGTAGACTTACGGCAAACACACACGAATTGGCCAAGATTTTGGTCAGAACATATCGAGACGTGGGAGAACCGATATGACATAGTGGTACTGTATCAGCAAGACATGTATGTCGACCTTTGTACTTTTTTATCTCCCACAACCCTGTCCTTTTCCTCAACGACGCCATGATTTTCCATGAACAAGTGCCATCTTGCACTGCACACTTCGCTTCGAACTTATCGAGCTTAGATTTAACCACATTGTAGTTAACCCCGTTCTTAATGCTGTACTGTTTCAATGTAGCAAGAAAAGTATTCTTGTTGGAAAACTGGTTACCAACTTCTAATTGCTTCAAATCCAACAAAGAATCTGTACGGTCACACGACCGGTGTGGTAGTTCAGGAAACTCCAATGCATAATCTTGAGATAGATCGACATTATATGCATGGGGTGGAGGAGGCGAGCACGCCTGAATAGCAGATCTTCTTCTTCTTCGCCCGAACCGCCTCAATGTCTTGGTACAATTGGAACGGGCTCTGCTCGTAAAATAATCCAACCGCGCACCGTCGGGCCTCGCTCCCGAGGTGGATCCACATCGGATTCATCGTCCGATCCTCCATAACCTGCAACAAACGAGGGCCCCTCGCCGATGGATGTTGTCGGGAGTACATCATCCCTCCTTAAACATCTTTCGTAAAGATTCCAATCGTATGTGGATTGCCAACCACTAGAAGTTGACGACGTCCCATAATACGTATTTCTATCATCGGACGTCGACTGACGGATATGCATATCCCATCCACCAATTGAGTGTCGTGCAGGGGTTATGTTTTCCACACTACGACCGCACACGGGCACTTCTGTGTTTTGCCTCCCACTTACAGAGTGTCGGCTTGGGGTCGTGTATTCCCCTCGAACGGCAGTAGATGTCGAGGTCGCAGAAAGATCACTTAGAGATGAAAATTCTACATATACCTCCATATAGGGTGATCCACTGGCAAGATGAGTCTCCACCATTGCCTCAAAGCCCCGAGCACATTTGATGTCGAACGACTCATATCTCACCGGATCAACCGAAGCGCAAAATCTATACTTAATACACTGAACTTTCATTGGCGTTGTTCCAAATATTTTACGCCTAATTCTTTTGCGTAGTTCTACCAAATCGATGTTCCGATTAAAACTCATTCGCGCTGTGTTCTCCGATAAGAAAACAACGCCATTTTCGGTGTCACGAACTTCACCGTCGTAGTAAATAACAGCATTAATACATTCACTCATTTTCAATTTTTTTCGCCTCAATTTCCCTTATGCAACCTGAGAATAAAATTTGACTGATTTATAGCCTAATTTTGCCGGAGACTACTGTAGCAAAAGCGCATCCACGTGGGAGCACTTTTCAGTACGCATGCTGACAGTGCACCCTGCTGGAAGCGTTTTTGTCCACTGTTTGTTCAGAAACGTCTCCTCAAAATTATTTTACCGGTGACTACTGTAGCAAAAGCGCGTCCACATTGGAGCGCTTTTCAGTACGCATGCTGTTTTTGGCCACTGTTTGTTCAGAAACGTCTCCTCCAAATTATTTTGCTCGGAGACTACTGTAGCAAAAGCGCGTCCACGTTGGAGCGCTTTTCAGTACGCATGCTATTTTTGGCCACTGTTTGTTTAGAAACGTCTCCTCCAAATTATTTTGCCGGAGAATATTGGGCCAAAAATTTCAAAAAAAAATCATATGGTTTAAAAAGCGCGCCACGCGTCGGTAGCGTTTTGGGGATACGATCTGAACAAAGCGCATGCTGTAGGACGCGTTTTTGACCACGACGACAAAAAGCGCGCGCCTACGTGGACGCGTTTTTGCCGAGGTGGACAAAACGCGCCCTGCTGTGGTGCGCTTTGTTCAGTATCCCAAAAACGCTACGACGTGGACGCGTTTTTGGGGGAAATGGCCCTTTCCCGTAAATATTTTTCAACCCGGCCCATTTCCGTAATTTTTGAAATTTTTCGGTATTTTGCCCCATTTTAGTCACCTAATTTTAATAAATTTTTATATTGGTCACTTATTTCATATTTTAAATTAATTTTATTTTTTTTCAAAAAATACCTTCCTTCTTCTCTACAATTCCATTTTCCTATAAAAATCCAGATAATTCATCGGAAAAATCCAAGTTTTTCTCCTGTTAATGAATAAAAACTAAGATGAAAGTGCTATAACATTAAATTAATGGTGAGTGACCAAAATAAAAATAATTTTAACCATAATGCCTAAAATAAAAATAATTTTTAATAATAGTGCCTAAAATAAAAAAAAATTATTTTTAGTACTAAAAATAAAACTTTTTGAAAAACGGTGACCAATTTATGTAGTTTTCCCTAAAATATTTTAGCTTGATTAAAGTAGCCTTATCTTTTTATAACTTTATTTTTTATTTATTAATTCATATTCTCTTTTCGTAAAGGTGACAAAAGAAAGGAACAAGGTATGGCCAATTCTTGAATTGGAGCCTTAGTGGGAATACTATTTTGGCACTGTATTTTGCAGGTAAATTCGAAAAAAAAAAAAAGATCTTATTAAAATCTATTGGAAAAATATTAACAATTAGATCAAAAGCTATCAATATATCTATATAACTATTTATATATGGCTAAGTTAGCAAAAAAATAGCAGATTTAAAAAAAAAAAAAATTGGTTGTTTAGGCCCATTTCTAACATATTTATCATAATAGATTAATTTTTAATAGAAAAAGTGAAAATGGGTAAGGAAGTATGATACACCTTGCTTTACATTGACATCAATTTAAACTTTAAAGTTCAGAAAAAACTGAACAAAAATAAAAAATATTGACACCCTTGAGAAAATATTGATATCTTTCACCATGTATTGATACTATCATCAATCTTTCAAAATTCTATCTATGTTTTTCTTTTGTTCATTTTCATATGTATTTTTCTTCGCATATTTTACCATTTCTCAACCTATTTGTTTACCTTACAAGTTTATCATATCTAAAACATGATTTTCGAAAAGCTACTATAGTGGAACCAAAATATTTCATATTTATGATGAGATTTATGGAACTTTGACTTACAAATTGGCTATCAAGCCTTGAAAGAATGGGGGTGGCAGCTGCTTCCTTGTGAGGCTGCTATGGTCATTAAAACTAATATTGTAAAGGTACTCCTATTTTTAATGGTTTCTGAGTTTTCTTTTCTCTCCATTAAATTATAGAAAAAAGATTTTGGTATAGGAGGATTCACCATGTATCCATCCTCCAAAGTTAGGAGAAGACAAGATGCTAGCTACCATTAGAAGGTAGCACTACACAAAGCATCTCTCTTTCCCCACATTGTCGATGAACCTCTTTAATCCAATCAATAGATTTACAAATTTCATTGTAGCTCTAATCGAAGGAAACAACACATGCAAGGGTATCGATACTAAAAATGCATCTTCCTAGACACAATTTTATTTTCTCTCTCTAAAATCAGCCTATTTTGATAAATATGTCAAAAATAAACCTAAACAACCAAATTGTTTCTTAAATCAGCCTTTCTGATTAATTTAGCTTTTATATAAGAACAATAATTTTTGCTTCACATAAATTAAATCAATAATCGAAGTAAATATATAAGTGGGTGTGGCCTTATTAAAAATATCAATAAAGTAACATATATATAATTAAATATATAATTAGTAACCAGAGTGTTACTTCAAAGTTGAGAAAAATTATTAAATTTTAAAATTAATGTGAAAAAAAAATTACATATCAAATTAAAAGAAAATGTCATGTTTAGAACTAAATGTTGACTAACCTTCATTTATTAACCCAAATGTTAATAGGATTAAATATCTTAAAATAATATTAATCTCTAAAATTTGACCTGGTTTAAAGTTTTTAATTTTTTTAGGCATAATAATAAATTTAGCTTCTACTATTTATTGTTTTTCACTTTAATCTTAATTTTTTGTCACTTTTAACTCTCAACCTTACAAATATAACCAAATTGTTTTTCACTTTAGTCTTAATTTTTTCTCCTCTCTAATGGGGTTTTTGTTGGTGTTAAGAACAATGTGCAAGCAAGTTTAGCTGAGACTTGAGCAACAAGGCTCGAGACTTGCAGAAGAAACAAAATAGAAAATAAAGCAAAGCAAAGAAAAGGAGTATTTGAAAGAAAAATTGATAAGATTTCATTCCAAAAATGAACAATGGCATAATGCCAATACATAAAACCAAGCATTCAGCTTGTCAAAATCAGTATATGGTAACCCAACCAATATACCTACTACCACTATTACATTGAAACTTGAAAAACAAAGCTTGTACACATAAACAAAGCTGAATTAACAGCTCAATCACTATCAAATTACATCAAACATCAAACTAACATAGTTTAAAATGAACTAAATTACATTACATCAACTAAGTTTACAAAATGAACAAAAAATAGACAACTGCACTTGCTTCAGCAGCTCCTCCATGGCTCAAACTGCATGGCATGTCTCTTGACTGCTTCTAGTGCTACATGCTGACCAAACTTCAACACTCCTCCTTAGTTAGCATGTTGCATATTCCCATTTCAGCTCTTAAGTGTAAGAATCTTGAAACACTAAGGGCTTTTGTCAAGATGTCGGCTAGTTGCTCTTCTGAACTGTAATGAACCAGTTTGACTTCATGAGCTTGTTCCATTTCCCTAACAACATGAAGTTTAATGTTAAAGTGCTTTGTTCTTCCATGAAAAATCGGATTCTTTGCAATTGCAACAGCAGATTAATTATCGCACATTATCTTTGTTGCTTCCCTTTGCTCAAAATTCAGATCAACCAAAATTTTTCAAAGCCAAATGGCTTGATTGACAGCTCCAGTAGGTGCCACATATTCTGCCTCAGTAGTTGACTGAGCAACTACATTTTGCTTCTTCGAACCCTAGTAAAAAATAGCTGAACCAAGGGTGAAAACATACCATAAGGTGTTTTTCATGTCATCCATTGAACTAGCCCAATCACTATCAGCATACCCAACCAATTTCAAGTTTTCAGCCTTGCTAAACAGTATCTCATAGCTCAAAGTACCTTTGATGTACCTGAGAACTCTTTTGGTAGCTTTGAAGTGACTTGCATTGCAACAATGCATAAATTTTGAAAGTAAACTAGCAACATACATTATGTCTAGCCTAGTGGTAGTCAAGTTTAGCAAACAACCAACTAGGCTCCTATAGGTTGATTCACATACCTTTTCAAAAACACCTTAGCTTAATAGCTTCTCTCCAACAATAACTGGTGTGCTTGTTGCTTTACAATTCTGTATTGAGAATTTGTTTAAGATCTTTATGGCAAAAGCTCTCTGACTTAGAAAAAACCTTCCTGTATTTGTGTTACTTCCATGCCTAGGAAGTAGGAGATCAATCCCAAGTCAGACATCTTGAACACTTGTTGCATTTTGGCTTTGAAATCAACCAACATTGCTCAGTCTCCTCCTGTCACCAATAGGTCATCAACATATAGAGACACTATCAATTGTGTTTCAGCACCTTTCTTCTTAACATACAAAGTAGGTTCACTGCTGCTTCTTTCAAATCCACGGCTAGTAAGGTAGCCATCGATTCTGCTATACCAGGCCCTTGGTGCCTGTTTTAAGCCATACAATACTTTCTTTAATCTGTAAACCATTTTTTCTTTGTTAGCCACCTTGAAACCTTGAGGTTGCTCGACATATATCTCTTCTTCAAGGAATCCATTTAGAAAAGCTAATTTCACATCAAGTTGGTGGGTTTTCCATTTCATTTGAACTGTTAAGGCAACAAGTAGCCTAATGGTGTCAAGCCTGGCCACTGGTGCAAAGGTCTCTAGATAGTCTAGGCCATACTTCTAGCTAAAACCTTTCACAACTAGTTTAGCTTTAAGTTTGTTCAAGCTCCCATCAGCATTATGCTTGGCTCGATAGACTCATTTTACCCCAATGACCTTTCTGTTGGCAGGTCATTCAACTAGATCCCGGGTCTGATTTTTCTCAATCATGTTGATTTCATCTATCATGGCTTGTTTCCAACCTTGCTGAACTTCAGCTTCCTCAAAACAGCTTGGTTCTATCTCAACCATATTAACACTTTCATAGATCTTAGCCAATGGTCTTGTGCCCTTGATTGGTTCATCATCAATGTCCATTTCAGGACCATTCTGATCAGCCTCAGTTTGATCTACCATAAACTCTTTAGAAACTACTTCTGGTTCATTCTTGCCCCAATTCCAGCTTGATTTCTCATCGAGCATCACATCTCTACTCACAATCACCTTGTTTGCTGAAGGATCCAAGATCCTATAGCCTTTCTTGACTGTACTGTAGCCTATCAGAACATCAGGTTGAGCCTTCTTGGCCAACTTATCCCTTTTCACTGCTAGAATATGAACATAGCATATGCTCCTAAAGATCCTTGGGTGAGCCAATGAAGGCTTGAACCTAAACCAGGCCTCGAATGGAGTCTTCTGAGCCAATGCCTTGGTTGGAAGCCTGTTTTGAAGATACACAGCAGTGTTTACTGCCTCAGCCCACAAGGTTTTGGGCAGATTCTTTTCAAACATCAGGCATCTAGCCATATCCATCAAGCTTCTATTTTTTCTTTCACTAACACCATTCTATTGAGGTGTGTAGGTATTGGTGAGCTGGTGTTTAATTCCTACTTCATCACAAAGGACTTAAAACTGAGCTGAGGTGTATTCAGTTCCATTTTCAGACCTTAGAGTTTTGAGCTTGCAACCTGTTTCAGTCTCTGCAGCAACCTTGAACTTCCAGAATATTGAGGCTACTTTTGATTTATGCTTTAGGAAATAAATCCAGCAAAATCTTGAGTGATCATCAATAAACAGAATGAAATACTTGCTGCCATTTAATTACTGAGTCTTCATGGGACTACACACATCAGTGTGCACAAGCTGCAACCTTTTTGACACTCTCCAGGCTTTGTTTGAAGGAAATGGAAGCCTGGCCTGCTTTCCTAGCTAACATACCTCACATACCTCCTCTTTTTCAACTGAGTTGATGAAGTTCTCAACCAGATCTTCTTTGGTTAACTGGACCATCGATCTGTAGTTGGCATGACCAAGCCTTTGGTGCCAAAGCTTGAATTCATTTAAAGAGACTGTATAGGCTGAGTCTGAGTCATTTGTCTAGTCAACAACAAAACTTTTATCAGCCATAGTGACTGACATGAGTCTAGATCCATTTGGATCACTAATTTGGCACTCCTTACCTTTGAATACAACTGAATAACTTTTCTCTAGCAGCTGAGCTATACTGAGCAGATTTCTGTCAATCTTAGACACCAACAACACATTTGAAACAAGCTTGTTGCCCGTGGGATTGCTTATCAGCACATCCCTTTTGCCTTTTGCCTTGATGAAGTGGCCATTACCTACTTTCACCTTTGTTTTGAAACTTCTATCAATTGACTTGAAGATGGTAGCATCTGGTGTCATATGGTTGGTGCAACCACTGTCTATGAGCCATCCCTTTGTGGCCTTTTCTTTTGCAGCTGAGCATGAGACTGCAAAAACTTGTTCTTCATAGTCACTACCTTCTTCAACTACTCGAGCTTCAGCCTTTGGCTGTTGAGGTTGATTCTGCCTTGGTTTGCCTTTGCTTTTACAAACCTTTTCAACATGGTTTATTTTTTTTGTAGTATTGGCACTGCACATCTGGTCTAAACCAGCAATTGGCTTCTAGATGACCAGGCCTTTTGCAATGCCTGTAAGGTTGTCTCTCCAAGTCATTTTGCCTTTGAAGGCAAAAGTGCTCGAGACATGTTTGGTTTTGGCTTGGAAGGCACCTTCTTGGTGCTCATCCACTCTGCTGGCTCTCCTTTGCTCTTGTGCATAAAGAGTATTGATCAGCTGATCTGTCAATGAGATGTTGGTCAAGTCCCTTGAGTCTTCGAGGGAAGATATCTTTGCCTCATACCTATCAGGTAAGGTTGAGATCACCTTCTCCACTATTCTTGCTTCACTGAACTGCTCTCCAAAGAGCCTTATGTTGTTTACCACAGCCATAATCCTATCTGAATACTGCTTGACAGTTTCTTCCTCCTTCATCTTCAAGTTCTCGAAATCCCTTCTCAAATTCAGTAGTTGTTGCTGCCTTGTTCTCTTAGTTCCTTGGAACGCCTCTTTTAATCTATCCCAGGCCTGCTTTGGTGTCTCACATGCCATGATCCTTGTGAAGATTATAGGGAATTTCAATTATTCATTCCAGGGTAAACTACACTAATTATAAATTATTAGTAAATTTTATTTTTAGTCATCCAATCATGAAAAGTTACAAAATGTCATCTAATTATTTAATTTTTTTTCTTTTTTGGTCACTAGTTAGCTAAAGGTGGTATCTTTTAAAATTGACATAATAGCAATTTTAACTCTTAATGTTCTACACAGTGTAATTTGATCTTTTTTGTAGTTTTGCTTTTCTTTGCCACCCTTTTACTTATGATGTAAAAAAAATATATCAGCTAAATTTAATTGAAAATATACAAAAAAATTAAAAATCCCAAAAATATAAATTTAATTCATCTCTGAAGCAAGCCAGTCTGTATGTGTGTGTGTGTATATTATATATATATATATATATATATATATATTGCTTCAAATTGGACAATAAGTGCCCAAAGGACCATTCTCCTGAATTGGTTTTTCGTAATTACAAGCATTGGAGAATGGCGACTCGTTGATGAGTTCTGGGAAGCTTAAGGAAGCTTTAACGTACTACGAAAGAGTAATGGAGAAGATGCCGTTTCAGGTAATTCTCCCATACGAACCACAGCTTGAATAATTGTACTTTCATGCAGACAATAAGACATCTTTGTAACTCACCACCTTCGCGGACAAAATGTGATTTTCTTGTCTGTCTCCTTTAGTTGATGGTAGAACTTTTTGGTTTTTGGTTAAATGCTCAAATTAGGGTCCAACCTTTAGGGGTAAAACCTTTTAAACTGTTCATATAATGGCCTAACTTTTACAAAAGTGCTCAAATAAAAGCTTTCCATGCACTTTAGTTTGTAGTAAAATTTAGGTGAATGTTTTAAGATGTTCTACTCATCCGGACATTCTTGCATACCGAACTAGACGTTTTAAGATCTAGTAATTTCTCTCTCAGATATCGAGTAAAGCTCTAGAGCACCGTAGCCTTTTTATCGTTGAAAAATAAATCTTATGTCAAAAAGGAATTCCATTCATTACAGCAAGTAATTAACCGTAACACGATATTCTTTTCCTTTTAGTTATTCTCTTTTGATTGTGCAGAGTGAACTTCATGGAGTAGCTGCTTTGCAGTGGTTATATGTCAAGATTCACTTAGTAGGTAACCATTTAATCTGTTGGGTCCTTAACGGAGTGCATGCATCCTTAGACTTGGGTATTACATTACTTTTTATTTGCATACAAGATGGACTATAAGCAACTGCAATTGTTCGCAGGCCGAACGAGGCTCGAGTTATGTATGAGAAGCTGCAGTCTCATCCAAATCCCAAAGTAAGCAAGAAAGCAAGCCAGTTTATGTACAGTTTCAAGGTAATTACTGATAATCAACTTATTGGTTTTGCTCCTTCATATCATCTGTATTCTTTAACCAATGTAAGCAACAAATTTTCATGTATTCGTAGGCCATGGAAATGAAGGTAACAGGCTCAAACTTTTCACTAAAGAACACAGGGTACCAAAATTACTTTGAGGCATTTATTGAAGATAAAGCCAATTATACTGCAAATGGGTCTGAATTCACAGAAGGTGCATTGAATCAAGTCCTACCATATATGATTTTACTTGTTTCTCCCATTGTTGCTGTATTGGTCATTGCTGTACAGAAAGGGTATGCAAATTAGTACTAAACCAAGGGAGACTACAACTCACACATTTTGTACATCTTTCATTATATACCTTTCCAAAATTATATAATCAAAGATTTCATTTTTCTGATTTCGTTAGTCGTGTGATGATATAATATACGAGGTTAGATTACTGTTACATAAGTCATGCGTAAGTGATTTAAATGTAATAATTTGATAATGTTAATGATTGTATCGAATTTTTCGATAATATTAATGATCATATTCTATCTAACAAAATGTATATAAGTGACTAAATTTATAATTTACCTTTAATCTTAAGTATATAAACAAAATATAAACATAAAAATAACTTTTCAGACTCTCTCAATTTTCAGTCCCTTTCGAAAAAAATTGAAGCAATTTAATTTATATCAAATTCGAAAGTGAGCAATTAAAAAGAATTAATAATAGCATTGATTTTTTTTTATCAAGATATGTAAAAATTACAAGTTAAATTTGTAAAATTAAGATTAAATTAATAAAATGTGAAAATTTTAGGGGTTAAATTTATTATTATATCAATAAATATATATAATTAACAGAAAAATGTTAACAATATGATTAGCTAGTTGAGTTGCTCACTTTCGAAATTAGAAGAAATTTAAAAGTTGTGATTTTCTTAAAAGGGATATTGAAATTGAGAGAGACCAAGGAAGAATTTTTACCAAATAAATCATTTTCTTAATTAAAGAAAAAGTAAAGCCAAACGGTGAGTTTTGGGCTTTTTTCAACGATAGTCACTCTCACCGCCTCTTACTCAGCATTTACCCAGTCACCGCTTCTATCTCAGCCTCTCACGGCGGCTCTGTCTCTCGCAGTATCCATCTCTAAATGCAATTCATCGACGGAATTCAAGGAGGGAAGAGAAGGTATAATAGAAGCTTGTTTGGCCACCGCTTTGATCTGTATTTTAATTTGTTTTCCCTTTCGGTGATTATTATTCCCTTTACTAGTTCTTTCTTATGTTTCTGCAACTTGGCTAGAACTTAATTCTTCATTTTGAGCTATAATTGAAACCATATTTAGCTGTTACAACGTCTTTTCATTGTCGTAGTGTTCGTTTTAAAGGTAGTACTCGTGTATCTGTTGAATTTTTTATTCTTTTTGTCTACGGTTAAAGATTAAGTTAGTTTCTTCTTCCCTTTATCTCGAATTACTGATTATTAATTCCTGCTTTTTATTTGCTAATGATTTCGTTACTCAAATACTTTGTTTTTGTTTGATTATATATAACGTAGTTTGGATTTGAATTATTTTGGATTCTGATATCCTACAGATAATAATAAATTAGACTTTCGAGTTTTTGCAGATTTAGATATCCGGAGATGAATTAATTCATATCTTCCGCGGACTTGAAAGTTTCAGGCAGTTTTGCTGATTTGGATAATTTGGAAAACCGCAGATAACTGACCTGCTCCTATCCTTATCTGGGAAATGAATTTGCTTGGAATTTTGATGGAAGCTTTTACTTCACTGTCAGTGAACACCATTAAAACAGGCCTTATTTGGCTTCTAAGAGTGGCATGGATAGCTGGAACACTTCCTATCCTCATAGCTTCACTCCCTTTTCCAATTCTTTATTCATTTCATACCCTTTTACTAAGCTTTGCCAAGAGGGGCAAGATTATGCCATCTTCATCCCATGTAAGAACCCTTTTTTCTTTCCTTCATATTTTTAAAGAAATTCCCATCAAATTTCATTCTTCAAACAATTTATTTTTCTTCCTGGGTTTTTGTGGCTTATGAAGAGGTTCAGAGTTCCACAGAGTTTCTTTCTGCACTTCTATTTGTTGGCTGTGGTTTGGACGACATCCTTGTTAACGTGTACCTGGTACTTTGCATACAAAGTTGCACCTTTGGGTACTGAGTCTTTGAGTTATCCTTTTGTTGCTAGTCACTTGACTGGAGGGTCACATGTTTTTTCCATACACAAGTCTTGTTTTACCTCAGCCGAAGACAGATTCAATGTTTGGAAGTCTGTGTTCTTGTTGTTGTTGATGGAAGTTCATGTCTTGAGGCGGCTTTATGAGACCTTTAACGTTTTTAACTATAGCTCTTCAGCTCGAATGCACATTTTTGGATACTTAACTGGTATCTAGTGAGTTGCTGAACACTATATGCTTCTAGTTGACTGTTGTGACTTCTTTTCTTTTTAGCTGAGCATGGTCAGTTAATGCATGAGCTTTGACTATTTTGTGCAGCGACTATTGGTTGATGTTAATAGAATCTTAAATGCCCTTGTAGTTGCATTTAGTTCTGATTGTATGATAATTGTATTGGCAGTTTTTATACAGCAGCACCTCTGTCATTGTGTACATTTTGTGTACTAGAGGCTTTTAATTTTGCAGCTGATCAAGTAGCTGAATTTAAAGTTGAAGGCCAAGAACTGGTATCAATTACGGGTTTTGATTTGTGGGGATATGTGAAACCTATAACAAGGTTTGGATGGTGCCAATGGGCTGGTGCTGCTATATTTGCTTAGGGGTGGTTCCATCAATATTGTTGTCATGCAATTCTTGTAGGTGTTTTTGCCTGTTTAAATCTATATCTGCTTGTGGGTGGTTCCAAATTTTATGGTCAATATGCATCATTGTGCTGATTTTGGAGGGTTAAATGAATTGAATGCTAAGAGAATTGATATTGATGGTTTGTTTGTCACCCAATTTTTAGGTTTTTCTTAGCAAGACTGAAAATAAAAGCTATATCAAAGTTTAAACAAGATGGGATGAACACAAGGATTCAATTTTTTGTAATGCTTTGTAACTTGTAGACACCCAGATGCTGATTTTCTGTCTTAAGTACAGGGTTCACTTAGAGAACGCGGTGATCGAACTGCTGATTATGTGATTCCTCATGGAGATTGGTTTGAAATTGTCTCAAGTCCACACTATTTAGCTGAGATGGTGATTCTTTTTCACACTCTTTTTGCGGATGCTTGTATGTTGTTGCTTTCAAAGTTATGATTGTCACTTCCTTTGCATCGTGCAGATAATATATGCTGGTCTATTGGTCGCGAGTGGAGGAACTGACTTTACCATATGGCTACTTCTTGGATTTGTGGTACTTTGTACCTCCATAACTTTGTCCCCTTTAGCTGAACACTTTGTAATTGTTAGACTCATTTGTGGCTAACTATTTCAGGTGACTAATCTTGCATTTGCCGCAGCAGAAACTCACCAGTGGTACCTCCGGAAGTTCGAGGACTACCCACATAATCGGTGGGCCATTCTTCCATTTGTTTATTAGTTCCAAAGAGACAAAAAGTTCTGAAGTATATTTAATTTAATCCTTTACAAATTAGAAAGATATAAACTATAAAAATTTAAAATTTCATCCGGCCCCCTCTAAAAAATTGTCCTGGCTTCGCCCCTGAGCTTTCTTTTCTTTTTGGTAATTCTAATCACTGTTTTAGGATATGAATTAATGTATTAAAGTTTACAAATAAAATAATAAAAGTTGCTTTCATGACTTGATTCTCTATCTGATCACCTCATGCATATCGATGGTTAGGTTTTTGATAATCACATATGATTTAAAAAGGTTAAGTTCTAGGACCGACATGCAATGAACCATCAATTGTAGATTATAGGGAATTTCAATTATTCATTCTAGGGTAAACTACACTAATCATAAGTTATTAGTAAATTTCATTTTTAATCATCCAACCATGAAAAGTTACAAAATGTCATCAAATTATTTAAATTTTTTTCTTTTTTGGTCACTAATTGGCTAAAGGTGGTATCTTTTAAAATTGACATAAAAGCAATTTTAACTCTTAAAGTTCTACACAGTGTAATTTGATCTTTTTTGTAGTTTTACTTTTCTTTGCCAGCCTTTTACTTATGATGTAAAAAAAATTATCAGTTAAATTTAATTGAAAATATACAAAAAAAATTTAAAAACTCCCAAAAATATAAGTTAATAATTTTGATTTTTTTCTCATTCTTTTGACATTTACTCTCAATGTCACAAAGAAAAGCAAATCAACAAACAAAAAGAATGACCAAATTACACAGTGTGTAAATGTTGAGGGTTAAATTATTTAGAATCAAGATTAAATTGACATAATTTATAAATGTTGATGGTTAAAGTTGTTATTATATTAATTTTAAAAGCTACAACTGTTAGCAAGTTGATAACTAAAAAAAGATAAAATTAAATAGTAGAGTGATTACTTTATAACTTTTTTATATTAATTGGGTGAGTACTTAGTTCAATTTACCCTTCATCCCATCGTAAAATTTATTGAGAGAAAAAATGATTTAGGGAACAAGAAAACATGGGAATTTTTTACAGGGGAATGGAGGGGGAGCTATCCTGTTGTTGCTCCTGCGAAGAAGAAGCAAAAACACACAGATATACTGACATTCTTGTCTTATAACAACACTGCATTTGCATGGGATGTTGTTTCATATTTATTGATTCTTTGATATCTCTTCATGATGAAAAATTGTTGTGACTCAAAGTGTATTATTGTTATTGTTAGTCTGATATATTATTATTATTATTATTTGGTCTTGATGGTACCCACAAAGCTAGTTTGTTTCCTCATGGGGAAAGATTAAGGGGGTTAGCATAAGTGGAACTACAATCATTACTAAAATATACACTTTATATTTTTTATAAAGGTGATATTATAAATCTATAATAGGATTTGAAATTTAAATTATATTTAAAATTTAAAAATTATATATATAAATAATATTATTGATTAGTGAAATTTAGATTACTTTTAATAAAATTTAAAAATATAATTTTATTTATTAAAAATGTTTTTTATTTTTATAAAAATATGATTTAAAATTTAAACATTTAATTGAAGTAATATCTTAACTAAAATATAATTTTACTTAATACTTTATGACTATTGTTGTTATATTACAACTTGACTGTTACAATGAAGTGTTATTATACAGAATGATTGTTATAGAGAGAGATGGTTGTATTACGAATCTCTCAACAAATATTAATATTAAGATTTTTTGAATTGAATTGGATCAACTGATTAGATTGGTTAAATTAGAAACCGGTCGGAGAATTAGTGCAGAGAAATGCATTGAATTGGTTGACATAAGAATTGATATGGATTAGTAGAACAAAATGATTAAACTGAATTTTTAATGATTTATTTAATGAAATTGCATGGATTATCGAATTGGTCAGACCAATTGAATTGGCAAATTAATGGCTTAACTAATTCGATCTTCAATCCGATTCTAAAAGCCTTGGTTAATATTTTTGACAGCAACGAAGCTAGAGGGGTAGGTAAATGTTTTGGCCCAAAAATGAAAAATTACCTCTTTAGTCTTTTTGAAAATTGGAAAATTTTAATTTCATTCAATAATAAAATTATATTTTCACCCTTTTTAAAATTTAGATTTTAATTATAAATACTCCAATAATAAAAGATTATAATTCAACCCTTTAAAAATTATAAAATTGTTTGGATACTAAAATATTCTAATTTCGGCTTGACCATAGACTAAAACTTCTAGAAGGCTTCATTAATTCTTTTGTGTCGTAAATTACATGCGTAAAATCGTTTCAGTACGTGGTTGGTTCTTTTTTTTTAATAATTATTTCTTAGTTAAAACATGAAACGCATAAAAATAAAAAAATTTAAGTAAAAAGAGAAAAATAATTTAAAAAAACAGTATAAAAATGTTGAAATGTTGATAAATGTTAGGTGAGGCTGGGAAAATCAAAATTGATGTACGCTTACATTCAATTTCAATTTGTTGACATTTCTAATTGCAAATTCATGTGTTTTTTTTATATTAATAATACAAAAAAATAACTACGAAAATCAAATGAAAAATCAATTATTTATGAGAATAAATCATTTAAACAGTAAAAAAACGGTGTCGTTAATTTATCAGTTGGTATTACTTATAAAAAATAATATTTTAATAAAAATAATTTTAAAAAATGTGACGTCAAAAATGTTAACGGCATCCCTCTTTCTTCTTAAATTTATGCACTTTTCATCTAATTATTATTTTTAGTTTATTAATGAAAAATACCCGTAATTTCATATTTAGTTTTTATTGAAATCTGATAAAGGGAATTAAAAAATAGGCAGGGAGGGAGGAGCGTGTGTGTAACCTCACTTTACCTTTTTATAATCACTTGCTTCCTTCCTAATCCATTTTTTCTTTTAGGGTAAATGATACTTAAGGTCACTAAACTATTGATAAATTTATATTTTAGTCATTTAACTTTAAAATTTATAATATTTTAAAATTAAGTGACGAAAACATAAATTTATTAAGAGTTCAATGATGTTAGGTGTAATTTACATTTTCTTTTATAATCATCATATTTTCTTTGAGTTAGGTATATGAATACATCTCATATGGTGATTGGCATAATACACAATATTCCAAATATTTTATTAAAGCAATAATTCTATTAACTAAAACTCAAACACCGGTTATGTTAGTGCAAGTCAGAATCTATTCTTATCTGCCACCCCCACTACTATCCCACACCAAAGCTCCAGAGCCTGAAACTGAGTCACGAGGTTCACTAAACGCTGAGATTGATTTTGGTGAAAATGTTAAACATGGCAGTGAAGTTATTTCTCAAGTAGATACCAACGAGAACGAAAAGTTTCGAAGGATTTCGGCTAAAGAAGAATCCTCACCATGGAGTTTTATTGATGGGGACAAGCAGGATGGTGTCTCGATCGCTGATATGGACGATACCATGTTTGAAGTTATTGATATGGAGTGGGATGAATGGCCAATTTCTGCTTCACAGTCCGGCGATGAAGCCTGTTCTGCAATAGAATCTGATACGAGCATCGAGGATTCATCGGAAACCGTTACGAAAAACATGGCAGAGGAGGGTGTGACCGACGATAATGAATCTACAAACGACATTGATACATGTAGCCAGGTATCTGAAACCTTATGTTATGACCAAGTTTTGGCTACTACCATGGATGAAGAACATGGGGAACCAACATCAGACGAGGAGGAAATGTTGGAGAATGGAGTTCCTGCAACAATTAATGAGGTTTCTGAAGTAGATTCTACATTTGAAGTTCCAAGTAGCGAAATTAGAGACAAAACCGGGAACGTAGATGTTGCGGGATTGGTGGTTGAAGCTAATGATGCTATTGATCAGACCCTAGAGGAACATGAAGATGCTGCAGATGGGGACACTAGGCACAAGCCAAGAAGCAAAGCTATTGCAAATGAAGAACAACCCGAAAAGCACACCGCGAAATGGACGATTGGACATGGAAGACACGACGAGAACAACGACGAATTGAAGACATTCAACCCGAGAGGACCGAATTTCCTATCTGTTGTTCCAGATACAGATAAAGAAAAAGTTCATCTAAAGCATCAAATGATGGAAGAAAGGAGAAATGCAGAGGAATGGATGTTAGATCATGCACTTCAACAAGCAGTAACCAAGCTTGGACCAGCTAAAAAAAAGAAAGTGGCATTACTTGTTGAAGCTTTTGAAACAGTCTTACCATTGCCTATAACTAAATGTGAAACTCATTTAAGGCATCATACTTCAACAGGATTTGCTCATAGCCATGGTAGAACCATTCAAGCTTGTAACTGATAGACTGTTCTATTACATGTTATTTGTTTGGTTTTTTAGTTTGTATTTGTGGGTGAGAATTATGTCTGCTGTTATGTACTTGTAATGGTGGCACTAAAGTTTATGTTTTAAATAATTAATACATCAATGTTTTTTACATGTATGTTTGAGGTATAAGAATTTTAATTATTCTTAGAATACTGAGCATGCTAAACTAATAGTAGATACACATGGGATGCATGGATGCCAAAAATGTTTGCTTTTGCCACAACATTATTGTGTATATACATGTTTATGTATACAATGTTGTTCATTGTTTCCACTTACAATGACGGGTTGTTTGTCATGTGTTGTATGTGAAAAGTAGGTAATTCTTCACGTATAAGTTTTCTTGTCTTAATTTAGTTTACGCTTAATAATTTTTTAAATATTTTTAAATGTTGGAATATTTTCAAATATTTATAGTGTTCCAATAACTATAAATGAATGGGTGTAATTAATCAAAAGATTATATTTTTTGATTTTTTGAAAAAGAATTATAACTATTTAAATAATATTATTTGAATAGTTATAATTAAATGAATAATTATGTTTTTATTTTAAAAACATTATTATTCGGAAAGGTACCTATTGATTAAAGATGTCTCTATGAAGAGACATGAAAATTTCTATAAATAGGAATCAGATTTCATTTGGAAAGAAAAAAAAATTATAATATTCTTTCTTTCTTCCTTCATTTTCTAATATTGTTAGATTGTTCTATAAAATATTACTGCAGAAATCCTTTATAGAAATTGAGTTTCTTGTCATACATTGCTCAGTGTGTAGTGGGTTATTATCGTCAGTGCAAAACGCAAATAGCCATTGGCTTCATTGTATCCTAGTGGTTAATTTGCTTGGAACTCGTTTGCACACCAAGATAGGTGGGGGCGAATATAACCTTAAAGATAGTGGTTTGATACACGCCTTGGAGCCTTGTCCTGTTTCTTCTTCTGTTCAAGTTTCGTTCGTGTGTTCGAGATTTTCCTCACCGGAGAGTTTGTACTAACAATTTTAAGGTTATAGTTCATGATGACTTCAACAAGTCGTGAAAGTGGAACACTAAGGGAGTCGGCTTCCAATTTTGTCAAACTTGATCTGTTTGATGGTGGCAATTTTCGGCAATGGCAGAAAAATATGCACTTCTTATTATCAACTTTGAAGATTGCTTATGTTTTGGATACTCCAAGACCTGAGGAGACTGAAAACGAATCTGTTGTTACAACCCGAGAAAGACAAAAATAGGACAATACTGATTACATGTGCATGGGCCACATATTGAATGGTTTATCTGATGGTTTGTTCGATACCTACCAAAATGAGGTCACTGCTAAAGAATTATGGGACAAATTAGAGACAAGATACATGACCGAAGATGCTACAAGCAAGAAATTTCTTGTTAGTCGTTTCAATAATTATCAAATGATTGATGGTCATTCTGTTATGGAATAATTTCGTGATATTGAAAAGATGTTGAATCAATTCAAACAATATGATATGAAAATGGATGAAATGATTGTTGTATCCTCCATAATAGACAAACTTCCTCCATCTTGGAAAGATTTTAAAAGAAGTCTAAAACATAAGAAAGAGGAAATATCTCTTGAGGCTTTGGAAAATCATCTTCGTATTGAAGAAGAATATCGAAAGCAAGATCAGAATCTAAATTCTGAAAATGCCAAAGTGCATGTTACGAAGGAAGTACAGACTACTAAACCATTCAAGAGAAAGTTCAAACAGACTGATAGAGCACCTAAGTTTAAAAAGAAACAAAAGGGCTCATGCTATCATTGTGGTAAGCCGGGACATTTCAAGAATAAATGTCGATTTTTAAAGAAGAAATCATCTTCTAAGGCTGATAATAACGAAAAGTTCGTTGCAATGATATCTGAAATTAATATGGCACAAGATGATAATACATGGTGGATTGATACCGGAGCAACCAAACACGTGTGCAAAGACAAAAGCATGTTCACAAAGTTCACACAATGTGAAAATGACAATGTCTTGTACATGGGAAATTTTCTACTGCAGTAATCAAAGGCAAAGGGTCCGTTGAACTACAATTCACTGGAAAGGTTTTAACCTTAAATGATGTATATTATGTACGGAAGTTAGAAAGAATTTAGTGTCCTGGAAGTTCTGTTAAATAAGTTTGGTTTCAAACTTGTTTTTTTGAAGGCGAATAAGTTTATTCTGTCTAAGGGAGGAATTTTTGTAGGAAAGGGTATATGTATGAGAGTATGTTCAAACTGAATATTATTAATAAGAATAAAAATATTATTTCTGCTTATATGGTTGAATCTTTTTGTTTATGGCATTATAGATTAGGTCATTTGAATTATAGGAAATTGAATGACATGTATAAGTTTGATTTAATTCCTGTTTTTAATAATAATATTGAAAAATGCAATACATGTATGTTGACTAAAATTACAAGAAACCCTTTCCCTAAGGTTAAAAGAAAAACTGAATTGCTTGATTTGATACATAGTGATTTATGTGACATGCATAATTCTCCTACATTAGGTGGAAAGAAATATTTTGTTACTTTTATTGATGATTGTTCTAGATTGTGTTATAATGGATATCCTCCAGTTTTAGAAGGGTATTCGGATGCTAGTTGGATTACAAGTTTGGAAGATCATGCATCTACTAGTGGATGGATCTTCATTCTTGGTGGAGGAGCCATTTCTTGGGGTTCCAAGAAACAAACATGTATTCTCGATTCCACCATGGCAAAAAAGAATTTATTGCATCGTGATTGCATCTAAAGAAGCGAGAATGGTTAAGAAATTTACTTTATGATGTACCTTTATGGCCTAAGCCAATTTCACCTATTTCTATCCGTTGTGATAGTGAGACTACTCTAGCAAAGGCATATAGTCAAGTATATAATGGAAAGTCTAGACACATTGGATTAAGACATAGTTATGTCAGACAATGTAACATCCCGAAATTGGGCCTAGAAGAATTGGGCCCAATGGGCCTTGGGCTTAGGAGTGTTTAAAATTTTTGAGAACAAGAGAATGGCATTATTTCAAGTTGGGCTTATTAGGAAGGTGATTTTGGAAATTTATGGGGTTCTAGGAAGCTTCGGGTTCAAGTTTGGCTATAGGAAAAATTTTGTGTTTAAGCCTATTAAGGAGAGAGAGTAAGTGACCTTAAAGCTTATGGAAATAAATGAGTAAATGGTTAGCATAATTGAGCAAATGGTAAAGAGGTTAAGTCATCACATGTAAGGTTTTAAGGGAAGAGGTTCAAATCTCATTGTGTGCAATTTTTTTTGACTTTTATTTTGCATGCTCTCCTTAAGTGTCGGCCAAGGTGTATATATGGTAAGGTGGACTTCTTTATTTTTGGTAAGGTGGCTAAGGAAATAAGGAAAAGTTGAGGTTGGGGAAAGAAATCAAAAGAAAAGGCAAGTATGGGGGACATGTTCGCACAAAAAGGGGAGAATGTTATGGAAAGTGTGGTTGGCAAAATTTTTTACCCATAATGTAATGCATGTGGACGGTTTTGGGGGTAGATAGGTAGCTGAAATTTTTACTTTGGAATTTGGTAAAGTCTTGGTATTGTTTTGGCCAAAATTCCTATTGCAACTTTTGTGTCATCTTCTCCCAATTTTGCTACTCCCATTGCCGAAACCTCCGAGCACAATTGTGCATTTTTATTCTTTCTTCTCTTTTGTTTGGTCAAATATTCATCTTTTGTTCATCTTTCTTGATAGTCGAGTTTCTATCATCTTCTATCTTCCCCATTTTTGTGTGTTGGACATCTCTCCTTGGTTGAATCGGGTAAGGGCTTTATTTCTACTCCTTTTTATTTTCTTCTCTTTCTAGCCGAATATATATGTTCATCACTATACGGCTATTCCACTTTGTTTCTTATCGAAATATCACTCTCTCTCTATCACTCTCATATTTGATCAACTCTTTTTCGTAGAGTTCTAGTGGGTGGCCTAATACCAAATCCTTGTCGATTTATTCGTAGTCATAAGCCAATTGGTGGGAATCAGGATTATCATAGATTAAGGTAAGGAGTCTTTTCATAGTCCTTTCGATATTGCTATTCGGTTATGGTGTTAATTGGATTTAAAGTTTGGCTAATCGATTATGTTGTTAGGCACTAAATCACTCGATACTCTCTAGTTGTGGATTTTTCAGAAATAGTGGTAAATTCGAACACCTATCTCTCGTAATAAGAGACTCGGATTGTTGGTAAGTGATATAGATTGTTAAATAATCGCAATTTTTGGATGAATTTGTAAATTGGGTTTTGGACTAATTGTTGACTGATTGTATCTTTAGGTGCCGCGGAGAATATTGTGTTACAAATTCCGAATAAGGTGTGTAATCCCGTACCTTCCGAAAACATGTTTGAAATGGTGTGAAATCTCACCTCTCTGAAAGTTTGTATGCTATGTTTTGTGATTCGGTCGAAATACCAAAGAAAATCGGAAATCGGCATCCGGGATCACTCGGGCGCGCGTAGGTTCATAGTGGTAACCATGTTTTTGTAATAAACAGTTTTGGTCAGTGGCAGTGACGTGATTTTGAAAAATCATGAAAAATAGAATAAATGGAATTAGAAGTGAATAAGATATCAAATTAAAGCTTACTGTGTTTATTTTGATATGGAAGAAACGGAGAAGGAAATGGAATTTTATATTCTGAGATATCTTAATTTTAGTGAGACTGGTTCTGATTAACTTCGTGGTTCCCTGATCTGTTTTGGAAAAATCATATAAAATTGTACAAAGTTAATTATGGGTTATAATTTCTATGTATGGATTCCTTAGTGAGCCTATTTTCATTAGAAACAAGTGGGAGCAATATATGAAAACCGTACAGTGAGATATTTGAAATTAAGGAAAGAAAGGTCATAATCGTTGGACAGTGAAACAAGGGAAAATTTAAGGAATAAACTGTACTAAATGGTTAAGACAAAAATTCTAGAAAAATTGTAGTAAGAAGATATATGAGTCTAGTTTCAAGAAAAATTTATGGATTTAGATTTCGAGTTTCCTAACCCAAGTTATAATCAAGTTAGTCAGTATGACGCAGATGGACAGTTTCAATTGTTTATGCCCAAATTAGTAGTTAAGTCACGAATTACGAAATTGCCCTTATGGGCCAAATTACGAAAATGCCCCTATGGGCTGATTTGATAAGATTGCCTTAATGGACTGATTTGATATATTGCCTTAATGGGCCAATTCGATATAATTTGTTATATGGGCCAAATTGATATGTGATAAAATGGGCCGGTTTTATATTTTGCCCTAATGGGCCGATTGATGCAAAAGAGTAAATGGGCCTTGGTATTGGAAATAATTTTTGAATTTTAATCGTTGTTATACTGTAAAGATTTTGATTTGATATGTACAATGCATATACATTATTTTGCATGGGATGGGAAAATATGATGAAGAGAAGTTCTGGTGGCTCTGCTACATAATTTGATGACTCTGTCACAATCTGTCTGGTGGCTCTGCCACATAATTTGGTGACTCTGTCACAATCTGTCTGGTGGCTTCGCCACAAATTCTGATATTATAAATGGCTTAATGCCTGCGATTGGTGTGTTGGCGGGGTGGGTTGACTTGATCCCCACAGGTGTGTTGGTTTGTTCGGGTGGTGTGTAGCAGATGGAATACTAGGTTTGGTTTGGGAATTGCATTTCATATACATGTTATATTCGATACATTATTATTATTGTATATGGGCTTAGGCCCAAATAATTGCTTAATGGGATTTTGGCCCAGTGGACAACGGTAAGTGGGTTACACACACTACAACAAAACAGACTTGGGCCATGGATGACTCGGTGGAGGCCGTACTTCAGAAATGGTGTTATTAAATTTTAAATTTCTATTTCTGTTTATTTTATTATTTTTCTATATTGGTTTAAGTTGCAACAAGGCCTCTAGAGTATTTTATTATTTGCTTTATGGTTGATATACTTATTATTTTGCTTAATTTGTTTTAAATGAGAATTTTTCTAAAAACTTAAATAAAGGTTTTCCAAAATCGGTTAACAAATGAATTTCATAATAAACTTTATAAATATTTTAACACGGAAGTTATTTTCTCGAACTATCAAACAATATTTTAAAAAGTCACAGTTTTAAAGTTCACTATCTTGATTGTTGACTTATCAATCAATCTCTCAAAAATACTTGTATTTTATCTATGTTTCCGCAACGATTTCAAAATACTTCTGCAACTCTATTTCTAAACATCACTTATTTGTAAATCGTTTATTTCAAATATGTTTTCGCCACCAAAAAGGTTTTTTTTTAAAGATAATTACGTTTTCAAGTAGTTAACATTTGCTTAAGTGTTTTGGGTTTTAACAGAGGCTGAAATTTTCAAACGAGTTTTTTTTTGTGACACGCCAGATTCGGGCCTAACTTCTAGGCCGGGTTTGGGGTGTTACAGACAATTAATCTCTGATGGAGTGATCACTATTAATTATGTGAGGTCAAGTGAAAATTTGGCGGATCCTTTGACAAAAAGTCTTGCTAGAGATGCAGTAAAAAGGACCTCAAAAGGGATGGGAATCAAGCCCATTAATTAGAGTCATCCATGATGGAAACTCGACTCAACGCTTGGTATAACGTCAAGTCTTGAGTTCAATGAGACAAAGTACATCATTAGTATGTGACTGTTAGCACTATAAATAAATCCATCCTAAGATTAAAGTGCTAGGTACCCGTAATGATAAGGGAAGGATGAGTAATGTACTCTTAATGGACCCATAACATAAATATGTGAGTGGAAGTGTGGCCACTTCTAGGAGCTCAAGGGCTTGGCTCTGACAGCACTCTTGAAAAGAGGACACAGACACATGGCGATAATAGTGTCCCTAGATACTATGCATTGACCAATGTTGAAATCATTGTGTGAGATGTGTTCGGTTAATCAAATGAAATAATTGATTCAAAGCTTAGTCTACCATGCAATTTCGATTAACTTTAACATGTTTTCACTAAGTGAAGGTTCAATCGTAAGATACCTTCTTTTATGCAAATTGATTTCCAAGAATATCAAAATCTAAAATATTTTGAAAATGGGGGGAGATTGTTGGAACATTTTCAAATATTTATAGTGTTCCAATAACAATAATTGAATGGGTGTAATTAATCAAAAGATTATATTTTTTGATTTTTTGAAAAAGAATTATAACTATTTAAATAATATTATTTGAATAGTTATAATTAAATTTATGTTTTTATTTTAAAAATATTATTATTCGGAAAGGTACCTATTGATTAAAGATGTCTCTATGAAAAGATATGAAAATTCCTATAAATAGGAATCAGATTTCATTTGGAAATAAAAAAAAATTATAATATTCTTTCTTTCTTCCTTCATTTTCTAATATTGTTAGATTGTTTTATAAAGTATTATTGTAGAAATCCTTTATAGAAATTGAGTTTCTTGTCATACATTGCTCAGTGTGTAGTGGGCTATTCTCGTCAGTGCAAAACGCAAATAGCCATTGGCTTCATTGTATCCTCGAGGTTAATTTGCATGGAACTCGTTTGCACACCAAGATAGGTGGGGGCGAATATAACCTTAAAGATAGTGGTTTGATACACGCCTTGGAGCATTGTCCTATTTTTTCTTCTATTCGAGTTTCGTTCGTGTGCTCTAGATTTTCCTCACCGGAGAGTTTGTACTAACATTAAATAGATATATTTGTTTAACATTTTTAACACTTAAAATTAGATTATGATTTAAATGTATAAATAAAATTTTGATTTTGATTTAATGGTAACTTCCAGCACTCACAACACGTGAACCAAATTGCTTGCATTACTAAAATAGATGAAACGTTGATGCCTGTCTGTCTATTTATCCATCAAACAAGTGGACTAGTAAATGCGAACTCAAACAATATTTTTTCTCCTCTGTAATGGGGTTTTCAAGGACAAGATCATACTCTCTTATTGCTCTTAGCTTTCTCACCATTTCCTTTCTATGTTCAGAAAATGCCAATGGTTGTTGCAATGTATACAAAGGTAAGTGGATGTATGACAGCTCCTATCCTCTCTACGATTCATCAGCCTGTCCTTTCATCCACAAGGAGTTTAACTGCCTCAAGTATGGCCGCCCTGATCATCTTTACCTAAAATATAGATGGCAACCAAGCAAGTGTAATTTGCCAAGGTACATATCTCTCACCGCCCTCAAAGTTTGATCTGCATGGCTATTAGCTTAATGGAACAAATGACAGGTTTGATGGGACGCATTTGTTGAGGAGATTAAAGGGCAAGAAGATAATGTTTATTGGGGACTCCATAAGTATAAACCAATGGCAGTCTCTGTTATGCATGCTTCACGCTGCAGTGCCTACTACATCTGGTATAATCACACAAGACTTGCATAATCACACTGTTTCCACTGTTACTTTCAAGGTAATCAATTTATTCTATCCATACATACACAAATACATGTATGTATAGGTAACTAACTATGGTCTATGTATATGGTGGACTAAAACTTTCAGCATTATAAGGTATCCGTGATGCTATTTCGTTCGTTGTACTTAGTAGACGTTGATAAGGAAACAATTGGCAGAGTTCTGAAACTGAATTCTGTAAGGAATGGAAATCTATGGAAAGAAATTGATGTTTTGATATTCAACACTTGGCATTGGTGGCACCGTAGAGGACTGAAGCAACAGTATGAGCTCTACAAAAATAAGTATAATCTGATTAACTGATGACTTTTAGTAAGAGCTAAAGATCTGTAATTGTTAACTGCAGATGGGATTATGTGCAATTTGATGGTAAGATTCGTAAGGACATTGATCGCACGGTTGCTTTTCGTACAGCTTTGAGAACATGGGCTAAATGGGTTGATTCAGATGTGGATACCAATAGGACTAAAGTTATATTTCAAGGAATTTCCCCTTCTCACTACAAGTGAGCTGTTTTCCCTGTTGCGATATATTTGTTCTGTATCGGCCTTCCGATTACTAGTCTCTTGTTTATGTATGTATCAGTGGCATAGATTGGAATGAGCCAGGAGTAAGGAATTGTTCAAGGCAGACGACACCATTCAAGGGATCGATTTATCCAACTGGTTTGCCTCTGGCAGAGTACATAGTTAAAGAGGTCATAAGGAACATCAAGAAACCTGTTCATTTGCTTGATATTACGATGCTCTCTCAATTAAGAAAAGATGCACATCCTAGCTCTTACAATGACTTCAACGGCATGGATTGCACCCACTGGTGTGTTGCCGGCCTCCCTGATACATGGAATCTACTTCTGTATGCAGCTCTCATCAAATAGCAGAGAAATTTGGTTCAGGCACTAGCCACCCAACATATATGTGGTCTCTTTAAATTTTTTATTTTGCTTACTCAAAAAAGATCATAAGATTAAACATTGAAAATATAATAAATTTGTTTTACTTCTGCTTGCAGTTCTCAATTATGCATGTGATGTAATTCAATTATTTATGGCATTGGTTTGTTTTTTTCTTGCTTTAGATTGTTTCTCCTATTGACTTAAAAAAAAAAGAGAATTGGTGTTATTATCATTTATATTTTTGTTTGGATGAATATGAGAATCCTGGGATTGAAGGAGATATTAGCTTCAACTTTTCATCAAAATACTATTACATAATATTCTTTATAGAGAGAACAAAAAAGATGAAACAAGCACACACAAAATGAGTAGCAATCTTAATTAAATCGTCTAATCCCCCAAGCTGATACAAAAATACCAGCAAAAAGTATAATGTGGCTGAAATACATCCATAAAACTGGGGTAAACCTTACTACTAAAAGTTTTCATGTTTGTAATTCCCAGTGCCAAACATGATGCACTTCAAAATCAATACTTAGGTTATAATGTGAAATGCAACAGTTCAATAGTGGATTTGCAAAAACTGAATAAAGGAAAGTGGACGCCCCCATACTCCAATAGAGCAACTTAACCTACAATGAAAAAGGCATTTACATGGTCACTTTGTAAAGCAGTAGTTAAGCCATGATGAAAATAGAAGAGTAAATTACCATTTGGTTTGAATTGAAATGAAACTGAGCTTGTCTCACACGCACCCCAACATATTTCCTTATTCCAGTTGGAGCTACTGATCAGTAACCTCGATCGCTTGAGAATTTTGCACATTCTGTACGTGCGTGGTCAAAAGAAACAATTATAAAGAAAGGTAAAACCAACGTTATCAAAAGTAAAACACTTTAAATCCTTTATAATGATTGGTACCATTTCATCGAACATATGCTTTATGGTAGTGTTAAGGTCGCCTTCCCACTGCAGTTCACCGTCCTCATCTCTTGTTAAGTGCATTTGTTCCAGCCTTGATGTGCTTAACTCTCCTTGACAGAAATTCTTCATTTTTGGGCACTCTGTCACTATCACCATTTGCAAGACTGGGAACTCCAATGAGTGATGCGCCAATGAAAAGCTTGCTAGACTTGGCAGATGACTTAGTTTCAAATACTTCAGCTTGGGAAAAACAATGCTGTCCTTTAAGTCTTCACCTTCACATGATATGATTTCTTCTATCAACTCACAATCAGCTATGCTCAATCTTTCTAGTAGCATCAGGCTCTTAGCTATCGAGCATGCCATTAGATTGATGAATCCATGGCATCTTGAAACTTCCATACTTAATAGGTTTTTGAAAGACAACAAAAATGGCTCTAAAGTCTTTAATGTTAGCTCTGGAAGTTGAGACAACCTTAACGCCTCTAACTGATAGCATGACGATGTGTGCCTTTCCCCATTGATGAGTCCTCCAGACAAAGTCTTTAATGTCAACTCTGGAAGTTCAGACAAGCTTAATTCCTTTAACTGAGAGAATGCTGATGTATGTGTTTCCTTGTGGCTGAGTCCTTCAGACCGGACTATTTCAGAAATGGAAGCATTGTTTATAACAAGCTTCTGAAGCTTTGGTAGTGAGCAAATGAAGGAATATGGAAGAGTAGTGGATGCCTCAGGAAAGAATTGGAGGTTAAGAAGTTCGAGGTTTGGGAAACACTGCAATGAGAGTTGTCCATCACATATCCCCTTCATCATATCACTCGTCTTCAGTGTTAATTCTTGTAAAACAGGGAAAGTTTTCTGGACACCAACAAATATATTAAACATGGATTAAAAAGTTTTAAATTTAAGAGAGAAGGTGAGAATATTAGTTAGTTGAAAAGGTGTTAATTCTCATTTGATTTGGATGTAATCTCAAGGAATGAAGATGGAATATCAACTATAAATGAAGATACCTCATTGACGCAAAACAAGGGTTGTTGGTTTGGGATTTCAACCTCACCAAATATCTGTGCTTTGGGGCATTCAATAACCTCCATTTGTTTCAACGATGGCCATTGGGTGGTATGCATATTCAAACTCCGCACCTTATCCAGTACAAGGTACGTTGCACGGGGAAATACAAACTTGGCCGTCACTGTTTCTGCCATAGTAGACCGAGGTTCATCTCCAGATACAGATTCAGAGATGAATGTTTTCAGCAGAGGGCAATTTCTTAGTCTTATATCTGTCAAGCATGGGAATTCAGAGTAATTTTGAAAGCCGAAACTTGTGAGTTTGGGAAGGTCTTCCAGCCACAGGGACTGTAGTTGAGAGAAAATCGTATGATTCCTCCATTGATCTTCTGTAGCCAATCCATCCGTAAAGATTACTTGTTCCATCATATGACAATCCTTAATTTCAAGGAGTCGGAGTGGCACAAGATCTTTTAGTAAGAAAGAGGGAAACAGGTATTTCAAATTGTGACACCCTTCCACTCGCAAGATATACAAGTGTGTGAGAGATGAGGAAGATGGGTGGTGCCATATCATATGAATGTCAATGGAGGACAAAGTCAAACGCTTCAAATTGGGAATGAGAACCTGCAGACATATATAAATGTCATAAAAAGATAACATAAGTCTTCCTTCTTTACATACAAATACAAATTGAATCAAAATGAGAAGAAGAAATGATAAAATGAAGAGAAAAGTGAAAGATGGAGAGAGAGAAGTGATCAAATGAAGAGCTGCATAAATCCAACATCATTCAATTTTGGAATTAAAAAGGAATGTCTTTTTCTACTAAAACCTCAACAGCCTTTCTTTTTCTATCCTTAATTCAACAAGTGTTGAAATAACTGAAGATTTTGTTTCATATTTTTCATACTCAACAACCTCATTTCTATCTTTTCTGCTATCAATTCCCCCACTATTTATCTATTCCATTCTCATCACTATTTATATATATACTCATGACTTCATCAAATAGAAAGAAGATATGAAAAAATATTGACTACCAAACTGACCTTGTCGCAGAATAAAGCGGCAGGATTATCTTCCACGTCTTGCTTGTCAATCACTTTTTCACTCTTTCTTGAAATTGAAGAAGATAATACCGTCATTTTTGGACAATCATCTATCTTAATATCACGCAACTCTGGAAATTCAAGAGCTCGACTTCCCAAATAAAAATTTGTCAAGTTGGAACACGTCTCTATTTTTACAGTGGAGAGATTAGGAAATGTGAACTCACATGTCGTTGCTTCCTCCTCGTCTTCCCTAATCACTTGTTCCATGATACTGCATTCTTTTACTTTTATTACCCTTAGTTCCTTGAGGCTCAAAAGCATAGACGGGGTAAAAATGTATTCCAAGCTGCTACATTTATAAAACACCATTTTCGTAATGTTCCGCAACTCCAAAATTTCTCGAGGGTTTCTTTGCCATATGTCTAACTCTGAAAACGTGTCAGAAATGGTCAAATCCTGTAAGCCAGACAAATCCTGTACGCCATACAAATCCATCCATATTATTACACTCATAATTCAAAATAAACACTCTTCATTAGTTATTCAACAATGAAAGAATAAGAAAGAAAATCGAGCACTAACATTCATTGTTTTAGGACAAGAAAGCTAGATAGCATTATGAATTAACTCCTTACCTTTTCTATGTACAACTGTTGTATGGTGGTATTCAGGTCACCTGCCCAACATCCTTTTATAGCATAAACCCCTTGTTTTACTATTTGTAATTGTGGGGTGCTTAAAACTCCCTCAGAAAAGATCTTCAATTTAGGACACCATTCCACAACTACTTCTTCCAAACAAGGAAAGTTAAAGGTGTAACTCCCTCGACAAAAGCTTGTGAGGCTTTGTAGATTGCTTAGTTTTAAACATTTCAATCTACCAACAACTACTGTTTGATGGCAGTCTCCCACGTGTGCCACTATTTCTGTCATTTTAGTGCAGTGGCTAACCTCCATGGTTGTTAATTGCACCAGACTCTCAACTACTAAGGGTGTAAATAAGCTTGTCATCATTGGGCAACATGACACCTCTAAAGTTGTGAGATTTTTAAAAGATAATGAGGAGGCTCCAATATTGATCAAATCATCACACCAATGAATTGTGAGTGTTTGGAGATTAGAAAGAATATGGCCAAGCTCTGAATCTTTCCTCCACATACGCTGCAGATTTTTGAGATTACACAATTTCAATTTTATTATTCGTGACGGAGTCCCAACGTCTCCCTTACAAGGGAGTCCATCTCTGAAACTAAAACACCGAATATCAAGACTTTCCAGATTGCATATTTTTCTCAGGAAAGGAAATATAGGAAAAACTCCATTGAAGCCACCATTCACTTTAAGAACTTTAACGCGGGGAAACAAGTTCGGTGGAGACTGGTCTTCAACACTAAGATGTAACTCAAGTTGTTCTAAATTGGGAAAGACCTAGGAAACCAATTAAACATTAACAGATGAAGCTCAATGTACTTGATGTACATGCTTAAATAAAACTAATGTACAGTAATAGGATTTTTTTATTATTTAATTTTAAGAAATCAGAATAGCTTATAAATGAAAACTGATAAATAAAAAAAAGACAAGTCGAAAATAAAAAGACAAGAAATCATAGTTTCTGATTAAAACAAAAGGTTTTAAAAGGCTAATATAATAATACATGACACTTGTACTTCCTTAATTGCTTTCAACACAATAAGCTCTTCTCTCACTCACTTTCTTTCCATCTTACATTTTTTTTTTTTTATGGTTAGATGCTCAAATTAGTCCCAATCTTTTAGAGGTTGTTCACATAACCTTTATAAAAATCTTTAAATAAAGTCTTTACACGTACTTTAACCTAATATGAGTAAAAGAAACAGGTGAATTTTAACGTATTTAGAATAAAATATATGACAATTGAATCAAATATTGCTTGAAAATAAAAGAAAATAATAAAAATATAGTTTGAAACCTAATATACAACATTTGAGAAATCTTTATTTGAGTACTTTTAAAAAGATTTGACTCTTATTTGCACACTTTCAAAACGTTTTGGTCCTTATTTGAGCACTTTGAAAGGTTAAGCTTTCATTTGAACATTTTTGTAAAACTTAGGCCCTTATATGACCATTTTGAAATATTTGACTCATATGCAATTAACCTTTAAAAGGTTGGGCTTTTATTTGAAAATTTAACCTTTTTTATCCTTGTTCGGGTGTTTCTTTCTATTTTTTTTCAAAAAAAAAGAAAAAGAAAAAAGAAAAGGTAAACTACACTTATGGTCAATCTAAAGTAAGATCTATCTTATTTTGATCACTCTAAATTTTTTTCTCAATTCAACCACTCTAAATAAGATAATTGTACGAATTAATCGCTACCGTTAAAATTTTCACTTTATTTTAATAGATTGTTGGTGTAGCATATTAGTCCATTGAACGATTGACATGTGACTTTTTTTTTTGGCTTTTAACTAAAGAGTTAAGCAGGGAAAGTTTTGGACTAATTATAGGAATGTTTCTAATTTTTTTTATGTACTTTTTGTGATTTTTTTTAATATTTTTGAATTTATATAACTTTTTATTTATATAAAACATATTAATTTTTGGGTTCAAGACCAAATTGATAGAATATGTAAATATTGAGTGCTAAATATATCAAAATTTTAGAATCAAGACTATTTATCACCCTTTAACATTAAATAAGAGTGTGATTGATAAACCATTAAAAAATTTCATTTTATTGAAAATGAAAAATTTCAACATTTAAATTTTTAATTGCGTTTGAGAACCATATCAATATTTTACTTAATATAAATTTCTTTTAAAAAAATGTTAGAATATAATAAGTAGATAACTGTTTATCACTTAATGTGAAAAAATAGTAAGTTGATTTTACTTTTCAAAATCTTATTTTTGGAATAAATTATTTCCTCATTTTTTTTGAAAAATAAAAAATTTTAACTTTTATTTAAAGATAATATGAAAGTATGAATAGTTAAAATATTATCATAATAATATTAATTATAATTTAAAAGAATGAATATTATGTAACTTCATAATTAAATTGATGGTCCGATTAAGGTTGATTCTAACTCAAGTAAAGTGTTTAAATATAAATAGTAGTGTAATATAAGACTTCAGTTAATTAAATTGCATTATAACAACATAAGATGCATGTGGTGATGAAAAGAAATATATTTGTAATGATATACATACCTCTTCCACCGCCAAAACTGCCTCCCCATTTCCCTCCCTTTCTTGGATTCTAACATCTACTAAACCCATTAACATTAGCAAACCAGAACCATCTGTGGTCCATTTTTTCAACATTGGCCACACAATTGTATGTTGCCCTTTATAGAAACATTTGAGCTCTTTTAGGGATGTAACCTTAAGTGAAGACACTTTGGGAAACTCAAATCTCACAGGTTGATCCTCTACTCCTTTCCCTTCCGATACAATCTCCTCCACCCCACAATCACTTATGCTTAAATCTTCAAGTTGTAAAAGATGTTTGGCTATTGACGCTGGAAATAGATTTTTCAAAATCTCACACTCTGAAACACTTAATTCTCGTAGATTTTGAAAAGAATCTGGTGGTAGGTCAGTATAAAATATCATCTTCACATTACTCAACTCGGAGATTGTCATCGTTTCCAAGCTAGGAACAGCAACCTATTCATATATATAATTCATGCCCATATGAAAGTTAGCTCATATAATGCAGGCCAACAAAAAGAAAAAGGACGAATCAAGTGAATCATATAAGAGTGTAAGACTAATGAAATAAATAAATCACCTTCTCATTGAAGAGAGTATGCATGCCCGACCCAATACTGCTTTCACTAATGAATTCTTTTAATTTCGGGCAATTCTTAATCTCCAACTTTTTCAACAAAGGGAATTTGATATTATAATTTCCAAAGCAGAAGAAGATGAGGTTTGGAATATCCTTTATATGCAGGGAATTTAATTGAGGGAAACAAATCACATCTTCCCTTTCTTCTTCTTCTACTATTTCTTTTGTAAATATTATCTCCCTTAAGCACATGCAATCCGCTATCTCAAAGCGTTGGAGCTGCTCCAGCCTTCTGGCGACAGAGGGTGATAACAGATGCTCCAAGTTACCGCATCCATTGATGATCAACCTCCTCAAATTCGAAATCCAAAGACTTGTCTGGTTGTGCCATATTGTTTTAGTGTTAATAAAACACCAATTGCAAGCTTTTCGGAAAACAAATTGCACACATTTACACAAAATTCTTTTCTTTTTTTTTCTTAATCTTAAATTTTGTGTATGGAATTGAGTTTGGATTTTCATTGGGGTTCAAATTTATTTTTTAGTCTTGAAAATTATTGTATGATTATTTATTTTTATTATTAAAAAATGTAATGAATATTTTTTGATGGTGTTACTAAATAGTTACTAAATATGAACAAAGCTAAACAAATACCTGTTTATTGAAAAGTGGTACCGGCTCGGAACTTGTGGAATACTCCTTCATTCTGATAATGACATCAACTCTCTTTAAATTTGGAAATTCTTGTCCATTATTTAACTCCGCAAGTATACTCTTGATGCCTTCAAGTCCCTTTAGGTCAAGATACAAATCTTCACTCCTTTTCAGCAACATTTTCACCCCATTGTTCGAAGAAATATTTGTATATATCTTGAGCTTCAATGTTCTCGAATATTCATATTTTGAATACAACTCGAATTCAGGATAATCACCTACGAGAATCTTATATCTATCCAATGTCTCAATGAATCCATGCTTTGGAATCATTTGAACATCAGGAATATTAACATGTAAAATAGTTAGACGAGACAAATTGTTTAATTCATCAAGATGTGCATTTCTCCTTCCGTTGCCGACTACTCCTCCATTTTCCCATTCAGCAAAGCTTCCCTCCATATATAATTCTTCTAAATTAGACAAACTTGATAAGACATTTGGCGGAATGATTTTGAGTGCTCTACACCCACTCAAATCTAACAATCTTAACCGACTCAATTGTACTAGCTTCTTGGGTAATTCTTTGATCCTTGAGAAGGCAAGGTCAAGGATTTCTAAATTTTTGAGCTCTCCAATGATTGTTATGTCTTCAACTGGACGTCTTCTTAAACACAACATGCGAAGATTTATGAGGTGATTAATTGACTCAGGTAGGTTAATTGACTCCAGTAGGTAGGAAAATGAAGGTCCTTGAGGTAAATCCAAGACTCTGAGACTTTCAATTCGTTTGAAAAAATCGGGAGGAATTTCCACTGAACCATAATGGGTCATACGGAAAAAGGAAAGACCTGAACACTCCAACTCCTTAGGAAGCTCCGTTATAATTTGAGGACAAGTTAAGCTTATCCTCCTCCAGCTGTTCATTTTCTCCTTATCGGACCACTCCATTGGAACATGATCTCTCAAAACAAGCATATGGTAGTCCCTCGATGCGATAGCTAAAGCAGCATCCCAAACAACATCATGGATATCAAAGTGCTCATCATTATAACTATCAAGCAACAAGGAAGACGCTTTGAGATTAGCCACAACCGTCAATACTTTATTTCTAGCTTCTTCCATAGTGTTGAAACCACCAAATAAACCCAAACCCACAGTATATCTCATCAACTTCTCAACCAGACCATTATGGCCTATTACACAGCAAAGCAAGAAAGTCAGCTTAACTTCCTCACTTTCTAAATAATTAAAACTCCACTCTATAGCTGAATATGCTGCAGTTATCCCCGTGAAGTTGCTTGATGAAGGCCTCTCTAGTTCTCGTAAAGCATTCTTCCACTCGAACAATCTTTTGTTTCTTAAAGCCCCTGCAACTGTCGCAATGGCAATCGGTAATCCTGCACATTTTTCGACTACTTTCTTAGCTATAGGTTTCCAATCACAACTTTCAACACAGTCGCCAGCCTTCTTCTTGAAGAGGTCCCAGGCTTCCAGTTCATTTAGAAACCCTACTGCAAAACATTTCTGAGCACCCATCTCATTTGATAAAATGTTGAGCTCTCTAGAAGTTAGCAGAAGCTTGCATCCCTTGTGTTCATCTCCCAAAGGAATCCCAACTTCCTCAATATCTATTTTTGCCCAAATATCATCCAATACGACCAGAATCCTCTCCTCTTTCTTCAATCGTTCTCGTAGTCGAAGTGCCTTTCCAACCATACTTTGCTCCTCCAATTTCAAACCCAATAAATCTGCAATTTGGTTCTGAATTTTCTCAATATCAATGGCTTGAGTTACGGTTGCTATGACAACCGAATCAAATGACTTGCCCTTGACTTTTCTAGCGATTTCTTTGACTAGCATTGTTTTTCCGATCCCACCCATACCGTGCACCCCAAAAACGCTGACATTATCATTTAGAGCCTCCATTATTTCATTCAAAACCGACGTTCTTGACTCGAATTCCTCGTAATCTTTAACTGGTGGGACAGTGATACTCTGTAAAGGTACAGGATAAGAAACACCGTCAAACTTGCCCTGTTCAAGTAGCTCGGCAACAGCCTTCGCCTCCTCTGCAGCTTTCAGGCTATGCTTGTAACGAGTCCAAAAATTAGGACACAAACCAATGAAACACTTTTTCTTTGCTTTTTCTTCATCTTGCATCACCTTCTCTACTTGTTCAAGTATCTTCCTGTCCACTGCCGACATCCAGTTGTTAACATCACGATAGATCTCTTTGCCGCTTCGTAAATCAGCCTCAACAGAACGCTGCACTCTCTCCCTTGCATCTTTCAGCTTCTCAGCTTGGTCCTTGAGGGTCTCAACATTTTGCTGATGATTGGAAAGGTATTTGACATGGTTTATGATAGGAGAAATCGTATACTCTGCAGCTTTAGTGAAAATAGAGCTAACGATGCCAATAACGAACTCCATTGAGAGAGCAAACAGCAAGTAAACTGAAAAACCACAGCCACAACAGAAATCAAAATAAAAGCAGAAGAAAAAATACAAATGAAAAAGAGCAGAAAGTAAAGGTTCATTATAGTAAGAAGTAAGAGCAAAAGAAAGCAGATGGCGTACCTTTCCAAAATATAAGAGAAGGAAGGATTCAGCGATTAATTCTTCCAAAATTATAATTTTGCTTTCTTTTCTCTTAACAGAGTAAAGCGAGTAGTAATTTGACAAAGGCAACTCAATCTAAAAATTAGTAACTTTCAATTTGAAAGTTTAACCCTAGTTTGACTAACAAGTATAATAATATATTTAGTCTTTAATATTTTTATATTTTATTAATTTAATTCTAATTTTAATAATTTAATAAATTTAACTTTTATATTTATAAATTTTATCAATTTAATATTCAAACTTTTTAACTTAAGTTTTCAACTTTTAAAACAGTGGCTTTCCACATCTTTTAATTATTTTATTTATAGTTTAAATAATTTAATTATGTATATAATTATTTTTATTTATATTTTTAAGAAGTTAATATTATAACTTAACTAAACATAAAGAATACAAAATTTAATAATATAATCTGCATCAGGCTTCGACTCCTCTTCAGCTTTCAAGCTAAGCTTGTAAGGGGTCCAAAAATTAGGACACAATCACACAAACCAACGGAACACTTTTTCTTTTCTTTTTCTTCATCTTGCATCACTTTCTCCACTTGTTCAGGGATCTTCCTGTCCACTGCAGACAACCATTTGTCACCATCGCTTTCGATCTCTTTGCCGTTTCGTAAAGCTGCATCAACAGAATGCTGCACTCTGTCCCTTGCATCTCATGATGTTAAAACTCAAGTATTTTTTTATTTTTATTTTTTTGAGATTCTTCTTATTCTAATATCCTTCAATGTTCCCTATTTAAATTTACCTCTCAAACAATTAACTTGAGAAAATTTTATTGTACCGGCAATCAAACATTTATCTAGAATAATCATCAAATAGGATGAAGAACATGGTGGACGCCTGGATTGTCATTAAAAGCTTAATTTTTTTTAAAGTAATAATTGATGCACATGCCCACCATTTTTTATTAAAAAAATATAAAGTGAGACTTAAAGTAAATAATGCACTTTGCCACCACTTTCTACATTTCATATTATTAATCAAATTTGCTTAAGAAAAACACTCTCCCTAATCTTTAAATTAAAGAAAAAAAAAGGTGCTTAAACACATCTTTTTCTGAGTATTATAATAACATCATATCATGGTTTTCATTAACCAGTTGTTTGGTATGGAACTCTGCAATCAACCCAAGGGTTGATTTTAGAAAATAATTGTTGTGAATGTGTCCAATTGGGCAGCTACACAAATGTAGGAATGAAGGCACCACATAATTGTATTGCAGATATATGATGCCCACTTGCTTTTAATCTTCAATTATGACTCATAATTTTTTGTTGAATGTTTAATTCAAAGATTAGTAGATAAATTTTTTGACCTTCTATGTTTTCTTTTCAATTTTATTTGTCAAAATGTTATAATTAAAATATTTATAATTTTGATTGTCTTTTATCCATTATTATTCAATACAGGATAAAAATTTTATTTTGCTTCCCAAAGATTTATAACTTTGATTGTGTTTTATCCATCCCAATATAAAATTTTTGGTTCCGCTCAAAAAGAGAGTAAATGATTGTCAAGAGAATAAAGTTGTTTTTGTTCAAGTCCTTTATCTTATAATCTTACTTTATCCTATTGATGTTGGATCGAATAATAATTATGTCGATTTGTAAAGACTTTTTTCACTACTTAAATCCAAATTAATTAACTCAATAAATTAAAACAATTTCATCATTAAAGAGCCTTCACTTGATTGGTTTTCATTTAAAAAAATTAATAATCTTTTAAGAATTAATAAAAATTTAAATTTTAAATTTAAATTTAAATTTAAAATAATTTTTTATTTATAATTTTATCTAAATATAAATTAAGAGTGCAAATAAGACATCGTGTAACGGCCTAATTTTCAGTGGTGTCGGAAATGGTGATATGAGTTCACTAAATCCGACAAGTAAGATTGAATAAGATAGTAATTTAATATTTATGAGTCAAGTGAGAATTTAGAAGAATTTGAGGATTGGTGAATTTGGTGAATTAAAAGAATTTATTAGGTCAAATGAGTCAAAAACGAGGTATCGAGACCTAGAATTTGAAAATCAAGCCATAAATATTTTTAGAAATATTTATGGAGTGTTATTAAGTTAGTATTAAAGTTTGGTTGAGAAATTTAAATGTTTGGGTAGTCAATTAAATAAAAAGGACTAAATTGTAACAAATGCAAAATTGCTAGAAGAACTAAATAGCTCAAGTGTTAAAACTAGAAAGGATTTAAAAGGCAATTAAACCTAAAAGTGAGAAGGTTGGACGGCAAAGGCAAGGAAATCAGCAGAAGATAAGTGAAATAAGGGCAAAATTGGAATTTTTGTAATTTTAACATGTATAATATAGATAAAATTGAAAAATCTAGAGATATATTCACCCAATCTCAGCCAAAACGCCATAGGAAGTCTGGAGGAAGCTGGTTTTCATATTTTTACACCCTGTGAGTTTAATTCTTGCTCTTTCTTGATAATTTTTATGTTTTTATGACTTTTACAACTAGATCCACTTATAGAATTCATTAGTTTTTGATTTGGTGGGTAAAATTAAAAGCTAACCTAGCTGAGAAATGGAAGTTTATGATGAATTATTATGAAATTTAAATTCTAATTTCATATTAAGGTGGTTTTATTAAGTGATTTTGATGGGAAATGGTATTTAGGACTTAAATGTGAAAAAGTTGTGAATTAGAGGTTGGTGTTGAAATTCAGAATATCAAAGGTTGTGAAATAGTTTGTAATGATAGAAAAAAGTGTTGATTGAGAAAAATTAGTTCAATTGATGGCTGAATTGAGCAGGGACTAAATTGTAAAAACTGTAAATTTTGGGGTAAAAGTGCAATTTCGAAATTTGAAGAGCATAATTTGTGAAGTGAAATAGAAATGAAATATATGCTAATGAGTGAAAATATTTTACATTATAGATCAAGAAACCAAAGAAGAAAGAGGAAAAGAAAAAGTTGCAGAGTAGTCCCTAAATTTTAAAATCTTCTACAAATCAGCCGGGTAAGTTCATATGGTTGAATTTATATGTTTATTTGTGAATGATCGAATGATATAATGTGTTGTTAAATCCGAATTTACTGTGGAATTATGAAAATTATGATAAAATGAAAGAATAAAGGCGGTAATTCAAATTAGGAAAAAACGCAGAATTGAGTACGTTCGTATCGTGACATGTGATGAATTGACGGATAAGACCATGGTTAATCCATGGAAAAGTGTGAAATGTAGGTATGGTATCATCCATACTGAGTTGTGAAATGTAGGTATGGTATTAACCATACTGAGATATGAAATGTAGGTATGGTATCATCCATACTGAGTTATGAAAAGTAGGTATGGTATCGTCCATACTGAGTTGTGAAATGTAGGTATGGAATCATCCATACTGAGTTGTGAAACGTGGCATTGAGCAACGACGTACTCAAATTCGTAAGACGTTTCCTAATTTGATAATAAGTAATATAAAATGAGTGAATCAAATGGAAGAGATTGAGTAGTTGTTAATGTTGAGCTCAACTATGGGAAGTATTTTAACAATGGTTGTGAATGGCAGGGAACTTTAGTAAATATTTTGTTATTGTTTTGGGAAATATTATGTGTGGTAAGTTACTTTTAAACCAATGAACTTACTAAGCTTCATCAAGCTTACTTGTGTGTGTTTGATATTTTTATTTAGATTGAATTAAAGAGAAGTTGGTAGATCGGATCATCACAGCAAAGCTCACTATCCAGATCAATTCCGGTAGCTTTTGTTTTATGTTTAAAGATTTATATGGCATGTATAGAGTTTAAATGAGATGGAGTAAAGATGTTATAAACTGGTTTACAATATTTTGAAATGAAACAGTTTTTGAATTACAGCAGTAACGTGATTTTGAAAAATCACCAAAAATAGAAGAAATGGAATTAGAAAGTAAATAAGATATATAATTGAAGCTTATTGAGTCTATTTTCATATAAATGGAACATAACAAACAAATTATTCTTATGTTTTGAGATATTTGAATTTTTGTGAGACTAGTTCAGAATGATTACGTGATCCCCTGTTCTGTCTTTAAAAAATCATTAAAAATTGTATAAAAATAATTGTGAGATATAGTTTATATGTATGGAATCCTGAATGAGTCTATTTTCAAAGGAAATAAATAAGAAGGTCATATGAATTCTGTACGAAGAGTAATTTGATTCGTAGTGAAGAGTGGTCAGAGCAGTCAAACAGTAAAACAGGGGAAACTTTAATGAATAAACTGTATTAATTGGCCACATGAAAAATTCTGGAAAATTATTTTAAAAAGATATATGAGTCTAGTTTCAGAGAAAATTAACGGTTCTTAATTTGGAGTTCCGTAGCTCCAGATAAAAATAATTTAGTGACTATGATGCAGATGGACAGATTTAAATTTTATGTTGAAGTAGTAGTTAAGATTGGTAATGCCTCGTGCTCGACTCCGGCAACAGTCTCGAGTAAGGGGTGTTACACATCGGTACTTGCAAGTTTTTCGAATTTAACTAAAAATACATTGGATTTGATTAATAATTATCAAATTAGAAATAAAAAAATTTTAAATAATAAAATATTTCAATGATAATTTATGGGTTTTTTAGAATTTAATATCATTCAAATTCTTTGAGGTCCAATGTAATGGATAAATTTATGAATGAAGTATTAGCAAACTAAAAATGTCCACATGGGCGAAGCCAGGATAATTTTTTAGGGGGACCGGATGAAATTTTAATTTTTTATAGTTTATATCTTTCTAATTTGTAGAGGATTAAATTGAATTTTTATAATTTTAGGGGGGCCAAAGTGTAATTTTACCTTTACAAATTTAAAATTTTAAAAAACATTTAAAGGCCTAAATAGAAATTTTACCTTTTAGGGGGGTCGGGGCCCATGCCAGCCCCCTGGGTTCGCCACTGAATGTCCATGAAATTAATGGAGTGGGTCGCTACGAGATGAGACAAAGTAGAACTGAAGAACGAATGGTCCATAATCAACCAAATCCTATAGTGTCCATGATGCATTCATCACCACCGGAATAAGAATGGGTTAAACTTAATACGGATGGAGCAATATTGTCTACTAGTAATAATGCTTTAGTTGGAGGAGTGTTTAGAGATGTCAATGTGATATGGTTGTATAGATTTTCAATGATGGTGAGCAAAGAAATGATTTTTTGAATTGAAGCAAGAGTCATGCTTGAAGACCTGTGCATAGCATGGGAAAAAGATTACAAGTAGCTAGAACTAGAATGTGATAATACGCTTCTAGTGGAGCTTCTACTAGCGGGTGATGTTGCCAATAGTAGTATGGTTGAATTACGATTAATCAGTAGCTTGTTCAAACGAGATTAGAATATTAGAATTCGCCATATACCAAAAGCTCAAAATGCGATTGCTGATTGAATGGCCAAGTGCGTGAATAGAGATCCCTTGATTTTAATGTTATTTGAGGAACCATCTCTAGTACAAGGGGTTTTGTTGTATGATAATAATGCCTTTATATAGTTTTGATTAATTTTTGATGTAATCACTTAATATTGCTGTAAGAATCGACCCGATTAAGAAACGAATAAGTAAAAATAGCAGAATAAATTGAGAAATTAGACACACAAATTTAACGTGAAAAAACCCCTCTAAATAGGATAAAAAACCACGGGCAAATATAATTTTACTATAATGGCAACAGAATGAAGAGTACAAAAGATGGAGATAAAAACTAAACCCCGAAAACCCGAAAACAAAGAACCCTCAAAACGTAAACACAAAATTCTCTAAATGTGTTATGAGTTCTAATATCTAATGGGTGTAATTTCTAAGGTTGTAAAAGAGCCTATTTATAGGCTAAATTCATAGGTCAAATAATAATAAAATAATCTAAACTAATCAGTGTTTGATTGAAACAAATAAACAGAGTTTAACTAGAAGATTACTTCCCAAATTTAACTGAAATAGGAGTCATACTTAACAAATCTCCACCTTGACTCATATTTCCACAATGCCATCTTTGCCAAAGCCCGCCACGAGCCTATCTTGAACCATGCAGGGAATTAACTGAGTCGAATTTGTGCTTAGAAACTGGAAGACTTCTAGCCTTCGACTTGTACACTGACAAATCAAAACTAACCCAAGTTTGATTTTCACAAGCACAATGCCCTAACTTTTCAAAACCTGCATCCAAAAGAGAATCTCTCTTCAACGAAATGGTCATATCTTTTTCCCTCCTATGACCAAGTTGCCTCCGCTCTAAATGAGTTAACTTCGACTCTGTAACGGACGAGGGACATCTGATTTCACCGATCACTGTAGAACTTTCTAGAATATAAAGACTGCCAGTTCTTTTACCTTTTAATAAAACGAGAGCTCCACGAGATACTTTAATTCCACTAGACTCGATGTTTATTCTGCATCCTTTCAAGTCTAAAATACTCAAGGAGATGAGATTCTTTCGTAAATCAGGTATATACCTAACATCTGAGAGTGTCCTAATCGTCCCATCGTGTATCCTAATTTTAACAGTACCAATACCAATTACCTTACTAGATGAATTGTTTCCCATGCACACAACTCCACCTTCAACTGAACTGTATGTGGAGAACCATTCTCTATTGGGACACATGTGGAAAGAACATCCCGAATCTAGGACCCACTCGGACGTGAACTTGGAGTTATCACTCGTTAACACTAACAAGAAATCATCACGGCTTTCATCGGCCAAATTAGCACCAGCTACATCTTTCTCGTTACTCTCAGCAGCTCTTTTCTTTCGCAGTTTATAACAATCTGCTTTGACGTGACCTAACTTTTTTACAATAGCGACACCTTTTGTCTTGTTTCTTTGATGCTATCAAAATGGAAGCTTGCCTATCTGCCTTGCTATCCAAATAAAGCTCATTGTCGAGTTTGTCTCTACTCAACAAATGACCCTTCACAACTTTGAACGAGAGTTTGTCTCTGCCATAAATCAGGGTCTCTCTGAAAGACTTGTATAAAGGGGATAAAGAGCACAATAATAGCATAGCGTGATCTTCATCGTCAATATGAACCTCAACATTCTTTAAATCATTTAAAAGAGTAATGAATTGACTGATGTGATCTCTAATAAGCTCACATTCGTTCATGCGAAACGTAAATAGACGTTGTTTCAATACTAAACGGTTAGCCAGAGACTTAGTCGTATAAAAAGTTTCTAACCTTTTCCACAAGGCAGATGAGATCTTCTCCATCAATACCTCCTGCAATACCGTATTCGCGAGGCACAAATGGATTGTAGACAAAGTCTTTTCATCAAGCTCTTCCCATTCTGTTTTATTTAGATTCTTAGACTTTTTCCCGGTAACAACCTTTTTCAAACCGGATTGAACTAGAATTGCCATCATCCGAACTTGCCACAGATTGAAATTTGTCTCACCATCGAACTTCTCAATTTCAAACCTTGTTGCTGCCATATCTGAATGGGCTGATCTATGAAAATTGAACTAGCTCTGATACCACTTGTAGGGATCGACCCGATTAAGAAACGAATAAGTAAAAATAGTAGAATAAATTGAGAAATTGGACACACAAATTTAACGTGGAAAAACCCCTTTAAAGAGGATAAAAAACCACAGGCAAAGATAATTTTACTATAATGGAAACAGAACGAAGAGTACAAAAGATGGAGATAAAAACTAAGCCCCGAAAACCCAAAAACAAAGAACCCTCAAAACGTAAACACAAAATTCTCTAAATGTGTTATGAGTTCTAATATCTAATGGGTGTAATTTCTAAGGTTGTAAAAGAGCCTATTTATAGGATAAATTCATAGGTCAAATAATAATAAAATAATCTAAACTAATCAGTGTTTGATTGAAACAAATAAACAGAGTTTAACTAGAAGATTACTTCTCAAATTTGACTGAAATAGGAGTCATACTTAACAACTGCTTTTTCTAAAAAAAAAATACACTTTGATTGATAGTGGCTTTTTAAAAACTTGAGGGAAAAAAGGAAAAAAAAATAGATAAAGGATGGAGGTGCAATTGTTGGTTAACAGAAGTATGATCCCGAAATATATTGTGAGTGGAATAAAAAATTGAACTTATGTTTCGTTAATATAAATGCCCAGAAGAAGAAAAAGTCCAATTGGCGACCTTTGGATTTTCAGATTATGCATTGAGTTGGTGGATTCAACTTGGAATTGATCGTCAAAGAAACCGTGAAAGGGTAATTGAAACATGGGATGAGTTAAAGCAAGTGATGCGAAAGCGTTACGTTCTTTCTCATTACTTTAAGGAGATGGAGATGGTTATGCAAAGAACAAATATACGAGAGGATGAAGAAACTACCATGGTGCGATTTATAGATGGCTTGAATGTTTCAATAGCCAATGCTTTTAATCTTCGAATATTGATCTTGAGGAGATAGTCCACAAGGCAAATGAGATTGAGCAACAATTTCAGCAACATCAATCTCATCCATTTGGCGCATCACACTATTATTGAGGTACAAGTTCAAATTTTACTTTTAACAATTCGAAACCTTCTTATGCTATTAATAAGTTGCTACCAAAACATGCTGAGACTAAACCTTTTGAGTGGAAAAGTGGGGCTCCTACAAAACATTCTTCTACATCTTTCAAGCAGCTCATTTCTACTAATTTTGCTGACATAAAATAAGTCCTTAAATTTAAAATAAGTTAAATTTAATAAAATAAGTTACATTTTGCTTTAAGTCCTTGTACTTTTTTATATTTTAATTTTAATTTTTCTACTTTTGAAAATTTAAAATTCAAGTCTAATTTAGTAACATGATTAATATTCTTTTATAAATTTGTAATGAAATTGAATTTAATAGAAGAATTTAATAATGATTCAATTGAAGTATACGGATTAAATCTATAACTTTACGTATAGTACAAGATTAATAGTAAAATTTAACCAACCGATTTAACTTTTACTATTTGAGTCAAGACTGAAAATTTAAAATTCAAGAAGTAGAGGGATTGAAATTGATCGATTTGAAAATGTGTATGCAGTGGCAGAGCCAAGATGTTAATCTTGGGGGGCCAAGATAAAAGTTAATGCGCTACATAACAATCGATTTAAACATACTGCTTCCTATTGCTTTATTTTTTAATATTCTTTTTAATACTATAAAAATATTGAAGGAGGCTACTTATATTTTTTGAAAGGCCATGGTATATATAAAAAGGGGAAAATTAAAAATATTAAACCTCCTAGGCCTCTACTACACTCTGCCATTGTATGTATGAACTAAATTTGATCAAATTAAAATATAAAGATTAAATTAATAATTTACACATAATACAAGGACTAATAACAAAGTTTAATTTTTTTAACGTGGAAAAAAGTACTAATTGGAAAACCCATGGTCCTTAATTATCGAGATTGAACAATCATAATATAAAATTAAATAAATGTCACTCTCCCCCATATATTTTGCTGACCAAATAAGAAAGGACAAAAAGAGGCTAAATAGCATATTCTGAAGTCGTTATCATCACTATAATATTATAGGGCCACAACAAGGGAACATAAAATTATCAAGATATTGACTTTGTTGAAATTGTTGTTTCCAAAAAATAATATTTTTTTTTCTTGTTGGTAATGGAAAATTGCTAAATTTCATGTGACAGCATAGCTGTAATTCGCTTTAGCTGAGTTATTTCCATCATGGTTGAGTTGTTTTCATTTATTTTCTTTATTCGTTTGATTAATCTTTAATTTATTATCTTATTTTAGTTATTTATTTTAATTTTTTATCTGATTTGAATTCAATTTCGTTTTAAATTGTGTTAAAATTCAAGTTTTTTTCGAACATTTAGAACCTTAAGTTAAATCCGTGACTTTGATAAATTTTACGATTAGCTTCCTGTATTCATCCATCCCATCCTTTATCAATACAGCTAAAAAGTGAAGGAGACAACAGACATGATGAGCCACTTAAATGTCTCCATGCGGATGCTTTATCATTTATTGGACTTTTTCTTTGTACACCAATTATTGGACTTAGGTAGCATTAAATATTAGAGCACATGAAACAAGCCACCTCCTAATCGTTACCAAAACAAAAAAATAACGTGGTATGCAGATGAGGACGGGAAAAGGAACCTCAGTTGAGAGATGCAGATGAGGTATAGCGGATGACCCTACATGCTTCATGTGCGGAGCTGCCCTGGAGACTGTTGTTCATATACTGCGCGATTGTACTGTTATCAAAGGGTTATGGGAATCTGTATTAGGCCTGGACGAAGTGAATGATTTCTTTTCTTGTTCCTTAACTAAGTGGGTTTACGAAAATTTGCATAATAATTTGCATAATGAAAGTTCTGCTTCCAACCACAATTCACCTTAGTGACAACAGATCAAAAATCACTATTCTAAACAAAAAATTCATGTTGTCATGATGAACACTCCCATTAACAAGATTTTAACATAGTATACCAGAAATAAATTCAAAATCATAGAAATTTAATTACTCGAAACATCGAAACTTTGTACAAAATATATTTCTTATATAAAAACATAAATCAATTACATACTTTTTCGAAGTACACTCTATATAGCAAAATATAATTGATATATATATATATATATATATATATATATCAAAAGCTAGATCTAATAACATATTTCTGAAAAGATAATTTAATAATCCAATTTCAAGTATAAAAAAACATACAACTTAAATAATTCAAAATTAAACATTGCAATTTTAAAACCATACTAGCATACTTAACCCAATTTTCACAAAATACCAACAAAATATCATATATTGCATAAATAACATAACAAGTTTGAAGTTGATTTTTCAAAAATTAAACACTGAAAGAATATCGAGTCACTTACTTAGTCTGCTGAATCGACACTTGAGTGACAAATTTCACAAATCCTCTAATAGCCTAAAATTTAAGAATGGAACTTGAAAAATCAGAATTCAATCAAGAAATAGGAGGCTTAAAAGGTATGGCTTTTTGTGGTAATCCTATGACATTTCAATTGTGCAACAATTCCCCTAAGACACAATTATATAATTTAATTGAACTATTTTTTACTTCAAAAGTAAGTAAATACATATAAGAAAATTCAATAAATTAATAAAAATCTGTTTAATATGGGTTCCAACCAAATAATATATACTCAGACCGAACATATTTTAAAAATAATTAAAAATCAAAATTTCGAAATTCTAAACTTCATTATCCTTTGACTCACTTGAAGCAATCCAAACTCACAAGTTACTTGGTTTTTGGCAGTATAAAAACATAATTTAAAGATTTAATGTAATAGTAAAACTTAGAAAATTGTTTCGTCAAAATCAATTACCGAAAACTTTAGTTTCGAAAGCCAAAATATAAGAAATTATCACAATTTGTATAGATTTTCTAGGTTAACAGTTTTGACTAGTCTACTTTGGGGCCTCATGACCAAGATAGCAATACCACAAAAAAAACCAAACTCCATACTATGAAAAACAATCTTTTTAGAAGAGTTTTAACAATCTTTTTAGATTGTTAAAACTCTTCTAAAAAGATTGAGATTGTGGGGATCATCTTTAAACTTTTTCTTGCCAATGTTTAGAGCCGCTTGAAGAGGGTTGTAGATTCTTCATGTTTCCAAGGCTTCTTAGGACTTCTATACACCACGTTCTATCTTTCTATTTATATTCTTTATTAGAGAAGAAACTTTTCAATCTTGGTAACTTACCCAATCCAAGGTGCGTTACTTGGGGAAATACGAACTTGGTGGTCACTGTCTCTGGCACGATAGATAGAGTAGCTGATGTTGACTGTGATTCATTGGCAATGAGTCCTTGCAGCTCAATGATTTCTTCTAACGATTCACAATCCTGAATCAGCAACTCCTCCAAACGGGGGAAAACAACCTAATAAATCATTAGATTGGGTTAATAACTGAAATATGTTGAAATGAATTAAGATTAATGAAAGAAGTAAAAGGAGAAGAATGGTAAAGTAAGACAAGAAAAATGACCTTTTCATTGAGAACAGCAGATACAGATTTAGAGATGAATGTTTTAAGCAGAGGACAATTTTTTAGTGTTAAATCTCTTAACCATGGGAACTCAAGGTAATTTTCAAAGCAGATATCTTTGAGTTTGGGAAGGTCTTTCAGAGACAGCGATTCTAGTAAAATCGTATGATTCCTCCAATGATCTTCTGCACCCAATCCATAGGTGAAGATTACTTGTTCCATCATATTACAATCCTTAATTTCAAGGAATCGGAGTAGCACAAGATCTTTTAGTAAGAAAGAGGGAAACAGGTATTTCAAACTGTGACACCCTTCCACTCGCAAGCGATACAAGTGTGTGAGAGATGAGGAAGATGGGTGGTGCCATATCTTATGAATGTCAATGGAGGACAAAGTCAAACGCTTCAAATAGGGAATGAGAACCTGCAGACATATATAAATGTCATAAAAAGATAACATAACTCTTCCTTCTTTACATACAAATACATATTCAATGAAAATGAGAAGAAGAAATGATAAAATGTTAAGACAATTGAAACATGGAGTGAGTGAAGTGATAAAAAAGATGGAGTCATTTTAGAGATGCATAAATCTAACATAATCCAAGTTGTTAGCAACAAATAGATTGTACTCTTTGGTGCATGCAGCGTCTTCATTTTCCATGATGAATCTTTTATCATTCTTTATATTTAGAATTTATTTATATATTAATAGTATACGGAAAAGAAAATTAGCTTTTGATTGTTTTTAAAACTGAAGAAGAAGAAGAAGAAACCTTCAAGGTAGATCTGTTCATGGGCCAGGCTACCCACTCAGGCCCGATGACTTGCTTGAAAATTTGGGAGGGTTTGGACAAAGATATTAGACTCGAAAAATGGGCTTGAGCAAAAAAATTAGGTTCATTTAAAATTTGAGTCAAGATCGAGTTTGAACATTCAAGGCTCAAGCCTGGCCCGACCCGTTTTAAGTTTATAATACTTTATATTATGTTATTTTTATATATTGTATAATTTAGAACATATTAAAAAAATTATACTAAATATATAATATTATTCTAATGTAAACATTAAAATAATGTTAAGATGACTATATAAAAATTTTTAATAAATAAAAAATGTAAAAAATTATTAAATATTAAAATAATATAATATAAATATTTTTTTTAAATTTAAAAATAATAAGGACGGGCTTAAAATGGGCTTGGATAAGTCTTTTACAAATATGGGCAAGTTTGAGCAAAATTTTAGGCTCAAATTTCGGGTTGGGCCGAGCATGAACAAGTATAAAATATGTTAATATCATGTTTAGACCCGACTCGATCCATGAGCATTTCTACTTCATGTATCGCTATATCATTAAATTTGTAGATAATCATGGGAGAAAATAATAAACCTATAAAAGAGAAAAAAATAAAAACAAACGAATACAAAGGGAGGCATGGATATTCGCTATATCATTTAAAATTTTTTTTGAATCTTTATTAATTTTTATGAATTGTAAATAAGCTACCATGTGAGTGGCTATGTCAATGTCGTTAAAAATTTAACTGTTCAATCAATAACAATTTAACTAAATTTTAAAGGTTGATAGTCAAAGTGATCCAAAAAAAAAAAAAAAGAATAAGGTTTAAAGTGACAAATTGGGTAAACATTAAGGGAAAAAAGTATCATTATGCCTCTTTTTAATTAAATATTTTAATTTTTTTAAAATTCAATTAAAATTTAAAAAGTATTTAAATTTAATTATTAAAAAAAATTAAAAGAAATGTTAAAAAAATAAGCTATCTTAAAATATAATTAAATTAAAACTTTTAACATACTTATTTAAAAACAAATTGTTGAAGGCAACTTTAAATCTCTTTCTGAGATTGTTTAATATTTTTTTTAATATATGTTAAAAAAACATTATAGTTTGTTAATTAAAAAATATCTATGAATTTGAAACTATTAACAATTATGAAAATTTTAAAAATATCTATATTTATAAATATGTTTTCCATAAAAATATTTTATTCAAAATTGTTTTAAATTAAAAATCTATATAAAAATAATTATCTTTTGTATTAAATTTAAGGAATTTTATACCTTAAATAAAACTTTTATATTTTTTATTCTAATATTTTTTAAAACTATAAAAATTAGATTTTTTTCTAAACAAATCTTATCTCATGAAAAACAACAAAGGCATGGAAAAGGGAAGTATTAATTTCTATCTTAGTGTTGAAATAAAGGAAATAACTAAATATTTTGTTTGATATTCTTCATACTCAACAACCTCAATGATTTTTAAATTCAATCCATTCCCTTTTTCTCTATCATTAAGTTCTCATCATATATGAATTATCACCATTTATATACTTCTGAATTCATCAAATAGAAGGAAGATATGAATTAATTAGTGTAAATAAATATCGAATACCAAACTCACCTTATGGCGGAAAAATGTTGTAGTATTATTTTCTACGTCTTGCTCACCAACCACCTTTTCACTATTTCGTGAAATTGTAGAAGAAAATGCCCTCATTTTTGGACAGTCTGCTATCTTAATACCACCCAACCTTGGAAATTTAAGAGGTCGACTTCCCAAATAAAAATTTGTCAAGTTGGAACATGACTTTATTTCTATGCTGGAAAGCTTAGGAAATGGGAACTCATGTGTCGTTGCTTCCTTATCGTCTTCCCTAATCACTTGTTCCATTATACTGCATTCTTTTACGTTTATCGTTCTTAGATGATCAAGGCTCAAAAGCATAGACAAGGTAAAAATGTATTTCAAGCTGCTACATTTATAAAACTCCATTTTTCTAAGGTTTTGCAACTCCAAAAATTTTTGAGGGTTTCTTTTTCATATTTCTATCAAATTTGGAAACGTGTCAGAGATGGTCAAATTACGTAGGCCATTGGATCCACCCTAAAACAACAAATTCAGCCATATTATTACACTGATAATTAAAAAAAATAAACACTCTTAGTTATTCAACAATGAAAGAATAGGAAAGAAAATTGAGCACTGACATTCATTGTTTTAGGAAGCTCGATAGCATTATGAATTAACTCCGTACCTTCTTTGTGCACAATTGTTGGATGGTGGTATTCAAGTCGCCTGTCCAATGCTCGTTTTGATAGTAAGTCTCCTGTATTATTATTACTCTTTGTAATTGCGGGGTGCTTAAAACTCCCTCAGAAAAGATCTTCAATTTAGGACACCCTCGCACATCTACTTTTTCCAAACAAGGAAAGTTGAAGGTGTAACCCCCTGAACAAAAGCTTGTGAGGCTCTGTAAATTGCTTAGCAATAAACATTTCAATTTACTGACAACTATTGTCTGATGGTAGTCTCCCTCATTTGCCACTATTTCTGTCATTTCAATGCAGTGACTTACCCTCATTGTTGTTAATTGCACCAGATTCTCAACTACAAAGGGTGTAACGACGTTTATCATCATTTTGCAATATAACACTTCCAAAGTTGTGAGATTTTGGAAAGATACTGACGAGGCTCCAATATTCAGCAAATCATCACAAAACCAAACTCTGAGTGTTTGGAGATTGGAAATAATATGGCCAAGCTCCGAATCTTTCCTCCATATATGCTTAAGATTTATGGAAGATTCCAGTTTCAGATTTTTGATTGGCGAGAGAGTCCCAATACCTCCTTTATAAACGATTACATCTTCGAAATTAAAAGAAAAAATCTCAAGACTTTCCAGATTGTAGAAACTTCGCAAGAAAGAAAATATAGAAGACGATCCACCATGATAACCACCTTCCACTTTAAAAACTTTAACCTGGTGAAACAAGTCCGGTGGAAACTGATCCACATCACTAACATCTCGTAACTCAAGTTGTTGTAAATTGGGAAAGACCTTGGAAACCTATTAAACCAATGTTGATGTACATGCTTAAATAAAAGGAATGTAGAGTAATAGGATGTTATTTAAAAATTTTAAGAAAACAGAATTGCTTATGAATGAAAACTGATAAAAAAAACCACAACTTGAAAGTCGAATGAAGAATAGCAAGTTTGAATTAGAAAGGATAAGCAATCATTGTTTCTGATTTAGAAAAAAAAAAGAAAGTAGATGATGAAAACAACATAACATGGCATTATCATGGCATATATCAACATAACATGCGGTTTAGATGATGAAAACAAATATATTTGTAACGATATACGTACCTCTTCAACCAACAAAACTGCCCCTTTTCCCTTTGTTTCTTGGATTCTAACATCTTCTAAACCCACTATCATTAGCAAAGCAGAACAATCTGTGCTCAATTCTTTCAACATGGGCCACACGATTGTATGTTCCCCTTTATAGAAACATTTGAGCTTTTTCAAGTCTTCAACCACAAGTGAAGACACTTTGGGAAACTCAAACCTCACAGGCTGCTCCTCTACTCCTTCCCCTTCCGATACAATCTCCTCCACCCCACAACTTCTTATGCTTAAATCTTCAAGTTGTCGAAGATGTTTGGCTATTGACGCTGGAAATAGATTTTTCAAACTCTTACACCTTAAAACACTTAATTTTCGTAGATTTTGAAAGCTTCTTATCCCTTGGCCTTGGCGATCTACATGCTCTTGCAAATAGTTAAATACTCCAACTATAGTAGATGAAAAAATAGCCAATAACTCATCACAGTCCATCACCTCCATTTCATCTAATTGGCGAAAGGAACCAGGTGCTAGCTCATTATGAAATATCATCTTCGCATTTCTCAACCCGAAGATTGTCATCCTTTTCAAGCTAGGAATTGCAACCTATTCGTATATATATAATTAATGCCCATTTTAAAGTTAGCTCATAGAACGCAAGCCAAAAAAACAAAAAGGACAAATCAACTTAATCATATATAAGAGTGTAAAACTAATGAAATAAATCACCTGACTGAACAGAGTGTGCATGCCGGACTGATTACTATTCTGACTAATGAATGCTTTTAACCTCGGGCAATCCCCAATATCTAGCTCTTTCAACAATGGAAATTCGATATTATAATTTCCAGAGCAGAAGAAGATGAGGTTTGGAAGGTTACCTATACGCAGGGAGTTTAATCGAGAGAAACAAATCACATCTTTCCTTTCTTCTTCTTCGTCTTTTATTTCCTCTGTAAATATCATCTCCCTTAAGCACATGCAATCAGCTATGTCAAAGCGTTGGAGCTGCACCAGACTTTTGGCAGCAGAGGGTGATAACAAATGTTCAAAGTTACCGCATCCATTGATGGTCAACCTCCTCAAATTAGAAATCCAATGACACGTCTGATTGTGCCATATTGTTTAGGTGTTAATATAACACAATTGCTAGCTTTCCGGAAAACATATTGCACACAATTACACATAATTCTTTTTTTTTTCTTAATCTTAAATTTAGTATATTGAATTGAGTTTGGATTATTTTTTAGTCTTGAAAATTATTGTACTATTATTTATTTTTATTCTTAGAAAATGTAATTAATATTTTTTTATGGTTTTATTAAATAGTTATTAAATATAAACAAAGCTAAACAAATACCTGTTTATTGAAAAGTGGTACTGGCTCCGAACTAGCGGAATACTCCCCCATTCTGATAATGACATCAACTCTCTTTAAATTTGAAAATTCTTGTCCATTATTTAACTCCGCAAGTACACTCTTGATGCCTTCAAGTCCCTTTAGGTCAAGATACAAATCTTCACTCCTTTTCGGCAACATTTTCACTCCATTGTTCGAAGAAATGTTTGTATCTATCTCGAGCTTCAATGTTCTCGAATATTTATATTTTGAAACTCTAAAATGATCACCTACGAGAATCTTATATCTATCCAATGTCTCAATGAATCCATGCTTTGGAATCATTTGAACATCAGGAATATCAACATGTAAAGTAGTTAGACGAGACAAATTGTTTAATTCGTCAAGGCGTGCATTTCTCCTTTTGTTGCCAACTACTCCTTCATTTTCCCATTCATCAAAGCTTCCCCCCATATATAATTCTTCTAATTTAGATAAACTTGATAAGACATTTGGCGGGATGATTTCAAGTTCAAAACACCAACTCAAATCTAACAACCTTAACCGAGTCAATTGTGCTATCTCCTTGGGTAGTTCTTTGATACTAGAGGAAGCAAGGTCAAGGATTTCTAAATTTTCGAGCTCTCCAATGATGGTAATGTCTTCACCTTGCCATCCTCTTAGACACAACATGCGAAGGTCTATGAGGTGATTAATTGACTCTGGTAGATAAGGATATGAACATATGTAAGGTAAACCCAAGACTTTGAGACTTTCAATTCGTCTCAAAAAATGGGGAGGAATTTCCACTGAATCATCACAGTCCATATGGAAAAAGGAAAGACCTGAACACTCCATCTCCTTAGGAAGCTCAGCTATAATTCGAGGACACCTTAAGCTTATCATTCTCCAGCTGTTCATTTTCTCCTTCGGAACATAATCTCTGAAAACATGCATATGATAGTCCCTCGATGCAATATTTAAAGCAGCATCCGAAACAACATCATGGATATCAAAGCGCTCATCGTCATAACCATCAAGCAACAAGGAAGACGCTTTCAGATTAGCCACAACCGTTAAAACATTATTTCTAGCTTCTTCCATAGTGTTGACACCACCAAATAAATCCAAACCCACGGTATATCTCACCAAGTCCTCAACAAGACCATTACGGCCCATTACACTGCAAAGCAAGAAAGTCTGCTTAACTTCCTCACTTCCTAAATAATTAAAACTCAATTAACTTCCTCGCAGCAGTTATCTCCGTGAAGTTGCCTAGTGAAGGCCTCTCTAGTTCTCGTAAAGCATTCTTCCACTCAACAATCTTTTGTTTCTCAAAGCCCCTGCCACTGTCGCAATGGCTATTGGCAATCCTGCACATTTTTTGGCTACCTCCATAGCTGTATGCTTCAAATCGCAACTTTCAACACAATCGGCAGCCTTCTTCTTGAACAGGTCCCAGGCCTCCTTTTCATTTAGAGACTATTGTTAAACATTTCTGAGCATCCATCCTATTTGATAAAACATTGAGCTCTCTAGAAGTTAATAGTAGTTTGCAGCCCTTGTGTTCATCTCCCAAAGGAATCCCTACTTCCTCAATATCAACCTTCCCCCAAATGTCATCCAAGACAACCAGAACCCTCTCCTCTTTCTTCAATCTTTCTCGTAGTCGAAGTGCCTTTCCATCGGTACTCTGCTCCTCAAATTTCAAGCCCAAAAACTCCGCAATTGTGTTCTGAATTTTCCCAATATCAATGTCTTGAGTTACTGTTGATATGACAACCGAATCAAACAACTTGTCCTTGCCCTTGACCTTTCTAGCGATTTCTTTTACTAGCTTTGTTTTTCCAATCCCGCCCATACCGTGCACCCCAATAACGCTGACGCTATCATCTTTCAGTGCCTCCATTATTTCATTCAAAACCAACGTTCTTGAGTTGAATTCCTCGCAACCTTTAACTGGTGGGACAGTGATACTCTGTAAATGTACAGGATAAGAAACACCGTCAAACTTGCCCTGTTCAAGTAGCTCGGCAACAGCCTTCGCCGCCTCTGCAGCTTTCAGGCTATGCTTGTAACGAGTCCAAAAATTAGGACACAAACCAATGAAACACTTTTTCTTTGCTTTTTCTTCATCTTGCATCACTTTCTCTACTTGTTCAAGGATCTTCCTGTCCACTGCCGACATCCAGTTGTTAACATTACGTTCGATCTCTTCGCCATTTTGTTGAGCTGCATCAACAGAATGCTGCACTCTGTCCCTTGCATCTTTCAGCTTCTCAGCTTGGTCTTTGAAGGTCTCAACATTTTGCTGATGATTGGAAAGGTATTTGACATGGTTTATGATAGGAGAAATCGTATACTCTGCAGCTTTAGTGAAAATAGAGCTAACGATGCCAATAACGAACTCTGTTGAGAGAGCAAACAGCAAGTAAACTGAAAAACCACAGCCACAACAGAAATCAAAACAAAAGCAGAAGAAAAAATTGCAAATAAAAAAAAGCAGAAAGTAAAGTTTCAGAATAGTAAGAAGTAAGAGCAAATGAAAGCAGATGGCGTACCTTTCCAAAATATAAGAGAAGGATTCAGCGATTAATTCTCCCAGTTACGAAGGAGCAAAATTATAATTTTGCTTTCTTTTCTCTTAACAGAGTAAAGCGAGTAGTAATTTGAGAAAGGCAACTCAATCTAAAAGTTAGCAACTTTGAATTTGAAATAGCTCAAAAAAGAATTTTGAAATGTATTTTGGTGGATACAGCTAAAAAGTGAAGGAGAGAAGAGACATGATGACCCACCTATATGTCTCCATGCCGATGCTTTCTTTGGCTTTTTATAACTTTGTTCTTTTTCTTTTTTAGAGTAGATTATACAAATGGTGACCTTTTTGTCTCTCAATTTTAAAAATTCTCAATTTAGTTATTAATATTTAAAATCGTTTTTATTTTCATCACCCACCATTAAATTGATAATAAGAAGTACTTTTTAATTAGTATAATGATATATTTAGTCCTCAATACTTATATATTCTATTAATTTGATTTTAATTCTAAATAATTCAATAAATTTAACTCTTCACATTTACAAATTCTAGCAATTTGATTTCAAACTTTTTAACCTAAATTTTCAACTTTTAAAATAAAGGCTTTTTACGTCTTTTAGTTGTTTTATTTATAGTTAAAATAATTCAATTCCGTATATAAATTTTTTTGTTTATATTTTTAAGAAAATGTTATAACTAAACATAGAGAATACAAAATTTAATAATATAACCCGCAACAGCCTTCGCCTCCTCTTCAGCTTAAGAAAAAACTCTCTCCCTAATCTTTAAATTAAAGAAAAAAAAAGGTGTTTAAACACATCTTTTTTCTGATTATTATAATAACATCATATCATGGTTTTCATTAACCAGTTGTTTGCTATGGAACTCTGCAATCAAACCAAGGGTTGATTTTAGAAAATAGTTGTTGTGAATGTGTCCAATTGGGCAGCTACACAAATGTAGGAATGAAGGCACCCAATAATTGTAACGCAGATATATGATGCCCACTTCTTTTTAATCTCCAATTATGACTCATAAATTTTTGTTGAATGTTTAATTCAAAGATTAATAGATAAAGTTTTTGACCTTTTATATTTTCTTTTTAATATTATTTGTCAGAATTTTATAATTTATTTCGCTCTCCAAATATTTATAATTTTGATAGTCTTTTATCCATTATTATTCAATACAGGATAAAATTTTATTTTGCTTCTCAAAGATTTATAACTTTGATTGTGTTTTATCCATCTCAATATAAAATTTTGGGTTTCGCTCAAAAAGAGAGTAAATGATTGTCAAGAGAATAAAGTTGTCTTTGTTTAAATCATTTATCTTATGATCTTACTTTATCCTGTTGATGTTGGACCGAATAATAATTATGTCGGTTTGTAAAGATTTCTTTCACAACTTAAATCGAAATTAATTAACTCAATAAATTAAAACAATTTCATCATTAAAGAGCCCTCGATTGTTTTTCATTTAAAAAAATTAATAATCTTTTAAGAATTAATAAAGACGTAATTTTTAAATTTAAATTTAAATTTAAAATAATTTTTTATTTATAATTTTATCTAAAAATAAATTAGGAGTGTAAATAAGACATTAGTACTTGCAAGTTTTTCGAATTTAACTAAAAAATACATTGAATTTGATCAATAATTATCAAATCAATTTAAACTATCAATGGAATCCAAATCCAACGTTGTAATACTAATATAAATAAAAAAATTAAATAATAAAATATTTCCATGATAATTTATGGGTTTTTTAGAATTTAATATCATTCAAATTCTTTGAGGTCTAATGTAATGGATAAAGATATGAATGAAGTATTAGCAAACTAAAAATGTCCATGAAATTAATGGAGTGGGTGGTTACGAGATGAGATACAGGAGAATTGAAGAGTGTATGGTCCATAATCAACAAAATCTTATAGTGTCGACAATACTGATCACCACCGAAATAAAGATGAATTAAACTTAATACAGATGGAACAATATCGTCTACTAGTAATAATGAGGTATACATCATTGACGCAAAACAAGGGTTGCTGGTTTGAGATTTCAACCTGACTCTCAGAACAATGTGGAGCAAATATCTGTACTTTGGGGCATTCAATACCTCCATTTGTTTCAACGATGGCCATTGGGTGATGTGCATCCCAGAGAAGAAACTTTTCAATCTCGGCAACTTATCCACTACAAGGTATGTTACAGGGGGATCACTGTTTCAGGCACAATAGATAGAGTAGCTGATGTTGACTGTGATTCATTGGCAATCAGTCCTAGTGATTTTTTAGTATAATGTTTTAATTGTAAATGGTTAATTATGTTGAATAATTTAAATAATATTATTTTACATAAATTGTATGAAGTAATAATCTATTACTTAATAAATTAAAAAAATATATATGTAAAATCATATACAACACATGTAATATTAATAATTAGTATTTATAAAACAATGAAAACTCACATTTGACAAACATTATAAAGAATTCTAGCATAAAATTTAAAAGATCAAAAATATAAAAAAGTAATTTTTAACTTTTTTTTTATTAATCAAATAACTTTAGAAACAAAGCAACTTAAGACAATTCTAAACTTGTTTCCTTTATTATCAAATGATTTTTTTTAACAAAAGACGAATAAAATTTAATGCATTTCTGGGTGATTATCTGATGTTAATTATGAATTTTATACTCTTAATTCTTTAAATTCATGTTTTAATCCTTAATAAAGCACTTGGGAGCAAAAAGAGCGAAAAACAAGTAAAAACTAGAGTGTCGAAGCAAGCTGCAAGAGCCACATAGGCTGAACTATCCCAACGGTCATGTGACCCATACTGTTGAACCATTCCACCTGACCAGACCACACGGGCGTGTGGTAGGCCGTGTTCATTTTACGGAATTAAGCACTGAACTGCTAAAAATTGTGATTTTTAGGTTTTTTGGGGCATTCTATATATATGAAAAAAATAAGAATATAGAAGAGAGTCGTCAGAGAATATTCAAGAAAACAACTCGAAAAACCTACCACACGGGCGTGTGGTAGGCCGTGTTGATTTTACGAAATTACGCACTGAACTGCGAAAAATTGCGAGTTTTAGGTTTTTCGGGCATTCTAAAACATATATATGGCAAAAATAAGAATATAGAAGAGAGTCGTCAGAGAATATTCAAGAAAACAACTCGAAAAAAACTATTAAAACCAACTTTGAAGTAGATTTCCATCAAGAGTTTCTTTATTTCTTTCGGTTACACTATATCTTGGAGGTTTTTATTTTGAAACATGAGCTAATTTTTTAAATACTTAAGAGTGATGAACCTTATGATAAATTTTGTTGTTTGATTTTTTATTTTATGCAAAAAAGACTTAATTTCTTGCTATTAATTATGTGTGTTTAATTCTTGGTTTAATATTTCTAGATTATATATCCATGTTTGATGTGCTTAAATTTGTAGTTGAATAGATCCGATTTGCCTCTTACAGAGTACGTAGCTAAAGAGGTCATAAGGAACACCAAGAAACCTGTTCATTAGCTTGATATTAAGATGCTCTCTCAGTTAAGAAAAGATGCACATCCTAGCATTTACAATGACTTCAACGGCATGGATTGCACCCACCGGTGCCTTGCCGGTCTCCTCGATACATGGAATCTATATCTGTATGCAGCTCTCATCAAATAGCAGAGAAATTTGGTTCAGGCACTAGCCACCCAACATATATGTGGTCTCCTTACATTATTTATTTTTCTTACTCAAAAAAGATTATAAGATCATACATTGAAAATATAATAAATTTGTTTTACTTCTGCATATGCATGTGATGTAATTCAATTATTTATGGCATTGGTTTGTTTTCTTCTTGCTTTAGATTGTTTCACCTATTGACTTAAAAAAAGAGAATTGGTGTTATTATCATTTATATTTTTGTGAGGATGAATATGAGAATCCTGGGATTGAAGGAGATATTAGCTTCAACTTTTCATCAAAATACTAAAATAAGTACATAATATTCTTTATAGAGAGAACAAAAAAGATGAAACAAGCACACACAAAATGAGTAGCAATCTTAATTGATGGGCGTCGAAACCACCAAATATAATTCCTACAAATAGCTCTAAATAGTAGTAGAGTGGTAGTAGCGTCGATTCCACAGGGATCGGGCGTTTTTGTCAATTTCTGTGTTTATCTTGTGAACAGAAGTTTGTCGTGGCAAAGGTCGCGCCCACGACTTCAACGAACTTGCTAAAAAATAAATAGATTAGGGGGGGTTTAAAAACGTCTAGAAACTAAATAATTAAGATAACACAAAAAATTAATTAAACAAACTAGAAATTAAATTGAAGATTAAAATCGGGTTTTTGAAATCAAAGTAATTGAGCCTTAGCCTTAGACTTGGTAATTCGGTGTCAAGAATCGATCCTCGAAAATTGATCTTCTCCTCTAAACGATAAGCTGGTTATAGCGATTAAGAACGTCCTAACCACCAATTCCTCCTTTCGTAGCTGGTTCCAGTACGACCTGCAAACCATCCCTTACCGATTATCTAACCGAGATACACGTGTTCCCGATTGAAGATTCCGGTAGCCTTGCGTTCTGAAGAACCCAACTCGAATCAACGGCCTCAACCGCGTGGGTCGTTTAAACCCTATCACCTCTTCCTTGATTTGTTCTCGGAAACTCGAATACAGCACGGTCGACTTGAACCTCCAACTGTCAGCAAATACGACCCCAATCCAACGTGCACTTTGACTTGGAATCAAATTCAACCTTAAGGGATGAGTTATCAATCCTGATACTTAGGAAAAAGCTGAATATCGATTTGAAGGATTATTGCACGGATACGTATCTCACGATTCCCCACCGAACAGAGTACCAGCCTAAGACTAAGATAGGATTTAGTGTCGCATGATTTTACTCATGCTTGCAAGTTGTGTTTTGGCTTGGTGTGAAAGGTGATGGAATTTGGGAAAAGGGGAAGGGGCTTGGAAGGTAATTAAACCAATTTTGGAAAAACCAACAATTGGATTGGAAAATGGCAGAGTGTTTGACGTTGGCTTGAAGGAAAAATAAAAGGAATTCTATTCTAAGTTGAAATAGGAAAAGAGAGAAAAACAACTCCAAATAGGAATAGGAAAAGAAAGAATTGATTTATTATAATCCAATTACAAATAACCCCTATTTATACTAATGAATTTACTAAAAATAGGCTTAATTAAATTAATATAAAATCTTAAATAAATAAAATAAAAATAAAAATAAAATAAACTAAAAATAGAACTTCCTATTCTTGGCTTTTACAAAGTCAATTGCTTGATGAGTCCTTGGCTTTCTCCATCTTCTTGATTTGGCCCTATTTCCATGAATTTCTTTCAATTTAGCCATTTTCAGCATGTTTCCAATCAATTGCGTCCCTGATAAGAATTAAATCATAAAAATACAAATTAGCAGGAATTAATTCAGAAATACACCGAATTACATACAAGAAATCATGCAAGATAATCATGTTATCAAATCCCCCTACTTAGCTCATGCTTGCCCTCAAGCATGTTGTTCTTTCAGACATTAAAATTAATTCCATAATTTATTTAGAACCGAGCCTCTTTTCTGCATCCTTACTCAATGTAAACAACATAGGCAAAAATAATTAAATAAATGCTCAGACCATATAGTTTAATCAACAAGACAAGTGTCATAAAATTCGACATATGCGAACTAGATAATTTCATGAAATATAGTTTGAATCCAATCAATTGCAAGGCAATATTAATGTACTTTTAGAAAAATAAACTAGACATGGTCAAACCTTTTTACGCGAACTAGGGTGACAACCTAAGCACCCTATCCCGGTTACTCAGTTCAAGCAGTCTTTATTATTGGGCTCTATTAGCGGAATGTTATTAAGTTATCGACTCGTCACTCGAACCTTTTTACGCGAGATGAGATGACAACCCAAGCACCTCACCCCGGTTACTCAATCCGGTCACATTTTTGAGACTTACACTCATAACTTGAGCCTTTATTTATTTAATTTTCATTTTTTTTCATTCATTTTTTTTTCATGCACAAACAAATATTTTTCAAACAATCAATTCATGAAAATTTAGTTACGTACATCAACCTTAAAACACAAGTGTCGATTAATCTATATACTTGAGCATTTAAATTCAATTTTTTTTACCCAATTGTCCAAGTTGACTAAGTATGAGATTATAGGCTCAATGTCAAATAAACTGTTGAATGAGTTCAATGCAAGATCGAACATATGCAAGAGAGAAACATGTAGCAAGAACTAATCAACCATCCATGCAAACTTCATATATATTCATCCCTCCTACTTATTCTAAGCTTGTCCTCAAGCATGTATGTGTCATAGTATAGATAAATAAAGGGGAAAAAATCAGCAGCTCAGATTAATAAAAGTTCAGAGTACTCCCCATGTGTGTCTTCAATGATTTTGTCGATGTGGGGGGTAACGGTTTTGTAGGATTTCAAGGATTGTGGAGACTTGATTAAAGTGAACAAATACTATGCACCGGGTAGGATTCCAGAAAAGAGGAGGTGAGTCATTAAGATTGCTTCAGTACCAAGCTCTCCCTAGATCCAATCCTAGACATGCATATACCCATTGCCACACCTTAACCTTATAGCAAAGAGGGGGAAAAACGGCGACGGTGGTAGTGCGATGGCGACGGCGATGGGTACTGCGACGGTGATGGATTCCTGAAAACATCAAACTAATTAAACTAAGTAAAAATTTATTTATTTACACCCTAGATCTACTAAAACTTAAATTAAATAAATGAAAAGAAATTTGGGTTGCCTTCCAAAAAGCGCTTTTGTTTAACGTCGTTAGCTCGACGACCTTAAATGTTATCCGTTTGGCTTATTGAGAATTAAGTTCTCCATCTTGTGCACTTGGATGTCCTTGCAGAAAGGTTTCGACCTTTTTCCACTATCCTTGAAGCCCTTCCTAGGTTCCCCTTTCATTAGTAGATTGTGGAGTCTTTGAGCTTCTTCATTCAAGTTTGCATTTTTCTCTGTCGGAATACTTGTACATTCTAGAAATGATTTCAGCTCTAACTTCGAGGCTTTCATGACAACTTCACGTACTGGTTTTTGTATTATCAATAATTTCTCTTGCTTAACATCAAGATTAGTATTCCTGTAAGGCACGGTTTGTAACTTATCATTGGGATGTCCCATATCCTCATAAACATTAAAACTAACCATTTCACCATCAAATTACATGGTGAGTGTTCCACTCCAAACGTCAATTTTCGTTCGCGCGGTACTTAAGAATGGTCTTCCAAGCAAAATGTCAGACGAATTAGTTGAGTTATCATCTTCCATATTAATAATATAGAAATCTGCAGGGAAAACTAATTCGTTAACTTTAACAAGGACGTCTTCAAGCAGCCCTTCTGGATAGACAACTGACCTGTTCGCTAACTGGATTATTACTCCTGTTTCTTTTAAAGGACCTGTGTTAATCAACTTATAAGTAGAATAAGGCATAACATTAATTGAAGACCCTAAATCACACATAGCTTTCTTAATGCCTACACTACCTATCTCACAGGAAATAGCAAACATACCTTGGTCCTTGTATTTGGGAGGAACTTTCTTTTGTAAAACTGCGGAGACATTTTCTCCTACATTTACTCTTTCGTTCCCTATCAACCTTCTCTTGCTAGAACATAATTCTTTAAGGAATTTTGCATAACGAGGGATTTGTTTGATAGTGTCGAGTAAAGGGATATTTACCTCCACCTTCCTGAATGTCTCGAGGATTTCTTTTTCCTCCTTCTCTTTCTTATCCTTTGCAAGCCTCCCTGGAAAAGGAGGTGGCATCACAACTGGTCTCTGAATTTTTGATTCCGGCCTAGTTGTTGGATCTGAGATTTGCTTTTCCTGTTCCTTGTCTTGCTTACGACTTTTGGCTGGCACTGTTTCCAGAACCTTACCGCTACAAAGAGTTATTGCACTTACATTCTGTCGATGATTCGGCTCTGTCTGGGAAGGTAATTTACCTTGAGACTCCAAACGATTAACTGCAATTGAGAGTTTACTAACTTGATTAGTTAGTTCTTGTATTGATGCATCTGTCCTCTGCTGATATTTTGCAGCATCAGCAGCAAGTGTTTCCATAATAGCTTCTAGAAATGTGTTCGGCATGGGTTACTGTTGTGGTGGTTGCAGAGGTCCCGGTTGGTACGATGGATTATATCGAGGATTAGCTCCGTAACTCAAGTTGTGATGATCTTTCCACCCAGGATTGTAAGTGTTAGAGAAAGGATCATAACGTCTTTGAGGAGGTCCCGAAAAACCTCCGACAGCATCTACATGTGCCGTTGAATTGTCGTTAAGGATTGGGAACGAATCTGTCGGATGTTCAGATGTAGCACAAATTCCACATAGTTGGGTCGGATTCTTCTTCTCTGTAAGCAAAGATTGAACAACATTGGTAAGTTTATCCAATTTATCTTCTAAAGATGAAACGTTTACCCCATGAATCCGTCTTGTGGGTTCAGAATTCGGTCGATACTGTTGAGAATTTGCCGCCATGGTGGATATCAGTTCTCTTGCCCTTTGAGGAGTCATATTGACAAGCGCTACCCCACTAGCAGCGTCGATCATCTTCATTTCCATAGGGAGCAATCCCTCGTAGAAATATTGAAGGAGTGATTGTTCGGTCAACCCGTGTTGAGGACAACTTGCACATAGTTTTTTGTAATGCTCCCAATAGTCGTAGAGCGATTCATTATCCATTTGGTGAATTCCCACTATGTCCCTCCGAAGTTCAGTTGCTCGTGATGCTGGGAAGAACCTGTCAAGAAAGACACAAGATAAGTCATCCCACGTTGTGATAGAACCGAGATGAAGCACCCCACACCCGGCCCACGAGCCTGAACCGGATCTGGTATGTTCCTTAAGAAAATCGGTTTCAAAGTTCTTTGTTACTTAGAGAAAATTTGTGTAATTTTTTGAAAAATATTGTTTTGGGTTGGGCTTAGATCGAAACCCACTTATTTACTTAGAAATCATTTAATTACGATGACAAAACAGTTTAGGGTTTATTTTTAAATAAATAATTCTTAAGTTGAACTTTAATCAAAAATAGTTCGTAACATAGTAAATTAAAAGTTTAAACAGAAATAAAGAAATCCTACTTGGGCCTCATGGCCTTATTACATCAATCAAAACCCAAAAAAAAATTTAAGTACTGAGTAAAATAAAAGCCCAAGTCTTTAAATTTCTCCTTGTGATGCATGGCCACCTTTAGCTCCTGCCGACCCGGTCCATTACTGCTCATCACACTGAAAAAAATATTTCCCCAACGGGGTGAGTCAACCAGACTCAATGTGTACGTGGCACTAAATCGTAATAGAATCAGGCGTACAATACATTCAATCATAAAATACAAGTTATGATGCATTCCCAAACCCAAACCTAATTGTCCATCCGCTACACACCCCCGTACCTGCTAAACACACCGTGGGGACTACTAAGTCGACCCTCCTTCCGCTACACACCAATTTGAGGGCTTAAGGCTCGATCGTGGTTTTAGGAAACCACTTTTCAGATTACTGTGGTCTTAGATTACCACTTTTCAGATTGTTGTGGTCGTAAGTCACCACTTTTCAGATTACTGTGGTCTTAAATCACCACTTTTCACTTCCCCTTTCAATATACAACCATATGCCCCATAAACATTAATATGCATAATATACCATAGTTCACATTCTTATCATATTCTCATGTTATGAATAACATATTTCATATTCCTAGTAGAAGTAGGAAACGTACCTGAGTACTTAGTACCTTAACATGGTACCTTAGCCATGCTCATATTTTCATTAACATATAATTTAATACATGCAACCATAATTCATATTACAAAGTAGTGTGGAGTACACACCTGATTCGCTTAATGAAGTCCTCGAAAATCCCGAAGAGAACCGATTACAGATTTAGATCTCAAATCCTACATAAGTTAATCACTTACTATTTAAAAGACCATTCGGCCATTTTTCCAAATACAACTAGGATTTGTATTACTTACCTTGTAACTGAATTGATTTTAAGAATCAAGGGCCGGATCTTTGTATTCCTCCCTTGTGAATTCGGCTAAACACTATATTACTCCACAGGTTAGTTTTCGGCTTCTGATAATAAATCTAAATATTTAAAATAGCCTTGGCTGAATATCTTAAACACATACCTTGTGATTTCAAATCCCGAAAAGTAACCCTTGGCTATGGAGATGTTGAAATCCCTACACACATATGTTAGATCTGATTTCCATATCACTTAATAATCTTAAATTAATTGGCCTCTGGCCTAAACCATGCTTTTCTTACCTTAAATCCTTAGATCTGAAATCCCGGAATTCCTCCTTTAATATTCGGCCAAAAGACAACCAAAAGAATCAGTTCCCAAATCTTGGTTGAAAGAGAATAAACAACAAGAATCCATTATTCTTACCTTATCACCACAGTCGACGGCACCCTTGATTGAAGCCACAGAGATTCGGCTATGGAGACTTAAACAGGAATCAAAGAGGTTTCGGCTTGACAGTAGAAGAGAAAAGAAGAAGAAAAGAGGAGAAGAAAATTCGGCAGAGAGAGTTTGCCAGGAAATTTTCGGCAGAGCAGAGAAAGAAACAAACTGATGAGTAGCCGTCCTTCCTTCCTTTTATAGGCAAAATTATCAGCTAAGGAGTCCCTTACTTGGCCACCACTCCTCTATCTGATAACTTTATCTTTTTAATATGATAAATAAAAGGGTTTAATCCAATTTAAATCTTTTATTATCCCTTGAAAATAATCTAATTAAAAATCCTTTATTATCTCTTCAAAATAATCCAAATAAAAATCCTTTATTATCTCTTCAAAATAATCCAGATAAAAATCCTTTATTATCTCTTCAAAATAATCCAAATAAAAATCCTTTATTATCTCTTCAAAATAATCCAAATAAAAAGCTTCTATTTATCACCTTATTAATCACATATTTATGAAAATAAAATACCTCCTTTTCTAGAAGCATGTGCCGTCCACCTCAGCCTTCTGGAAGCCAAAATAAAACCTCATTTATTTGCTTCCCAAGTGACTCGAACTCAGGCCCAACACCCTTGCATGTGCCGCCATTTCCAGAGGCCCTAAGTGGCATCTTCAGGCCACTTTTCCAAGCCTGTTTGTGTGTCAAATTTCTCCAACTTTTTCTTTTAAGGCCTCCTTGCCCTAATTTCCTATTTTAAACTTTAAAATTTGACATTTCTAGGTCATTTCTAAGTTTCCTAAAATTTTCGATCGGCTCTGTAAACTTGCCATTTTCTTACATTTCCAAGTTTCCAGAAATATTCACTTTCCATTTTTGAATCATTTCCTTACATTTCCTAGTTTCCAAAAATGTTCATGTTTATGCATTTCTAGGTTTCCAAAAATGTTCATTTCCAATTCATTTTCATACATTTCTGAGTTTCCAAAAATATCAAAAATTTATTCATAGTGCTTAAGACTTGTCATTTCGTACAGTTAGACTGAAAATGCATAGGCCCTTTCCAGGATGTTACACGAGAGGTAAGTAAAATAACCATTCTTTTGCTGTATCAACTAAAGAAAAAGGAAAAGCCCGAAGTTTGATTTTATCTTCGGGTACTCCCTGTGGTTTCATGCTTGAGCAGTCCATGTGGAATTCTCTCAAGTAGGTATGCGGATTTTCGTTCTTCAAGCCTCGAAAGGTGGGCAAAAGGTGAATCAAGCCTGATTTCAGCTCGAACGAGGTTCCTCTGGTCGGATAATTGATGCATAATGGTGTTTACTCGTTGGGAGCAGCAGCTAGTTGACGAATGGTTTGGTTCCCCATCCTTTTAGTTTCACCGAGGTTGCCTTTTGTTTCAAAAAGTGGTTCGGTCTCAGGTTCAACTACTCTGGCTTGTTTCTAACGTCGACTTGCCTCTGCACGAATTGCTTCACTCAACTTTTCGACGTCGGATTCTAGGATACCTTGTCCTAGTTCAGCTTCTGCTTTACTTGCGCATTTAAGAGCTTCTGTCTCCTTTCGTCGCGCTCATGCTGATTTCTCGATCTCTGGGTCGTATTCGAGATCTCCTGATAAAGATCTGGTCATAAGGTAAACAAACAAAAACTAGAAAAAAAATATATCCAATCCCCGACAACGGCGCCAAATTTTGATGGGTGTCGAAACCACTAAATATAATTCCTACAAATAGCTCTAAATAGTAGTAGAGTGGTAGTAGGGTCGATTCCATAGGGATCGAACGTTTTTGTTAATTTCTGTGTTTATCTTGTGAACAGAAGTTTGTCGTGGCAAAGGTCGCGCCCACGACTTCAATGAACATGCTGAAAAATAAATAGATTAGGGGGGTTTAAAAACGTCTAGAAACTAAATAATTAAGATAACACAAAAAATTAATTAAACAAACTAGAAATTAAATTGAAGATTAAAATCGGGTTTTTGAAATCAAAGTAATTGAGCCTTAGCCTTAGACTTGGTAATTCGGTGTCAAGAATCGATCCTCGAAAATTGATCTTCTCCTCTAAACGATAAGCTGATTATTGCGATTAAGAACGTCCTAACCACCAATTCCTCCTTTCGTAGCTGGTTCCGGTACGACCTGCAAACCAACCCTTACCGATTATCTAATCGAGATACACGTGTTCCCGATTGAAGATTTCGGTAGCCTTGCGTTCTGAAGAACCCAACTCGAATCAACGGCCTCAACCGCGTGGGTCGTTTAAACCCGATCACCTCTTCCTTGATTTGTTCTCGAAAACTCGAATACAGCACGGCCGACTAGAACCTCCAACTTTCGGCAAATACGACCCCAATCCAACGTGCACTTTGACTTGGAAAAATATTCAACCTTAAGGGATGAGTTATCAATCCCGATACTTAGGAAAAAGGTGAATATCGATTTGAAGTATTATTTGCGCGGATACGTATCTCACGATTCCCCACCGAACAGAGTACTGGCCTAAGACTAAGATAGGATTTAGTGTCGCATGATTTTACTCATGCTTGCAAGTTGTGTTTTGGCTTGGTGTGAAGGGTGATGGAATTTTGGAAAAGGGGAAGGGGCTTGGAAGGTAATTAAACCAATTTTGAAAAAACCAACAATTGGATTGGAAAATGGCAGAGTGTTTGACGTTGGCTTGAAGGAAAAATAAAAGGAATTCTATTCTAAGTTGAAATAGGAAAAGAGAGAAAAACAACTCCAAATAGGAATAGGAAGAGAGAGAATTGATTGATTATAATCCAATTACAGATAACCCCTATTTATATTAATGAATTTATTAAAAATAGGTTTAATTAAATTAATATAAAATCTTAAATAAATAAAAAATAAATAAATAAATAAAAATAAAATAAACTAAAAATAGAATTTCCTATTCTTGGCTTTTACAAAGTCAATTGCTTGATGAGTCCTTGGCTTTCTCCATCTTTTTGATTTGGCCCTATTTCCATGAATTTCTTTCAATTTAGCCATTTTCAGCATGTTTCCGATCAATTGCGTCCCTGATATGAATTAAATCATAAAAATACAAATTAGCAGGAATTAATTTAGACATACACCGAATTACATACAAGAAATCATGCAAGATAATCATGTTATCATTAATTAAATCGTCTAATCCCCCAAGCTGATACAAAATACCAGCAAAAAGTATAATGTGGCTGAAATACGTCCATAAAACTGGAGTCAACCTTACTACCAAAAGTTTTCATGTTTGTAATTCCCAGTGCCAAACATGTTGCACTTCATAATCAATGCTTAGGTTCTGATGTGAAATGCAATAGTTCAATAGTGGATTTACAAAAACTGAATAAAGGAAAGTGGACGCCCCAATACTCCAATAGAGCAACTCAACCTACAATGAAAAAGGCATTTACATGGTCACTTTGTAAAGCAGTAGTTAAGCCATGATGAAAATAGAAGAGTAAACTACCATTTGGTTTGAATTGAAATGAAACTGAGCTCGTCTCACATGCACCCCAACATATTTCCTTATTCCAGTTGGAGCAACTGATCAGTAACCTCGATTGCCTGAGAATTTTGCACATTCTGTATGTTGGAACATTTTCAAATATTTATAGTTTTCCAATAACTATAAATGAATGGGTATAATTAATTAAAAGATTATATATATCAAAATCTAAAATATTTTGAAAATGGGGGGAGATTGTTGGAACATTTTCAAATATTTATAGTTTTCCAATAACTATAAATGATTGGGTATAATTAATTAAAAGATTATATCTTTTGATTTTTTGAAAAAGAATTATAACTATTTAAATAATATTATTTGAATAGTTATAATTAAATGAATAATGATGTTTTTATTTTAAAAAAACATTATTATTCGGAAAGGTACCTATTGATTAAAGATGTCTCTATGAAGAGACATGAAAATTCCTATAAATAGGAATCAAATTTCATTTGGAGAGAGACTAACAATTCTAATATTCTTTTTTTCTTCCTTCATTTTCTAATATTGTTAAATTGTTCTATAAAGTATTACTGCAGAAATCCTTTATAGAAATTGGTTTTCTTGTCATATATTGCTCAGTCAGTGCAAAACGCAAATAGCCATTGGCTTCATTGTATCCTCGAGGTTAATTTGCTTGGAACTCGTTTGCACACCGAAGATAGGTGGGGCAAATATAACCTTAAAGATAGTGATTTGATACACGCCTTGGAGCCTTGTCCTATTTCTTCTTCTGTTCGAGTTTTCATCCGTGTGTTCGAGATTTTCCTCACTGGAGTTTTGTACTAACAATTTTAAGGTTATATTTCATAATGACTACCGCAACTCACGAAAGTGGAACACTAAGGGAGTTGGCTTCCAATTTTGTCAAACTTGGTCGGTTTGATGGTGGCAATTTTCGACGATGGCAGAAAAAGATGCACTTCTTATTATCAACTTTGAAGATTGCATATGTTTTGGATACCCCAAGACCTGAGGAGACTAAAAACGAATCTGTTGCTGCAACTCGAGAAAGACAAAAATGGGACAATACTAATTACATGTGCATGGGCCACATATTGAATGGTTTATCTGATGGTTTTTTCGACACCTACCAAAATGAGGTCACCGCTAAAGAATTATGGGACAAATTGGAGACAAGATACATGACCGAAGATGTTACAAGTAAGAAATTTCTTGTCACTCGTTTTAATAATTATCAAATGATTGATGGTCGTTCTGTTATGGAACAATTTCGTGATATTGAAAAGATGCTGAATCAATTCAAACAATATGATATGAATATGGATGAAATGATTGTTGTATCCTCCATAATAGACAAACTTCCTCCATCTTGGAAATACTTTAAAAGAAGTCTAAAACATTAGAAAGAGGAAATATCTCTTAAGGCTTTGGCAAATCATCTTCGTATTGAAGAAGAATATCGAAAGCAAGATCAGAATCTAAATTCTGAAAATGCCAAAGTGCATGTTACGGAGGAAGTACAGACTACTAAACCATTCAAGAGAAAGTTCAAACAGACTGATAGAGCACCTAAGTTTAAAAAGAAACAAAAGGGCTCATGCTATCATTGTGGTAAGCCGGGACATTTCAAGAATGAATGTTGATTCTTAAAGAAGAAATCATCTTCTAAGGCTGATAATAATGAAAAGTTCGTTGCAATGATATCTGAAATTAATATGGCACAAGATGATAATACATGGTGGATTGATATGGAGCAACCAAACACGTGTGCAAAGACAAAAGCATGTTCACAAAGTTTACATAATGTGAAAATGACAATGTCTTGTACATGGGAAATTCTTCCACCGCAGCAATCAAAGGCAAAGGGTCTGTTGAACTGCAATTCACTTCTGGAAAGGTTTTAACCTTAAATGATGTATATTATGTACCAGAAGTTAGAAAGAATTTAGTGTCTGGAAGTCTGTTAAATAAGTTTGGTTTCAAAATTATTTTTGAGGCAGATAATTTTATTTTGTCTAAGGGAGGAATTTTTGTAGGGAAAGGGTATATGTATGAGAGTATGCTCAAACTAAATATTATCAATAAGAATGAAAATACTATTTCTGCTTATATGGTTGAATCTTTTTGTTTATGGCATTATAGATTAGGTCATTTGAATTATACAAAATTGAATGACATGTATAAGTTAGATTTAATTCCTGTTTTTAATAATAATATTGAAAAATGCAATACATGTATGTTGACTAAAATTACAAGAAACCCTTTCCCTAAGGTTAAAAGAAAAACAAAATTGTTTGATTTGATACATAGTGATTTATGTGACATGCATAATACTCCTACACTAGGTGGAAAGAAATATTTTGTTACTTTTATTGATGATTGTTCTAAATATTGTTATGTATATTTATTGCATTCAAAAGATGAAGCGCTTGATAAATTTAAAGTTTATAAATCTAAAGTTGAACTTCAATGTGAATCATTTATCAAGTGCTTAAGATCGGATAGATGTGGAGAATACTATAATCCAAGTTATTTTGAATCCACTGGGATTGTCCATCAAGTTTCAGCCCCTTATACACCACAACAAAATGGTGTAGCTGAAAGGAAAAATAGAGTATTAACTGAAATGATAAATTCAATGTTATCATATTCAGGTCTTGGACAAGGTTTTTGGGAGAAGTCGTTTCTAATGACTTGTCATATATTGAATAGAGTTCCTAATAAGGAAACTAAAATAACCCCTTATGAACAATGGAAGAAAAGGAAACCAAACCTTAATTATTTGAAGGTTTGGGGTTGTAGAGCTATTGTCAAAGTTCCAACACCTAAACGTAAAAAGTTAGGTGAAAGAGGAATTGAATGCATATTTATAGGATATGCACATAATAGCAAGGCATATAGGTTCATGGTAATTGAACCAAATGATTCAATTTCAATTAATAATGTTATTGAATCAAGAGATGCTATTTTTGATGAAAATAGATTTAATTCTATATCAAGACAATTATAGCCACAACAATTGATTCATTCTTCAAATGAGAATGAGATTCCATTGGAACAAATTGATAATAATGATGAATCTTGTCAAGAATTAAGAAGAAGTAAGAGGATTAAAAAGGTCAAAGATTTTGGACCAGATTTCATGATGTTTCTTGTAGAAGGAAAAGGTGAAAGTATATACAATAAGATACCTTATTATTATAATACTGAATCTGATCCTATTACATTTGAAGAGGCAATGAAATCTCAAGACTCTACTTTTTGGAAAGAAGCAATAAATGATGAGATGGATTCAATAATGGGAAATCAAACTTGGATCTTAGTTGATCTTCCATCGGGTTCCAAACCTATAGGTTGTAAATGGATCTTCAAAAAGAAAATGAAGGTCGATGGAACCATTGATAAGTTTAAAGCAAGGTTGGTAGCCAAAGGTTTTACACAAAAACAAGGTATTGATTACTTTGATACCTATGCTCCAGTAGCAAGAATTGCTACAATTAGACTCTTAATATCACTTACATCTATATATAATTTGGTTGTTCACCAAATGGATGTTAAAACTGCATTTTTAAATGGTGAATTGGAAGAGGAAGTGTACATGGAACAACCGGAAGGATTTGTTGTTCCAGGACAAGAGCATATGTATGTAAGCTTGTTAAATCTTTATATGGACTTAAACAAGCACCAAAACAATGGCACCAAAAGTTTGACAATGTTATTTTAGCTAATGGTTATAAAATAAATGAATCCGATAAGTGTGAATCCGATAAGTGCATATATAGCAAATTTGAAAATGGAAAAGGTGTCATAATTTGCTTATATGTAGATGACATGCTCATTTTTTGCACGGATTTGAACAAATAGAAAACACAAAGAAATTTTTGTCAAACAACTTTGCTATGAAAGATATGGGTGTAGCAGATGTTATTCTTGGGATTAAAATAACCCGAGATGAAAGCAATATAGCTTTATCACAATCACATTACATTGAAAATGTGCTTAAAAAGTTTGATCTTTTCAACTGTATACCAGCATCTACACCCATGGATCCTCAAATAAAATTAGTATCTAATGCTGGTAGGAAAATAGATCAATTGAAATATGTAAGTCTAATTGGTTGTCTTATGTACATAATGACTTGTACAAGACCAGAGATTGCATATGCTGTTGGGAAATTGGGTAGGTACACAAGTAGTCCAAGTAGTTTGCATTGGCAAGCATTGAATAGAGTACTTAGGTACTTAAAGAAAACTATTAACTATGGATTGTGTTATAATGGATATCCTCCAGTTTTAGAAGGGTATTCGGATGCTAGTTGGATTACAAGTTTGGAAGATCATGCATCTACTAGTGGATGGATCTTCATTCTTGGTGGAGGAGCCATTTCTTGGGGTTCCAAGAAACAAACATGTATTATCGATTCCACCATGGCAAGCAGAATTTATTGCATTAGTTTGCATCTAAAGAAGCAGAATGGTTAAGAAATTTGCTTTATGATGTACCTTTATGGCCTAAGCCAATTTCACCTGTTTCTATCCGTTGTGATAGTCAGGCTACTCTAGCAAAGGCATATAGCCAAATATATAATGGAAAGTCCAGACACATTGTATTAAGACATAGTTATGTCCGACAATTAATCTCTGATGGAGTGATCACTATTAATTATGTGAGGTCAAGTGAAAATTTGGCGGATCCTTTGACAAAAAGTCTTGCTAGAGATGCAGTAAAAAGGACCTCAAAAGGGATGGGACTCAAGGGTAATTAGAGTCACCCATTGTAACGACCCAAAATCCGTGGGCACTAAAAAAAAAAAAGAAAAAAAAAGAAATGTGTTATCGGGCCTCCGTCTTAGTAAACCGAGTTAGTAAATAATTATTAGGAGTAATTATGAGTCTAATAGTGTGTTTAATTAGATTTTTATTTAGTGAATTTAGCTTAATTTAAAGTAATTGGGAAAAAGGATCAAATTGAATAAGGAGTAAAAGTCTAATTGTAGATTAAAAGAAAATAAAAAGGACTAAAATGGCAAATAGACCATTTAGTATACTTGAGGCGGCATAAGCTTAAAAAAAATCTGAGATTTTATGTGTTAAAAATATATTATTATTATTATTAAATAATTATATTAATATAATAGTATATTATATAATAAAGTAAATAGTATAAAAAGAAACAAAAGAAGAACAGAAAAGAACAGAGAAGTTTTCGAAACAGGGGAAAAGAAAGAAAGAAAGAAAAAGAAAAGGGAAAATTGAGGTTTTAAAGCTTGAAGTTTAATTAGGTAAGTCAATCAAGTTCTATTCTCTTAATTTTGATGTTTTAGAAGCTTTAAAGCAAGATTTTGATGAAACTAAGTTGATATTTTGAGAGTTTATTGGTTTTCAAGTATAGTTGATGTTGAAGAAAAAGATGAATTAGAGACTAAATTGAATAAAATTTAAGTTAGAATTAGTAAAAGGATTAAATTGTAAAGTAAGCTATAAGTTTTCTACTATAGGGATTAATTTGGAAGAAATTATGAATTAGGGTTTTATTATGAAATTATATAATCAAGTTGAATATGGAAGGAATTTAAGTAGAATCAAAGCATGAATTAAGTTAAGAAATAAGTAAACTTAATTAGGAGTTAATTGCAAAATAAGTTATAAGAAAACAGTTTGGGGACAGCAGCAGTAGAGCAACTTTGAAAATTCACCAAAAATCGTAGAAGTGGAATTAGAAGTTGAGTGAGATATGAAATTAAAGCTTATTGAGTCTATTTTCATATTAAAGAAACAGAGAAAGTAAATAAGTTCTTTATTATGAGATATTTAAATTTTAGTGAAACTAGTTCAGGGTGATTTCGAGATCCTCTGTTCTGACTTGGAAAAATCATTAAAAATTGTATAAAAATAATTTGGGAACATAATTTATATGGTTAGATTCCTTAATGAGTCTAGTTTTAGAAGAAATAAACCATAACATCATTTGAATTCTTTATAAAAAGATAACTAATTTTTAGTGAAGAAGGGTAGGAACTGCCAGACAGCAGAACAGGGGTGAATTTAAAGAATAAACTGTACTAATTGGCTAAACCAAAAATTCTGAAAATTTTATGGAAAGAAGATATGTGAGTCTAGTTTCATAGAAAATTTACGGATCTTAATTTGGAATTCTGTAACTCAAGATATAGATAATTTAGTGATAATGACTCAGGTAGACAGCTTTGAAAGAACTTATAAGTAAATAATAGAATTGTGTATAAAGGATGTGGAATGAAGAGGAAGAGTAGAAATTGAACAAAATTCAATTATTTATTGTAATTTAATGTTGTAATTAATAATTTAAATTATTATTATTTTCGTAGCTAAAAAGGAACTCGAGGCATCAACCCACAAAGGAAAGGAGAAGGTTACTGAGGAATAATCAAGCAAATTCGGGTTTGTATTACTATAATTCAAACTATTTATTTATTCATTAAATGTTAGATTAATTTATGAATATGGTAAGTAAATTATAAGGTAAGTGTTTTTATTGAATTGAATGGAAATTGAGTTGAATGATGAATATGTATTGAAATTGAATTGTATGTGGTTTGAAATGGAAAAGTGTAATTGATATTGAAATTGAATTTGTTATGGAAATGAAAATGAAATTGAGAACTGAAATACCCTATTAACTAGTCGGGCTGAGTCGGATATAATTGGCATGCCATAGGATTTGGAAGAGTACGGGATTTATCGGCTTTGCCGATCAGGCACTTTATGTGTCGTAAATCAGGCACTTTATGTGTCGTATTTTAGGCACCTCGTGTGTCGATCGGGCACCTCGTGTGTGTCGCTTCGTGCACTTATGTGTCGTGACATTGATCGGTACTATGTACCGTTTTAGGCACAATGTGCCGTACTGGTGTGTTTGGGTTGGAATCCGTGTATCCGCTAAAGTCCGAGTCTGTTAATAGGGGGAAAATAAAGAAAAGGTTAAATTGAATAAAATGAAATGGTTGAGCCATTGGAAGAAATGCGAAAATAGAACATGAACTGAAAAATGTGATTGGAATATGAGTATGAGAATAGAAAGTATGAACCATTGGTTCAAGAAATGGATAGTGGCTCAACATGATTGTGTATTATTTCAATTGTTGAATAGCTAAAATTGAATTGTATGAATATATTGAGAAGGACAAACTTATATGAAAGTTATGTTTGAATTGGTTTAGTTAAATTAAAGTTATATGAATTAATGATATGATTATTATGTTTATAATTTGAATTATGGTAATACCACTGAGTATATGTATACTCAGCGTACGGTTGTTTCCGTGCGCAGGTTGTAGAAGTCAACATCGAACCAAAGATCGAAGCGGACCCGACTTCAGCAAACTTTTGGTGATGTATATTTCCTTTTCATAATGTGGCATGTACGTAGGTTGTGTATAAAGGTTATTATGTTTTGAATGTAAATGGTTAAAAATGTTAGTATTACAAGTTTAAGAATTATAATGAATGAAGTATATTTATTTTAATCTAACTAATATTTTGATAAATTTAAGTTGATATTATATTGATTGAGTTTGATTAGAAGGTATTTGGAATAGAAAATAAATATATGGAATGAATTGGTTATGATTGAAATGAATATGGTTTAATTTACAGGGGGTTTTATATAATAATAAGCAGAAATGTTGCCGAAATTTATATTAAACAAAATTTATATTTGTAAATTGTCTGATATGTCCGGTAATGTCTCGTAACCCTGTTCCGACGATGGTTCGGGGTTAGGGGTGTTACACCCATGATGGAAACTCGACTCAACGCTTGGTATAACGTCAAGTCTTGAGTTCAATGAGATAAAGTACATCATTAGTATGTGACTGTTAGCACTATAAATAAATCCATCCTAAGATTAAAGTGCTAGGTACCTGTAATGATAAGGGAAGGATGAGTAATGTACTCTTAATGGACCCATAACATAAATATGTTAGAGTGTTAAAATTACGGGAACACTTTTGATGGGATCTACCTATGTGAGTGGAAGTGTGGCCGCTTCTAGGAGCTCAAGGGCTTGGCTCGACAAAGACTCATGAAAAGAGGACACGGACACATGGCCATAATAGTGTCCCTAGATACTATGCATTGACCGATGTTGAAATCATTGTGTGAGATGTGTTCGGTTAATCAAATGAAATAGTTGGTTCAAAGCTTAGTCAACCATGCAATTTCAATTAACTTTAACATGTTTTCACTAAGTGAAGGTTCAATCGTAAGATACCTTCATTTATGTAAATTGATTTCCAAGAATATCAAAATTTAAAATATTTTGAAAATGGGGGGAGATTGTTGGAACATTTTCAAATATTTATAGTTTTCCAATAACTATAAATGAATGGATATAATTAATTAAAAGATTATATCTTTTGATTTTTTGAAAAAGAATTATAACTATTTAAATAATATTATTTGAATAGTTATAATTAAATGAATAATAATGTTTTTATTTTAAAAAAACATTATTATTCGGAAAGGTATCTATTGATTAAAGATGTCTCTATGAAGAGACATGAAAATTCCTATAAATAGAAATCAAATTTCATTTGGAGAGAGACTAACAATTCTAATATTCTTTCTTTCTTCCTTCATTTTCTAATATTGTTAAATTGTTTTATAAAGTATTACTGCAGAAATCCTTTATAGAAATTGGTTTTCTTGTCATATATTGCTCAGTCAGTGCAAAACGCAAATAGCCATTGGCTTCATTGTATCCTCGAGGTTAATTTGCTTGGAACTCGTTTGCACACCGAAGATAGGTGGGGGCGAATATAACCTTAAAGATAGTGATTTTATACACGCCTTGGAGCCTTGTCCTATTTCTTCTTCTGTTCGAGTTTTCATTCGTGTGTTCGAGATTTTCCTCACCGGAGTTTTGTACTAACACTGTACGTGCGTGATCAAAAGAAACAATTATAAAGAAAGGTAAAACCAACATTATCAAAAGTAAAACACTTTAAATCCTTTAAAATGATTGGTACCATTTCATCGAACATATGCTTTATGGTAGTGTTAAGGTCGCCTTCCCACTGCAGTTCACCGTCCTCATCTCTTGTTAAGTGCATTTGTTCCAGCCTTGATGTGCTTAACTCTCCTTGACAGAAATTCTTCATTTTTGGGCACTCTGTCACTATCACCATTTGCAAGACTGGGAACTCCAACGAGTGATGCGCCAATAAAAAGCTTGCTAGACTTGGTAGATGACTTAGTTTCAAATACTTCAGCTTGGGAAAAACAATGCTGCCCTGTAAGTCTTCACCTTCACATGATATGATTTCTTCTATCAACTCACAATCAGCTATGCTCAATCTTTCTAGTGGCATCAGGCTCTTAGCTGTCGAGCATGCCATTAGATTGATGAATCCATTGTAATGGCCTAAATTCAAGGTTATCGGAACAATGGTTTCGTAACCATAAATCCGATTTAAAGAGAAATTTATTTTAATATTTTTGCATGAATATTTATATGATAGGAAATACTTTTATAAATATTTATAAAATGTTAGTAATGTGGTATTAAAATTTCGTTAGAAAATTTTAACGTTTGGGTAGGTAATTAAATAAAAAGGACTAAATTGAAATAAAAGTAAAAGTTGAATTATAGATTAAAAGAAATTATGAAGGACCAAAAAGGCAATTATGCCAATTTTAATTGATGAGGCGGCATAAGTATAGATTTTTTTTTTGTGTGTGATAAAATATATTATTTTATGTTAATATAATATAATATTATATAATAAGGTTAAAAAGAGAAAAAGAAAGAAAGAAACAGAGAAGAAAATAGAAAACCCAAGACGAAACAGAGAAGAAATAGGGGAGAAAGAAAGAAAATGGATAATAGAGTTTTTAAAGCTTGGAGTTTAATTTGGTAAGTTAATTTAGTCCTTTTCTTTTAATTTTGATGCTTTATAAGTTTTAGAACAAAGTTTTGATGAATTTAAGTTGAAGTCTTTGAAGTTTTAGAGTTTTTGAATATAGTTTATGATGAATAAAATGATGAATTAGTGGTTTAATTGAAAGAATTTGAAGTTAGAATTGGATAAAGGACTTAATTGTAAAACAAGCTATAAGAAAACAGTTTTGGGACAGCAGCAGTAGAGTAAGTTTGAAAATTCACCAAAAATCGTAAAAGTGGAATTAGAAGTTGAGTGAGATATGAAATTAAAGCTTATTGAGTCTATTTTCATATGAAAGAAACAAGGAAAGAAAATAAGTTCTTTATTTTTAGATATTTAGATTTTTGTAAGACTGGTTCAGAATGAATTCGGGTTCCCCTGTTTTAACTTTAGAAAATCATCAAAAATTGGATAAAAATAATTAGGGGATTAAGTTTATATGTTTAGAATTCTTAATGAGTCTAGTTTCAATAGAAATAAACGAGAACATCATCTGAATCTTGTATAAAGAGATAATTAATTTTTAGTGAAGAAGGGTCAGAACTGCCAGACAGCAGAACAGGAGTGACTTTGATGAATAAACTGTACTAATTTGCTAGGCCAAAAATTCTGGAAATTTTATGGTATGTAGACATGTGAATCTAGTTTCAGAGAAAATTAACGGTTCCTCATTTGGAGCTCTGTAGCTCTAGAAATAAATAATTTAGTGACTATGACTCAAGTAGACAGCTTTGAATAAACTAAAAATAATAATAGAATTATAGAAAATGCTAGATGTGAACATGAAATGTATTGAATTGATGATTGAATTTATTTATTTAGATCCGGAAAACTCAAATATGAAGCTAGATCGAGGAAAGGAAAAAGTTCCGGATTAGTAGATTTTGTAAACGAACTGATAACGAGGTAAGTTCATGTAACTTGAATTATATTCTTAAATGCTTGAAATGTATGTTATTGATGTGAATATAATTTGAATGTTCATTGTATGAAGATTGATGAAACATTGATGTATTTGATAAAAAGGGGAAGAAATCCCGGTTGAATGAAAAGAAAATTCGATGGAGCTCTGAAAAGGAATTGACGGTGAAAAAGGATCTAGCCCGGACGGGTGATCCTACCCTGATATAGCCCTCCCGAAGAATATGTGGAAAATGGATTTAGCCCGGACAGGTAATCCAAATTAGGGTCTGAATTTAGCCTGGACTGGTAATTCAGATCCAAACTCATTAGAGTAATTGTCGTTGCAGGGGATTTGGCCTGGACTGGTAATCCCGCTGTAAAGATGAGGTTCGCGGGAGTGTGCTCTCTGAAATGAAAATGTGCGCACATGAATATGAATTGATGGACCCGAATTTGTACACTAAAGTGTACCTCTGAAAATCCATCGAAATTCCGAGTAATTCAATGGGATAAAAAAAAAAATGGAAATTATGGTATTGATGAGCTCATCAATCATAATATATATTATTGATACATGGAAATTATTGGACTGACTTGAATGTTGAGTTTGTAAATGTTAGGGTAATAATGCATTGAATGAGTATATGAATGTTTATCGCTTGTATTGAAATTACTAGGTAAGTATAATTCTTGTTACATGGGCTTACTAAGAACAAAGTGCTTACCCTATTTCCTTTTTCCCTGTTTTGTAGTGTTAAGAGCTCGGAGGTCGGATCGGTGGGAGACTCATCACACTATCAACCCCAATATTTCGGTATTTAAAGAAACTTTAGTTTGGAAATGAATGGCATGTATAAGCTAATAAAATAGATGTTAATATGAAATGAATGTAAGGTCAGCCATTGGTATGGCTTATGTGTTTAAGTTATCTTATAAATATGCATGAATTATCTTGAAAATATGTTGAATTGGAATGGTCTCAGTTTTAAAAAAAAAAATCGTAAATTCTGGTAATGCCTCGTACCTTATTCTGATAACGAATACGGGTAGGGGGTGTTACATCCATGGCATCTTGAAACTTCCATACTTAATAGGTTTTTGGAAGACAACAAAAATGGCTCAAGTCTTTAATGTTAGCTCTGGAAGTTGAGACAACCTTAACGCCTCTAACTGATAGCATGCCGATGTGTGCCTTTCCCCATTGATGAGTCCTCCAGACAAAGTCTTTAATGTTAGCTCTGGAAGTTCAGACAAGCTTAATTCCTTTAACTGAGAGAAAAAGAAAGATCTTTGGGTGTCCTGCGTATGCTCATGTTGATAGTAGAAAGTTCAGACCGGACTATTTCAGAAATGGAAGCATTGTTTATAACAAGCTTCTGAAGCTTTGGTAGCGAGCAAATGAAGGAATATGGAAGAGTAGTGGATGCCTCAGGAAAGAATTGGAGGTTAAGAAGTTTAAGGTTTGGGAAACACTGCAATGAGAGTTGTCCATCACATATCCCCTTCATCATATCACTCGTCTTTAGTGTTAATTCTTGTAAAACAGGGAAAGTGTCCTGGACACCAACAAATATATTAAACATGGATTAAAAAGTTTTAAATTTAAGTAAGAGAGAAGATGAGAATATTAGTTAGTTGAAAAGGCAATTTATAGGTAATCTCATTTGATTTGGATGTAATCTCAAGGAATGAAGATGGAATATCAAATATTAATGAAGATACCTCATTGACGCAAAACAAGGGTTGTTGGTTTGGGATTTCAACCTCACCAAATATCTGTGCTTTGGGGCATTCAATAACCTCCATTTGTTTCAACGATGGCCATTGGGTGGTATGCATATTCAAACTCCGCACCTTATCCAGTACAAGGTACGTTCCACGTGGAAATACAAACTTGGTCGTCACTGTTTCTACCATAGTAGACCGAGTAGCTGATGTTGACTGTGATTCATTGGCAGTGAGTCCTTGCAGCTCAATTATTTCTTCTAACGAATCACAATTCTGAATGTGCACGTTCTCCAAACGAGGGAAAACAACCTAATGAATCATTTGATTGGGTTAATAACTGGAATATGTTGAAATGAAAAAGATTAATGAAAGATGTAAAAGGAGAAGAATGGTAAAGTAAAGAAGAAGAAATGACCTTTTGATTGAGGACAGCAGAGTCATTTGTTTGTGTAGGTTGGTGAATTTGAGGTTCATCTCCAGATACAGATTTAGAGATGAATGTTTTCAGCAGAGGACAATTTCTTAGTCTTAAAAATGTCAAGCATGGGAATTCAGAGTAATTTTGAATGCCGAAACTTGTGAGTTTGGGAAGGTCTTCCAGCGACAGGGACTTTAGTTCAGAGAAAATCGTATGATTCCTCCATTGATATTCTGTAGCCAATCCATCCGTGAAGATTACTTGTTCCATCATATTACAGTCCTTAATTTTAAGGAAGCGGAGTTGCACAAGAGTTTTTAGTAAGAAAGACGGAAACAGGTATTTCAAATTGTGACACCCTTCCACCCGCAGACTCCACAAGCAAGTGAGAGATGAGGAAGATGGGTGGTGCCATATCTTATGAATGTTAATGGAGGACAAAGTCAGATACTTGACATTGGGAAAGAGAACCTGCAGACATATATAAATGCCATAAAAAGAAAACATAAGTCTTCCTTCTTTACATACAAATACAAATTGAATCAAAATGAGAAGAAGAAATGAGAAAAGGTAGAGAAAAGTGAAAGGAGTGCGTGAAGTGATAAAATGAAGAGCTGCATAAATCCAACATCATTTTTTGGAATTAAAAAGAAATGCCTTTTTCTACTAAAACTTTCTTTTTCTATCCTTAAATTACACATTCATTATCATTTACATTATTTATTTGTCATTTTCACTTTTATTTTATTTCAATAATATAAAATTAAAGCTTAACACCAATTTTCATTTTTTTTCATTCATACTTTGAAGGTTTTTTTATTGCTGTAAAATAATTAATATATTTTAATTATGTTTAATAATTTTAATAATATTACTTTATATTAATTAATGAAATAAAAATACATTATATTTGTCACATTTTTATTTACTAAAAGGCTTAACATAACATTTGATATCTGAATTTCGCACTTTTTCCTAATTTTGTACCTAAATTTTTTTGTCTAATTTAATACCTAAACTTGTTAAGCATCATACAAATTACTCAAATATGCTAATAGTGTTATTTTTTAGGGATAATATGTAATTTGACACCTGAACTATACAAAAATAAGTCTACCTTAAAATAAAATTAAATTAAAACTTTTAACATATTTAAAAACAAATTGTTGAAAACTAACTTTAAATTTTACATAAATGTTTAATTTTTTTTAAATATATGTTAAAAACATGTTATAGTTTGTTAATTAAAAATAGCTATAGATTTAAAACTATTAACATATTATCTATAGATTTACAATTAAAATATGAAAATTTTAAAAATATCTATATTTATAAATATGTTATTTGTTTCAAAATTCTTGCTTATAAATTTATTGTTTTTGGTACAAGAATTCATTTTATTTTTGGACTCATAACTCTTTTCTGTCCATTTAAAAAAGTTAAATAAAAAAATTAATTTTTTAATTCACACAACATGTAACACTATTTTAACCCATAAAAAATGAGTAATTATGGATGAAGTTGAAACTCTAATGAAGAAAATAGTTGTGTTGGTTAGATTGGGTGATATAAGTAAAATAGGAATGCAATTTCTCAACTCATTACCCTATAAAGCAATATCTAGATTATCACTATTTATATATATATATACTCATGACTTCATCAAATTGAAAGAAGATATGAATTATTTAGTGCACATAAATATTAACTATAAAACTGACCTTGTCGCAGAATAAAGCGACAGTATTATCTTCCACGTCTTGCTCTCCAATTACTTCTTCACTCTTTCTTGAAATTGAAGAAGATAATACCGTCATTTTTGGACAATCATCTATCTCAATATCATGCAACTTTGGAAATTCAAGAGCTCGACTTCCCAAATAAAAATTTGTCAAGTTGGAACACGACTCCATTTTTACAAAGAAGAGCTTAGGAAATATCAAATTATGTATGGTTGCTCCCTCCTCGTCTTCCCTGATCACTTGTTCCATGATACTGCATTCTTTTACTTCTATTACCCTTAGTTCCTTGAGGCTCAAAAACATAGACGGGGTAAAAATGTATTCCAAGCTGCTACATTTATAAAACACCATTTTCGTAATGTTCTGTAACTCCAAAATTTCTCGAGGGTTTCTTTGCCATATTTCTAACTCTGGAAACGTGTCAGAGATGGTCAAAGCCTTTTCCTGTAAGCCATACAAATCCATCCATATTATTACACTCATAATTCAAAATAAACACACTTCATTAGTTATTCAACAATGAAAGAATAAGAAAGAAAATCGAGCACTAACATTCATTGTTTCAGGACAAGGAAGCTAGATAACATTATGAATTAACTCCGTACCTTTTCTATGTACAACTGTTGTATGGTGGTATTCAGGTCACCTGCCCAACATTCTTTTATATCATAAACCCCTTGTTTTACTCTTTGTAATTGTCGGGTGCTTAAAACTCCGTCAAAAAAGATCTTCAATTTAGGACAGCCTTCCACAACTACTTCTTCCAAACAAGGAAAGTTGAAGGTGTAACTCCCTCGACAAAAGCTTGTGAGGCTTTGTAGATTGCTTAGTTTTAAACATTTCAATCTACCAACAACTACTGTTTGATGGTAGTCTCCCACGTGTGCCACTATTTCTGTCATTTTAGGGCAGTCGCTTACCCCCATGGTTGTTAATTGCACCAGACTCTCAACTACTAAGGGTGTAAATAAGTTTGTCATCATTGGGCAATCTGACACCTCTAAAGTTGTGAGATTTTTAAAAGATAATGAGGAGGCTCCAATATTGATCAAATCATCACACAAATCAATTGTGAGTGTTTGGAGATTAGAAAGAATATGGCCAAGCTCTGAATCTTTCCTCCACATACGCTGCAGATTTCCGAGATTATACAAATTCAATTTTTTTATTCGTGATGGAGTCCCAACGTCTCCCTTACAAGGGAGTCCATCTCTGAAACTAAAACACCAAATATCAAGACTTTCCAGATTGCATATTTTTCTCAGGAAAGGAAATATAGGAAAAACTCCACTGAAGCCACCATTCGCTTTAAGAACTTTAACGTGGTGAAACAAGTTCGGTGGAGACTGGTCTTCAACACTAAGATGTCGTAACACAAGTTGTTCTAAATTGGGAAAGACCTAGGAAACCAATTAAAGATTAACAGATGAAGCTCAATGTTGATGTACATGCTTAAATAAAACCAATGTACAGTAATAGGATTTTTTTTATTATTTAATTGTAAGAAATCAGAATAGCTTATAAATGAAAACTGATAAAAAAAAAAGACAAATCGAAAATAAAAAGACAAGAAATCATAGTTTCTGATTAAAACAAAAGGTCAATCTAAAGTAAGATCTATCTTATTTTGATCCCTCTAAATTTTTTTGTCAATTTAACCACTCTAAACAAGATAATTGTACGAATTAATCACTACCGTTAAAATTTTCTTTTTATTTTAATAGATTATTGGTGTAGCATATTAGTCCATTGAACGATTGACATGTTTTTTTTTTTTTTTTTTTTTTGGCTTTTAACTAAAGAGTTAAGAGGGAAAAGTTTTTGACTAATTATAGGAATGTCCCTAATTTTTTTATTTTTTATGTATTTTTTGATATTTTTTTTATACTTTTGAATTTATATAACTATTTATTTATATATACATATTAATTTTTAGGTTTAAGACCAAATTGATAGAATATGTAATCATTGAGTGCTAAATATATCAAAATTTTAGAATCAAGACTGTTTATCACTTTTTAACATTAAATAAGTGTGTGATTGATAAAGCATTAAAAAATTTCATTTCATTGAAAATGAAAAATTTTAACATTTAATTTTTTAATTGCGTTTGAGAATCATATCAACATTTTACTTAATATAAAATTCCTTTTAAAAAAATGTTAGAATATAATAAGTAGATAACTGTTTATCACTTAATGTGAAAAATAGTAAGTTGATTTTACTTTTCAAAATCCTATTTTTGGAATAAATTATTTCCTCATTTTTTTGAAAAATAAAAAATTTTAACTTTTATTTAAAGATAATAAGAAAGTATGAAAAGATAAAATATTATCATAATAATATTAATTATAAAATAAAAGAATGAATATTATGTAATTTCATAATTGAATTGGTGGTCTGATTAAGGTTGATTCTAGCTCAAGTAAAGTGCTTAAATATAAATAGGCATAAGATGCATGTGATGATGAAAAGAAATATATTTGTAATGATATACATACCTCTTCCACCTCCATAACTGCCTCCCCATTTCCCTTTCTTTCTTGGATTCTAATGAATTCTTTTAATTTCGGGCAATTCTTAATCTCTAGCTCTTTCAATAAAGGGAATTTGATATTATAATTTCCAAAGCTGAAGCAGACGAGGTTTGGAATATCCTTTATATGCAGGGAATTTAATTGAGGGAAACCAATCACATCTTCCCTTTCTTCTTCTTCTGCTATTTCTTTTGTAAATATTATCTCCCTTAAGCACATGCAATATTCTATCTCAAAGTATTGGAGCTGCTCCAGCCTTCTGGCGACAGAGGGTGATAACAGATGCTCTAAGTTACCGCATCCCTTGATGATCAACCTCCTCAAATTCGAAATCCAAAGACTTGTCTGGTTGTGCCATATTGTTTTAGTGTTAATAAAACACAATTGCAAGCTTTCATTGGGTTCACACAATTGCACAAATTTACACATAATTCTTTTTTTTTTTTAATCTTAAATTTTGTGTATTGAATTGAGTTTGGATTTTCATTGGGGTTCAAATTTATTTTTTAGTCTTGAAAATTATTGTACTATTATTTATTTTTATTATTAGAGAATGTAATCAATATTTTTTTATGGTGTTGCTAAATAGTTATTAAATATAAACAAAGCTAAACAAATACCTGTTTATTGAAAAGTGGTACCGGCTCGGAACTTGTGGAATACTCCTCCATTCTGATAATGACATCAACTCTCTTTAAATTTGAAAATTCTTGTCCATTATTTAACTCCGCAAGTACACTCTTGATGCCTTCAAGTCCCTTTAGGTCAAGATACAAATCTTCACTCCTTTTCAGCAACATTTTCAGCCCTTTGTTCGAAGAAATGTTTGTATATATCTTGAGCTTCAATGTTCTCGAATATTCATATTCTGAATACCACTGGGCTTCAGGATAATCACCTACGAGAATCTTAAATCTATCCAATGTCTCAATGAATCCATGCTTTGGAATCATTTGAACATCAGAAATATTAACATGTAAAGTAGTTAGACGAGACAAATTGTTTAATTCATCAAGACGTGCATTTCTCCTTCCGTTGCAGACTACGCCTTCATTTTCCCATTCAGCAAAGCTTCCCTCCATATATAATTCTTCTAATTTAGACAAACTTGATAAGACATTTGGCGGAATTATTTTGAGTGCTCTACACCGACTCAAACTAACAACCTTAACCGAGCCAATTGTGCCATCTCCTTGGGTAGTTTTTTTATCCTTGAGAAAGCAAGGTCAAGGATTTCTAAATTTTGGAGCACTCCAATGATGGTAATATCTTCACCTGGCCATCGTCTTAAACACAACATGCGAAGATTTATGAGGTGATTAATTGACTCTGGTAGATAAGGATATGAAAATATGGAAGGTAAACCCAAGACTTTTAGACTTTCAATTCGTCTAAAAAAATGGGGAGGAATTTCCACTGGATCATCCCAGTCCATATGTAAAAAGGAAAGACCTGAACACTCCATCTCCTTAGGAAGCTCAGCTATAATTCGAGGACACCTTAACCTTATCATTCTCCAGCTGCTCATTTTCTCCTTCGGAACATAATCTCTCAAAACATGCATATGATAGTCCCTCGATGCAATATTTAAAGTAGCATCCCAAACAACATCATGGATATCAAAGTGCTCATCTTCAAAGTGCTCATCGTCATAACTATCAAGCAACAAGGAAGACGCTTTGAGATTAGCCACAATCGTTAAAACATTATTTCTAGCTTCTTTCATAGTGTTGACACCACCAAATAAATCCAAACCCACGGTATATCTCACCAAGTCCTCAACGAGACCATCACGGCCCATTAGACTGCAAAGCAAGAAAGTCTGCTTAACTTCCTCACTTCCTAAATAATTAAAACTCAACTCAATTAACTTCCTCACAGCAGTTATCTCCGTGAAGTTGTTCAGTGAATGGCTCTCTAGTTCTCGTAAAGCATTCTTCCACTCGAACAATCTTTTGTTTCTCAAAGCCCCTGCCACTGTCGCAATAGCTATTGGCAATCCTGCACATTTTTTGGCTACCTCCATAGGTGTAGGCTTCAAATCGCAACTTTCAACACAATCGCCAGCCTTCTTGAACAGGTCCCAGGCCTCCTCTTTATTTAGAGACTCTATTGTTAAACATTTCTGAGCATCCATCCCATTTGATAAAACATTGAGCTCTCTAGAAGTTAATAGTAATTTGCAGCCCTTGTGTTCATCTCCCAAAGGAATCCCTACTTCCTCAATATCAACCTTCCCCCAAATGTCATCCAAGACAACCAGAACCCTCTTTTCTTTCTTCAATCTTTCTCGTAGTCGAAGTGCCTTTACATCGGTACTCTGCTCCTCAAATTTCAAACCCAATAACTCCGCAATTCTGTTCTGAATTTTCTCAATATCAATGGTTTGAGTTACTCGTGCTATGACAACCGAATCAAACAAGCTGTCCTTGACCTTTCTAGCGATTTCTTTTACTAGCGTTGTTTTTCCAATGCCGCCCATACCGTGCACCCCAATAACGCTGACGCTATCATCTTTCAGTGCCTCCATTATTTCATTCAAAACCAACGTTCTTGAGTTGAATTCCTCGTAACCTTTAACTGGTGGGACAGTGATACTCTGTAAAGGTACACGATAAGAAACACCGTCAAACTTGCCCTGTTCAAGTAGCTCGGCAACAGCCTTCGCCTCCTCTGCAGCTTTCAGGCTATGCTTGTAACGATTCCAAAAATTAGGACACAAACCAATGAAACACTTGTTCAAGGATCTTCCTGTCCACTGCCGACATCCAGTTGTTAACATCACGTTCGATCTCTTCGCCTTTTTGTTAAGCTGCATCAACAGAATGCTGCACTCTGTCCCTTGCATCTTTCAGCTTCTCTGCTTGGTCCTTGAGGGTCTCAACATTTTGCTGATGATTGGAAAGGTATTTGACATGGTTTATGATAGGAGAAATCATATACTCTACAGCTTTAGTGAAAATAGAGCTAATGATGCCAATAACGAACTCCGTTGAGAGAGCAGACAGCAAGTAACCTGAATAACCACAGCGACAACAGAAATCGAAACAAAAGCAGAAGAAAAAATTACAAATAAAAAACAGCAGAAAGTAAAGTTTGAGTATAGTAAGAAGTAAGAGCAAAAGAAAGCAGATGGCGTACCTTTCCAAAATATAAGAGAAGGAAGGATTCAGCGATTAATTCTCCCAGTTACGAAGGAGCAAAATTATAATTTTGCTTTCTTTTCTCTTAACAGAGTAAAGCGAGTAGTAATTTGACAAAGGCAATTTAATCTAAAAGTTAGCAACTTTCAATTTGAAAGTTTAACCCTAATTTGACTAATTAGTATAATAATATATTTAGTCATCAATACTTATATATTCTATCAATTTGATCCTAATTCTAAATAATTCAAAAAATTGAACCCTTCACATTTACAAATTCTATCAATTTGATCTTCAAACTTTTTAACCTAAGTTTTTAGCTTTTAAAGTAGAGACTTTCCCCATCTTTTAGTTGTTTTATTTATAGTTAAAATAATTCAATTCAGTATATAATTTTCTTTGTTTATATTTTTAAGAAGTTAATGTTATAACTTAACTAAACATAGAGAATACAAAATTTAATAATATAAACCGAACAACCTTCTCCTCCTCTTCAGCTCAAGAAAAAAAATCTCTCCCTAATCTTTAAATTAAAGAAAAAAAAGGTGCTTAAACACATCTTTTTCTAATTATTATAATAACATCTTATCATGGTTTTCATTAACCAGTTGTATGCTATGGAACTCTACAATCAACCCAAGGGTTGATTTTAGAAAATAATTGGGCAGCTACACAAATGTAGGAATGAAGGCACCAAATAATTGTATTGCAGATATATGATGCCCATTTGTTTTTAATCTTCAATTATGACTCATAATGTTTTTTGAATGTTTAATTCAAAGATTAATAGATAAAGTTTTTGACCTTTTATGTTTTCTTTTCAATTTTATTTGTCAAAATTTTATACTTTATTTTGCTCTCCAAATATTTATAATTTTGATTGTCTTTTATCCATTATTATTCAATACAGGATAAAATTTTATTTTGCTTCCCAAAGATTTATAACTTTGATTGTGTTTTACCATCCCAATATAAAATTTTTGGTTTTGCTCAAAAAGAGAGTAAATGATTGTCAAGAGAATAAAGTTGTCTTTGTTTAAGTCCTTTATCTTATGATCTTACTTTATCCGGTTGATATTGGATCGAATAATAATTATGTCGGTTTGTAAAGACTTCTTTCAAAACTTAAATCGAAATTAATTAACTCAATAAATTAAAACAATTTTATCATTAAAAAGCCTTCACTTGATTGGTTTTCATTTAAAAAAATTAATAATCTTTTAAGAATTAATAAAAATGTAATTTTTAAATTTAAGAGTGTAAATAAGACATTGGTACTTGCAAGTTTTTCGAATTTAACTAAAAAATACATTGAATTTTGATCAATAATTATCGAATCAATTTAAACTATCAATCAAATCCAAATCCAACGTTGTAACACTGATATAAATAATAAAATTTAAATAATAAAATATTTCCATGATAATTTATGGGTTTCTTAGAATTTAATATCATTCAAATTCTTTGAGGTCCAATGTAATGGATAAAGATATGAATGAAGTATTAGCAAACTAAAAATGTCCATGAAATTAATGGAGTGGGTGGTTACGAGATGAGACAAAGTAGAATTGAAGAGCGTATGGTCCATTATCAACCAAATCCTATAGTGTCCATGATGCATTCATCACCACCGGAATAAGAATGGATTAAACTTAATACGGATGGAGCAATATTGTCTACTAGTAATAATGCTTCAGTTGGATCAGTATTTAGAGATGTCAATGTGATATGGTTGTATGGATTTTCAATGATGGTGGGCAAAGAAATGATTTTTTGAATTGAAGCAAGAGTCATGCTTGAAGACCTATGCATAGCATGGGAAAAAGGTTACAAGCTATTAGAATTAAGTGACCTGGATCCTTATTTAAATAAAATAAAATGTTAAAATAAAATAAAAGATGAATCCCTATAGAACTACACTTCTTTTATTTTATTTTAAATAAGGTTTTTTAAACCTTATTAAACTCCATCTATTTGATATTGATTAGAATAAGGAGATTCAATCTTACTACACTCCTATTAGAATATGGCTTTACAAGCCTATAAATAGACATAGTCTATTCATCTTGTAATGAATTCGAATTCAACATAGTGGATTTTCTTCTCCTCTGCCCGTGGTTTTTTCCCGAAAGGGTTTCCACGTAAAATCTGTGTGTTCTTTAATTTTTATTTCTCTTTTCTTTGTGATATATTATCATTACCGACGTTATATTTTTTACAAGGTGGTATCAGAGCTTCCGAGTTTTTTATCTCGATCACAGTAATGTCGTCATTGAAGTATGAAATTTCGCTGTTGGATCGCAACACTAGATTCGCGTTGTGGCAGATAAAGATGCAGGCAGTTCTTGCACAGATGGATTTAGAGGAAGCCCTGCTAGGGGTAGATAAGATGCTTTCGACATTGACGGAAGAAGAGAAGAAGCGCAAGGATCGAAAGGCATTAACACAGTTACATCTGCATTTGTCTAAAGAAATTTTCCAGGTTGTGATGAAGGAGAAGACCGCTGCTGCATTATGGAATAGGCTAGAACAAATATGTATGTCGAAAACTCTAACTAGCAAGTTGCATATGAAGCAACGTCTTTATGCTCATCGTTTGGAGGAAGGTGCGTCTATGCATGAACACTTAACAGTGTTTAAAGAAATTCTCTCAAACTTGGAGGTTATGGAGGTTCAGTATGATAAGGAAGATCTAGGGTTGATTCAACTTTATTCGTTGCCCCCGTCTTATTCAACCTTCAGAGACACGATTTTATATAGCCGCAATTCTCTCACAGTTGATGAGGTTTATGATTCTTTGACCTCGTATGATAAGATGAAGCATCTTGTGATTAAATCTGACTCTCAGGGAGATGGTCTCATTATTCCTGAGAGACAAGAATGAAATACTGATGATGATCGTGTAAGGACACAGGAATGGAATCATCGCGGTAAATCTAAGGGTAGATCGAAGTCTTTAAACAGAGGTAGAACTTGTAACTTCTGCAAGAAGAAATGACACATTAAATCTGAGTGCTATAAGCTACAGAACAAGATTAAAAGGGAGGTTGTGAATCAAAAGGGAAAACAACCAGAAAATTTTGGTGAAGCTGATGTTGTAGAAGACTACAGTGATGGTGAACTTCTAGTCGCTTCTGTCAACAAATCTAAAGTGAGCGAGGAATGGATACTTGATCCAGGCTGCACCTTTCACATGAGTCCCAATCAGGATTGGTTTACAAATTACGAAACAGTATCTGAATGTGTTGTTTTGATGGGAAATAATGCTTCGTGTAAAATCGCAGGTGTTGGAACAATTAAAGTTAAGATGTTTGATGGAGTTGTCAAAACACTTAGTGACGTACAGCATGTTCCAGAATTGAAGAGAAATTTAATTTCGTTGAGTACTCTTAATTCAAAAGGGTACAAATACACAGCTAAAAGTGAGATTTTGAAGATTTCCAAAGGTTCCCTCGTTGTGATGAAAGGGCAGAGAAAGATTGTCAAGTTATATGTTTTGCAGGGTTCTACTGTTATTGGTGATACAACTGTTGCTTCCTCTTCCTTTTCAGATGATGATATTACTAAACTTTGGCATATGCACCTAGGGCATATGAGTGAGAAAGGCATGGCAGAATTGATTAAAAGAGGACTTCTTGATAGGCAAGGAATTTGCAAACTGAAGTTCTGTGAGCACTGCGTTTTTTAAAAGCAAAAAAGAGTTCGATTCACCAGAGGAATCCATAACACGAAGGGGACATTGGAGTATATTCATTCTGATCTATGGGGGCCATCAAGAGTGCCTTTAAGAGGTGGAGCTAATTATATGCTAACTTTTATTAATTATTTTTTCCAGAAAAGTTTGGGCATTCTTCTTGAAGCAGAAAAGCGATGTGTTTTCCGCATTTAAGTCTTGAAAAACAGACAGGAAAACAAATAAAATACCTCCGCACAGACAATGGCTTAGAGTTTTGTTCTTATGGGTTCAATAAAATGTGCAAGTCAGAAGGGATCGTGAGACACTTGACAGTTCGTCATACTCCACAGCAAAATGGTGTTACAGAACGAATGAATAGAACGATCATGGAGAAGGTTCGATGTATGTTGTCAAATGCCAACTTACCAAAGTCGTTTTAGGCCGAAGCAGCCTCTACTACATGTTTTTTGATCAACCGATCTCCATCTATTTCCATTGAGAAAAAGACTCCACAAGAGGTATGGTCTAGTAATCCTGCTAATTATTCTGATTTAAAGATCTTTGGGTGTCCTGCGTATGCTCATGTTGATAATGGAAAATTGGAACCGAGGTCCATTAAATGTGTTTTTCTTGGTTATAAAACTGGTGCAAAAGGGTATAAGTTATGGTGTCTTGAAAATAGAAAAGTTGTGATTAGCAGAGATGTTGTTTTTTATGAAACTGCTATGCTACCTAACTTATCTCTCAAAGGCTCTTCCAATAAATAAAATTGAAAGCAGATGGAGCATCAGATTAATACAGTGTCGACTCCTCAAGCCAGTACAAAAATTGAGAATAGAGTTGCTTCTTCACCACAATATTCTATCGCTAAAAACAGAACTAGAAGAGAAATTAAACCTCCAAAGAAGTATACCGAGTCTGATCTAGTTGCTTATGCTTTAAATGTGGCCGAAGATATAAATGCAAATCAAGAGCCATCTAATTATTCTGAGGCGGTTAGCTGTGAAGACTCAGAAAAGTCGATGTTTTCTATGCAAGAGGAGATGGAATCACTCCATAAAAACAGAACATGGGATCTTGTGAAACTTCCTAAAGGTAAAAAGGTTGTTCACTGTAAATGAGTGTTTAAAAAGAAAAAAGGGACTCTACGAGTTGAAGAACCCAGATATAAAGCAAGGCTTGTTGCAAAAGGTTACAGTCAAATTCTAAGAGTGGACTTCACAGATGTGTTCTCCCCAGTTGTGAAGCATAGTTCGATTCGAGCTTTGCTTGTTATTGTGGCCATGCATGATTTGGAGCTTGAGCAGTTAGATGTAAAAACTGCATTTTTGCATGGAGAACTTGAGGAAGATATTTACATGCAACAACCAGAGGGTTTTAAAGTCTCAGAAAAAGAGGACTATGTTTGCTTGCTAAAAAAGTCCTTTTACGATTTGAAACAGTCACCAAGACAGTGGTACAAGAGGTTTGATTCTTTTATGACTTCTCATGATTTTAAAAAAAGTAGTTTTGACATCTGTGTTTACTTTAAGTAAAACAGTTGTCGAAACCATTTTAAAATCGAGTTTAAAAAAATAGGGATCGACTTTTAAAAACGAAAATGGAGTCACCACCAATCTTTTTACTTAGGTGTGATTGGATCACCTTATAAAACGTTTTATTTTAAAACATTTTATTTTGGTCTGCGAAAACGAGAAAATAGGTTCGGGAGTCGGTTACGTATGAGGAAGGGTTAGCACCCTCATAACGCCCAAAAATTGGTACCTAATTGATAACATCATGTCCAAATGTTTGAATTGTAAAAGTATTCAAAAAATATGATTTCTTTAAAAACTTTGAGCCATTGAAATTAAAACTTGAGATTTTCTTCGATTCGAAACAATATAAACATCACATCCAGCACGATTGGACATGATATTTTTAAACCCTCGTCACTAGGATTATCTCATAATTTTATAAAACTTGTTAAAAAGGTATTTAGTTATTTAGCCAAACGGGAAATCGCACCCAACTCGTTAGGGCATTATTTTCCGAGTTTCTAAATACCAAAACATTGCCTTAAGATTTTCTTGTTCCAAAGGGATAAAACATCACATCCAACACGTTAGGACATGATATTTCAAAACCTTCATAAACAAAATCGTCTCACAATTTATAAAACTTTAAAAGGATATTTAGTTATTTAGCCGAACGGAAAATCGCACCCAACACGTTAGGGCACTATTTTCCGAATTTCTAAATACCAAAACATTGCCTTATTTTAAAAACCTTAAAAAATATTAATTTTGGCAAAAAATGTATTTTTCATTTTTAAACAATAACTATGTGACAATATTGCATTTATACATTATCAAATATAAATATTAAAAGCAATTATTGTACATTAACATCTAACATAGGCAATATAAAATACAACTAAAATAACTGAAGTAAAAATAATAGTACAATAAGAATATATTAGTAAAATAATAATATAGGTTAATATAAAAATAATAGTAAAATAAAAAATAGTGGTAATAATATAAATAATATTAATAATAAAATAATAAATTATAATAATAATACTAATAATACTAGGGTTAGTTATAAATAAAATAATAGTAGTAGCAATATAAAAAATAATAATATATATATATATATATATATTGTATAAAAAACATATTGTTAAAAGAATAAATAACATATGAAATTACACATATAAAAAAATATATATTAAAAATAAATTTTATACCAAGTAAAATTTTAGAAAATAATATAACACTATGTAATATATAAATTAAAAATATAATTTATTAAACTAAAGGAAATAATATATAATAATAATTAAATATATATAAAATAATAATAATAATATATGTGAATTTCTCAATATTAATAAATTAATAAATATAGAAAAATAATATTTAATATGATAAAATAATAGATATTTACAAATTAATATAGATAATTATTATAAAATATTTTATATAATACATAAATTAATATTAAATTTTAAAAATGAAAAAGAGGAGAAAAAAAAGATTAAATAGAAATATAAGCAGGCTTACAGGGCTAATTTACAAAATAGATCAATTAATAGGACACAATTAAATTAAATAAAATAACGAAAGGATCAAAAAGAAATTTCCCCATTTTCAATAAAAACACGCAGACCCTTTGTTCGGACTCGGGTCAGCGCGGGGTCAACGTGGTCAAAACGGCGTCGTTCGCCTTCGTCTATAAAGGTCAGTGTTTTAAAAAGAAATCATTAGTTTTAATAGTTTTTGAAAAAAAAAAGTTAGAAAATCCTCTGAGAGAGGGGGGAAAGCTGAGTCCTTTCGCCTGCGCTCCGTCCGTCGGGTTCTTGTGCCACGCGCCACACGTGCCTCCGTGGCCGGTGGCCGGAGGCTTAAAATTCCGATTTCCACCGTTTTTGAAAGGTAAAACTCCTTTCCTTTATACTTTTCTTTTATAAAATAGTTAAATATGCGCAGAATATATATAAAATAAAAGAAATAAATAACAAAATAAAATAAAAGAAAAACCTTTGCGAATGGTTTCTGTTATTTTATTTCTCTGGATCTTTGAATCGTTTTTGTATTCTTTTTTTGTGTGTAACAGTGAGTAACAGTGTATTTTTTCCTTTTTACAAATTTTGAAAGGCTTTTATAGCCTTCGAAATACATAAATAAAAAGGAAACAAAAGATTTTTGGCCACTGTTTTTGCCATTGTTGCTGCGTTCCTTCTTGTTTTGTGCAGGTGAAAGGCGCTGATTTCGGTGTTATCTTGCGCGCGAATCGCAACGGCGACGAGGCTCGTGTGCTGATTTCAACACGGTAGAAGATGCGCTGCGGCGCAAGGCGAGGTTACAACGCAACCGTTAGCCTACCATCGCGGTGTGAAGAGCGGCGCCTAGGGTTTCCCAGAAACCCTAGGTCTCTGCATCTGCTAATGTTTTGGGCTCATTTGGGCTGCATTAGTTTGGGTCGTCCAGGTCTGTTGGGTATTAGGTCTGAGTAGGGTATCTTGGGTCAAATGTAATCGGGCCAGGGGTAATCTGTTTTTACGTTTGGGTTTGTTTGGTTTTCAAGATTGTAAATGGACTATAAAAAAAATCTGACTTTATTATTTTTTATTTATGTTTATTGCTGATATGGGCCCGGGCAAAATTGGGTACTTACAGCTGCCCCTCTTTGCTCATTGTCGTGTAACGAGAATAGAGCAAAGACGATAAAAGGACCAATTTTGCCCAGTCTTTGTAACACCCCTAACCCCGAACCATCGACGGAACAGGGTTACGAGGCATTACCGGACATATCAGACAATTTACAAATATAAATTTTGTTTAATATAAATTTCGGCAGCATTTCTGCTTATTATCATATAAAACCCCCTGTAAATTAAACCGTATTCATTTCAATCATAACCAATTCATTTCATATATTCATTTTCTATTCTAAATACCTTTTAATCAAACTCAATCAATATAATATCAACTTAAATTTATCAAAATATTAGTTAGATTAAAATAAATATACTTCTTTCATTATAATTCTTAAACTTGTAATACTAACATTTTTAACCATTTACATTCAAAACATAATAACCTATATACATAACCTACGTACATGCCACATTACCAAAAGGAAATATACATCACCAAAGGTTTCTTTGAAGTCGAGTCCGGCCGGATCTTTGGTTCGAGATTTGACTTCTACAACTCGCGCACGGAAACAATCGTGACACTTTGAGTATACATATACTCAGTGGTATTACCATAATTCAAATTATAAACATAATAATCATATAATTAAATCATATAACTTTAATTTTACTAAACGAATTCAAACATAACTTTCATATAAGTTTGTCTTTCTCAATATATTCATACAATTCAATTTTAGCTATTCAACAATTGAAATAATACACAATCATGTTGAGCCACTATCCATTTCTTGAATCAATGGTTCATACTTTCTATTCTCATACTCATATTCCAATCACATTTTTCCGTTCATGTTCTAATTTCACATTTCTTCCAATGGCTCAACCATTTCATTTTATTCAATTTAACCTTTTCCTTATTTACCCCTATTAACAGACTCGGACTTTAACGGATACACGGATTCCAACCCAAACACACGAGACGGCACATTGTGCCTAAAAGCGGTACATAGTACTGATCGAGATATCGACACATAAGTGCTCGAAGCGACACACGAGGTGCCCGACACACGACACACGAGGTGCCTGAAATACGACACATAAAGTGCGATTTACGACACATAAAGTGCACGATCGGCAAAGCCGATAAATCCCATACTCTTCCAAATCCTATGGCATGCCAATTATATCCGACTCAGCCCGACTAGTTAATAGGGTATTTCAGTTCTCAATTTCATTTTCATTTCCATAACAAATTCAATTTCAATATCAATTACACTTTTCCATTTCAATCCAGATACAATTCAATTTCAATACATATTCATCATTCAACTCAATTTCCATTCAATTCAATAAAAACACTTACCTTATAATTTACTTACCATATTCATAAATTAATCTAACATTTAATGAATAAATAAATAGTTTGAATTATAGTAATACAAACCCGAATTTGCTTGATTATTCCTCGGTAACCTTCTCCTTTCCTTTGTGGGTTGATGCCTCGAGTTCCTTTTTAGCTACGAAAATAATAATAATTTACATTATTAATTACAACATTAAATTACAATAAATAATTGAATTTTATTCAATTTCTACTCTTCCTCTTCATTCCACATCCTTTATACACAATTCTATTATTTACTTATAAGTTCTTTCAAAGCTGTCTACCTGAGTAATTGTCACTAAATTATCTATATCTTGAATTACAGAATTCCGAATTAAGATCCGTAAATTTTATATGAAACTAGACTCATATATATTCTTGCCATAAAATTTTCAGAATTTTTGATTTATCCAATAAGTACAGTTTATTCTTTGAAATCACCCCTATTCTGTTGTCTGACAGTTCCGACCACTCTTTTCTAAGATTTAATTATATCTTTATACAGAATTCAAATGATGTTCTAGTTTGTTTCTTATAAAAATATACTCATTAAGGAATCTAACCATATAAATTATGTCCCAAAATCATTTTTGTACAATTTTTAATGATTTTTCCAATTCAGAACAGGGGATCTCGAAATCACCCTGAACCAGTTTCACTAAAATTTAAATATCTCATAATACAGAACTTATTTGCTTTCTCTGTTTCTTTCATATGAAAATAGACTCAATAATATTTAATTTCATATCTCACTCAACTTCTAATTCCACTTCTACGATTTTTGGTGAATTTTCAAAGTTACTCTACTGCTGCTGTCCCAAAACTGTTTTCTTATAACTTATTTTGCAATTAAATCCTAATTAAGTTTACTTATTTCTTAACTTAATTCATGCTTTGATTCTACTTAAATTCCTTCCATATTCAACTTATTATATAATTTTCATAATAAAACCCTAATTCATAATTTCTTCCAAATTAATCCCTATAGTAGAAAACTTATAGCTTACTTTACAATTTAATCCTTTTACTAATTCTAACTTAAATTTCATTCAATTTAGTCTCTAATTCATCTTTTTCTTCAACATCAACTATACTTGAAAACCAATAAACTCTCAAAATATCAACTTAGTTTCATCAAAATCTTGCTTTAAAGCTTCTAAAACATCAAAATTAAGAGAATAGAACTTGATTGACTTACCTAATTAAACTCCAAGCTTTAAAACCTCAATTTTCCCTTTTCTTTTTCTTTCTTTCTTTCCTTTCCCCTGTTTCGAAAACTTCTCTGTTCTTTTCTGTTCTTCTTTGTTTCTTTTTATTATTTCATTTACTTTATTTTATAATATAATATTATATTAATATAGTTATCTAATATTAATAATAATATATTTTAATACATAAAAATCTCAGATTTTTATGCATGTATGCCGCCTCAACTTATGCTAAATGGCATATTTGCCATTTTGATCCTTTTTATTTTCTTTTAATCTACAATTAGACTTTTACTCCTTATTCAATTTGATCCTTTTTCCTAATTACTTTAAATTAAGCTAAATTCACTAAATAAAAATCTAATTAAACGCACTATTAGACTCATAATTACTCCTAATAATTATTTACTAACTCGGTTTACTAAGACGGAGGCCCGATAACACATTTTTTTTTCTAGTGCCCACGGATTTCGGGTCGTTACAGTCTTGGCCGAGCCCCGACTTCTTGATCCTTGCTTTCTTCAAATTACTTCCAATCCGAACTACAACTTCAACAGCATTAGATCTTTATCTTGATTTCAGTGAATTTGATAGCTTCAACTTCATGTAGGCAGTATCCACTATCTTTTGATCTGCTCCACTGCAAACTCAGGGAGACCAGATCTGATATTTTCAATCTGATCCATACAAACTCAGGGATCACTAGACTGATGTCTTCAATCTGCTTCCTGCAAAGCTCAGGAATGCCAGATTTGCTGTCTTCAATCTGCTTCCTGCAAAGCTCAGGAATGCCAGATTGTTGTCTTCGATCTGCTTCCTGCAACTTCAGGAAGATCAAATCTGCTATCTTCAATCTGATCCCTGCAAACTCAGGGATCACCAGATTGATGTCTTTGATCTGCTCCCTGCAACTCCAGGAAGATCAAATCTGCTATCTACAGTCTGATCCCTACAAACTCAGGGATCACCAGACTGATATCTTCGATCTGCTCCCTGCAACTTCAGGAAGATCAAATCGCTATCTTCAATCGATCCTCGCAAACTCGGGGATCACGGTTGATGTCTTTGATCCGCTCCCCGCAACTTCGGGAATATCAAATCTGCTATCTTGGTTTGATCCCTACAAACTCGTGGATCACTGGATCGATATCTTCGATCTGCTCCCTGCAACTTCAGGAAGATCAAATCTGCTATCTTCAATCTGATCCCTGCAAACTCAAGGATCACCCGATTGATGTCTTTGATCTGCTCCCTGCAACTTCAGGAAGATCAAGTCTGCTATCTTCAGTCTGATCCCTACAAACTCAGGGATCACCAGACTGATATCTTCGATCTGCTCCCTGCAACTTCAGGAAGATCAAATCTGCTATCTTCAATCTGATCCCTGTAAACTCAGGGATCACCCGATTGATGTCTTTGATCTGCTTCCTGCAACTTCAGGAAGATCAAGTCTGCTATCTTCAGTCTGATCCCTACAAACTCAGGGATCACCAGACTGATATCTTCGATCTGCTCCCTGCAACTTCAGGAAGATCAAATCTGCTATCTTCAATCTGATCCCTGCAAACTCAGGGATCACCAGATTGATGTCTTTGATCTGCTCCCTGCAACTTCAGGAAGATCAAATCTGAAAATTCACTGATTTTGCTACACCGTCCACTGATGGACATGTCCTTAGACTCGGTTTCATGTATTATGAGTGACATGAATGCAACATGTCATGAAAATGATTAGGATTAGAATGCAATGTCCGGAATGAATCAAATGCACCTAATAAAATTTGTTACGATACAAAAATGTTATGAGTATGATTCCTACTTTAGGTGTCATTACTCATTTATTTTTTTATCTTTATTCATCAATTATGTTCTTCTCAACCAGTTTGCCCCAATATAATTTCTGAGTTAGCCCCGCTTGAACCTTGAGGCATGAAGTTGGTATCTCCCACTGCAACTTCAGGGGAATGACATTTGGTTTCTTTTTGTTACCATTCAGAGGTACAGAACTTGTATCACTTTCAATCTGTTACACCATTCCCAGGATGTAATGACCAGATGTATGTGTCTGAATGGATGCAAGGTATCCTGACAATGATCCCCTTTGACCTTATTCGTTATTTGCCAATATGGTGTCACCAACAAAATTGTCTTTATCCAAGAAGAATTTGAAGAGATAATCATTTTCAATGTTTCCAGCCCTTAAGCTTGGTGAGTTCTGAGCAATAGTCGTGTTTCAACTTGTATTATTTAGAAGCTTCCAGAGTAATATGCGAAACTCTTTTTATGAAGTGTTATTAGTCCATTAATTGTTATTTCAATAAAATTCTTGAAAAAGATCACAACAATGAACATGAAAGAAATTAATCAAGAGTATAGCTCGAAGCAAATAAGCTAATGGAAGATAACCAAGGCAATAAATGAAAATTGGTTGGTATATCTTAAAAGAATAAAGTAATCAAAGATAAGGAATTCAAAAATGGGTAGGATAGAAGCTAGGTGCCCCAGATATCGCAGCCTGAGCTTTTTGTTCCAACTTCTTGAGGACCATTTTTAACTCAATATGTGTTTAGGGGATCCTGAGTACTTTGCCGATGCCCCAAGGCGTAACATACTTCCTCATTGCTAATTCAAACGTAGCAATACTACTGTATGCCCTACTTTTATTCAAAATTTGTTTGCCACTTTTTCGGTTTTCAACTCAAAGCCCCTTTGGTCTCAAAGCGCCCTTTGCGGGTTTTCGCCTTGGCCTCTCCTTTTTTTTTTTTTTTGGACTCAAGGCACCCTTTGCGGGTTTTCACCTTGACCCTTTTCCCTTTCAGGTAAAATCCTTCTTGACTAAACCTGAATCCACCAGATTAGGCATGTATTCGCCATTCATCTCGATCAATATCAATACTCCTCCAAAGTAGGCCTTTTCAACATAAGGTATTTCCCAATTCAGAATATGCTTTCCTCTAAAATCGTTTTTGTAGAGGAAAAATCTCTTTCAATCATCAGGTTTCGAATTCCCTAAAATGAACTTCTTTAACGTAAGCTCGCATCATATAACCGTGGTGGATAACTTTTAACCTTTTCTTCGATTAGGTTCGGATGTCAAAACGCTTCAAATCCATAAACTAATGGGTAACATGTTGCCCCAGCGAAGGTTCTTGCCGATGTTCAATAAGACAGAAGGTAATGGTAGCTTCTTATGCCAATCCTTACAAGTCTAAGTCACCTTTCATAATTTTTGTTTTTCTTTTTTTTTTCTTTTGTTTTTTTTTTTATATTGGGCAACTTTTATTGCACTATGATATACTGCCTAATCTTTGGACAAACTGTAAACTTTGACTTTGTACAGTTATACATTCTATGTTGGCATCTGATCCTTTTTTTTTTCTTTCTTTTTTTTTTTGATGACTATTGACTTTGCAATATTGGCATATGAAGTAGCATTCATCCTCCTAGTGAAATAGACGACGATTATAACGATGAATCGATGTCAACTAAAAGTATTTGACGAGATTGGCCTCATAATATCCATGCCCCACATATGAAGATTTTGGGGAAGAAGTGAAAAATACAGTATTTGTGGTACAATTAAAGTAATCTTCCTTTTGTGGTAGACTAACAATGCCCCATCCTCTTGTTTAGTCCGCGTCTTATCAGTGCAAGCATATCCTAATATGATCGTGTGAAAATATCTTCGAATAACTTAATAATATCTCGCTTTATTTTTGTGGTGAGCTAGGCTTCGATCTTCAATACTTCCTAGGCTCGCAATATCCATTGACCCTATGTAAGGTAAGGTCTGTTTTTCATCTTATTAAACCATTCTTAACAAGTCAGAAGATATGTCACAAACTCTGTCATTTTCAAAATCCTGAGATCCCTTAGACCCATATCTTGTTCAAAAAGGGAGTCAGCAACAATGCCGCTCTTGACGTTGATATCTGGGTACCTAGGTATGAAGGCGAACAAATCCAAAGAATAAATGATTCTAAGGATGATTATTGATATGGTCATGAATAAAGAATGAAAGAATAAAAACCAAAGAATGTACAGTTTAAAATAGAAAGAATAAAAGAATATGTGCTCAAATAGATGCATTTTGTTGAAATAAAATTTTGAACATAAGCCTATTTCACAAAAGAATTCTTGTTGCCTGTAAGCAGAAGGCAACAAGCCTGTTTTGAACATTACTCTAGATTAGCCCTAAAAGTACAAAGATTTCTTCCACAGTCTTATTATTCAAAACACTCCAAAGTACACAAGGGTTTGGAAACTTCATTCTCTGATTTCCTCTTCGCTTTCGATTCCTTCAAAAGATCACAACTCTCTTGTCTCCATGATTGGATAATGGGTTCTCCACACTGGGTGTATCATCAATCTTGAAAACTCCCATCTTAAGAAGTCTCTCTACTACCTTTTTGAAGGTAGTACAATTCTCTATTGAATGCCCCGTTACTCCTGCGTGGTAATCACATTGAATGTTGGAGTCATACCATTTAGGATATGGGGGTTGTAAAGGATGCAGATAATATAGGGACACTACACGTGCCTCTAATAAAGTATCATATAGCTCCTTATATGTCATTGGAATTGGCGTGAATTGGAGCTTTTCAGAATTTTGTCTAGGGCCTGATTCTTCTCTCGTCGACCCTTGTTGTCCAGTCGTAACCACTGCCTTTGAGTACCCTTTATTGTATGTACTCGCATTATTCACCTCGTCATCTTTTTTCCTAGGAGTGGATCTTCTAATAGTTTCTCCAGCTTCAATCTTGCCACCCCTTATGGCATTTTCTATCATTTCACCCTCCATGACTATATCCGCAAAGCTTTTAGTGGTGCTTCCTATCATATGAGTGATAAAAGGTGCCTTTAGAGTGTTGATAAACAACATGGTGGTTTCTTTTTCTAGGAGAGGTGGTTGGACTTGCATGGCCATTTCCCTCCATCTTTGTGCGTATTGCCTGAAACTCTCGTTTGATTTCTTTTCCATGTTTTGTAACATGATTCGGTCAGGCGTCATATCTGTGACATGATTATACTGCCTCATGAAGGCTTGGGCCAAGTCCCTTCAGGAGCTAATGTTAGCAAGACTAAGTTGGTTGTACCACCTAGAAGCTGCACCCGTCAAACTATCCTGGAAACAATGAATCAAAAGTTGATCATTGTTCACATAACCAGTCATGCATCTACAGAACATCGTGATGTGGGCTTCAGGGCAAGTAGTTCCATTATACTTCTCAAATTCTGGCATCTTGAATTTATGAGGAAGTACCAGGTCAGGGACCAAACTCAAGTCCTTAGCGTCAATACCATGATGATAGTCAGTATTTTCCAAAGCTTGGAACTTTTCTTCTAACCACCTACAGCGATCCTCCAACTTCTTTGAAGATTCAATTCTTATTCCCTCTCTCTTTTTTACGTCCAAATCAAGGATCACAGGGTTGGCAGTGTTGTCTCCTGGGTTAGATCCCGAGCCCACTTGAAAGTTCATGGGTTGTCTAGGATCAGCTTGTCCCTGTTGAGGCCTAATCGTGATGGGTGGCCTTTTGTAACATCCTAAATTAGGGGTCGTGCGTTTGGAGCATAACCCTAGTGTTAGTAGGCTTTAAGAGTGGTTTGGATGTGTTTTAGGGGTTCTTAAAACTCTAGGTTTAAGATGGGATGCTTTGGAAAATTTTTGGAATTTGAGGTTAAAAAGGGAGCGAGGCAAGGAGGCCTTAAGAATAATTTTTGGCAGGTTATGGCATAAGAATTACCCTGGTAAAGTGGCTTCCATGCGCCACTTAAGGCTTGGGAATGGCGCCAGCAGGTCTGGAGTTCGAGCCTTGGGCGCGGCATAAGCATGTTTTATTTTTGCAAGAGGGCGTTAATGTTGAAGAAGGCTTTAAAAGAATCTTTCCAGCGTTGGTGGACATGAAAGTCCAGGTGGTAGAGTGGCTAGGGGCGCGAGGGGTGGTTGCGGCATGGAGATCTGGCGTTCGAGTCCAGAGGGGAGCGCAAGGACGTTTATTTTATTTTTAGCGCTAAGCAAGGGAACCAGCGGGGGAGTGTTTAAAAGAAATTTCGACGTGATATTGGCATGAAATGATCAATGGCCGAGTGGCTGGGGCGTGGAGAGTGTTTCTCCAGGTCTCGGGTTCGAGACCTGGGGGCTGCAGCATGGGTTTTATTTTTTTGTTTTATGCAGGCGTGAGGCTAAAGGCTGCATGGGGCATGCACGCATGGGGTAGGTGTTATTTTATTATTGTTATTATTTTATTTTGCTTGTTGTTTTCAAAAGCTGCATGAGTATGGGAAGTATTCTTTTTATTTTATTATTTTATAGGAGAGTATGGGGTTATTTTTTTTGTTTTGTTATTTTTAATTATTGTTGGAAGATGGGATTTACAAGATGGGAAGTTTAATAAACAATAGTGTTTTGTTTTTGGAGTTGAATTTTCAAATGGGGGAGAAGCATGGCCGGCCTTGAGATGGTAAAAGCATGGCCGAATATCTTTATTTTTGTTTTGCCTTTCTTTCTATTTTTTTTTTTTTGAGTTGGCCGATTGGAGCATGCCTTTGGGACCTCCAACATTCGGTTATGAGCATAGCACCAAGGTGCCGAAATTCCTTGGTTTAGCTCTTCTTCCCTTCTCAAATTGTTTCATAGCCGAAATTCATTTGTTCTCCTTTTCTTTCCAAATTTTCCTTGGCCGAAATAGGGGACTCTAGGGGCTTGGGTTTCGATTTTTAAGGGAGCTCTAGGGAGTGTTTTCGGCTAACCCTTTTTACTCTCATTTTCTTTGTTCAACCGAAACCCCTATAGACTTTTTCTTCGTTTCCCTTTCTTCTTGTTGCTCAAACCGAATACCTTAGTCCCATTCTCTCCTTTTTCTCACAATCTAGCCTTGCTTGTGGTGCTGAAATTGAGTTCTTTGCTTCTTGGGAGCCTAGCCGAATCTCTTGGTAAGTGAACTCTCCCTTAACATTCGGTTTTGACTCACTCTCCTTAAGTGTGCCAAAAGTTTGAGTTTAGGCTTTGGTAAGGCTGGCCGATTGTGTGTAGTGTCTTAATATTTATAATTTTTGAATGTAGCCGACACCAAGAAGCTAGAGGAGTCTTTCGGGAATTTATTCTTCGAGGTAAGGCATTATGCTATTCGGCCAAGGGCCTTAATTATGGATATAAGTGTGCATGCCGATTCTAACAAACGTTTAGTAGGGATCTCGACAAGTCAAGTGACAACTTTGAGATTTTGGTAAGTACGGTAAATGGTTAACATATTCGGCCAAAGGCCATTTTCGGTATTTGCGTGTAACCGAGTGTACACTATGGGTTTAAAGGCAAATCGACAGCAGTAGGACAAGTTTCGGGATTTAGATTCCTTATCTTTGGTAAGTATATTAAGATTCGAATTATTTGGATTATGATGTTATCGCTTGACCGAATGTTTGTGAATAAGTGTTCTGCGATGGATGCAAGAGTTAGTCAAGAAGGTAAAGGGGTAGCCCCTATCCCTAAGTTTAAAAGGAGAGCAGTCTCTGCAGTACGAGATTGGCCGCCGGGGTGTGGGCCAGCGTCCGAATAGCAACGTAGGCAGATAGCCGTAGTGTCGCTTAGTGATAGTATCGGGATTGAGGGCATAACGCTGCTAGTAATCAGGTGTGTAGTTAGCCTACTATTTTTCGGGATTTATGTGATATTTGCATGTGTTATGTGTTTATTAATAAGTGCAGTGATAAATGTGAAATAGATACCCTTAAAGGGTATGACGATGACCAGGTCAGTATCGAATCTGTGAGATGTGATCATTAAATCGTATATGTGAGTATGCCTATGAATATGAATGTATGCCTGAATAACATGTACATGCATTATCATGGCATTATTTTTTATGTTGCATATGCATGGGTGGGATATGAAAGAAGGTACGGGTGTACTTCGAGTACGTGGTTTGATGTTAGCCTTGAGCTACATCGTGGATTGACGTTGACTGAGGTCACGTTGTGGATTACTTGCGATTTAGTTCGCGTGGCTTGATGAGTAGCTCGTGCCTCATCGTGGTTGATATCGGCTATGTGCCATCGCGGGTGGTTGATGAGTGACCGTGTCCCATCGTGGTTTTGGTGTTAGCTACGGCTACATCATGGATTGACGTTGACTGAGGTCACGTTGTGGTTTACTTGCGATTTAGTTCACGTGGCTTGATGAGTAGCTCTGTGCCTCATCGTGGTTGATATCGGCTATGTGCCATATCGTGGTTGATGAGTGACTATGTGTCCCATCGTGGTTTTGGTGTTAGCTACGGCTACATCGTGGATTGGCGCTGACTGAGGTCGTGTTGTGGATTTTTGTGCTTAATTGCACGTAGACGGCATTGATTGCCTTTGGAGTGATAAGGAGAGGGTGATTTGATAATCCCCTAGTGTGTGGTAGGCTGGATACGGGGGAGTGTAGGGGATGGACCCTAGGTTTGGGTTGGGTACACTTTGCATAATTGCATGATTCTGATATGTGAATTAATGTGAAAATGGGCCAAGCCCAGTTGGTATGTGGATTAATATGGAAATGGGCCAAGCCCAGTTGGTATGTGAATTAATGTGAAAATGGGCCAAGCCCAGTTGGTATGTGGATTAATATGGAAATGGGCCAAGCCCAGTTGGTATGTGGATTAATGTGAAAATGGGCCAAGCCCAGTTGGTATGTGGATTAATGTGAAAATGGGCCAAGCCCAGTTGGTATGTGGATTAATATGGAAATGGGCCAAGCCCAATATGTGAATGTGGTTTTGAATAAGAAATGGGCTAAGCCCAGTATGTGGAAATTATGCGGATAATTACCTTGTCACTTGATAAGTGATTTGAATATGGGCCAAGCCCAGAATGTGATAATATGTGTATATGATTATTATCTGATTTATGGATTAACATGTGGTTAACATGTGGGTGGAATTCAGTGGTTTAATTACACACTGAGTCCGTGTGACTCACCCAATTTTTCCCAACCTTACAGGTGATCGCGATTTTTTGGACCGGGTTGGAGTGGATACAAAGGTGGCCATGCAAAAGCGGATTTTCATGCAAAAGGATATTTTGTTTAATTAATTAAGTATTTATAATTCCAGTATTTTGATTAAGTGTTTATTGTAGAAAGGCCCACTAAAGTACTTAAGTATTTTTATTAAGTATATTTATGTTCATGTTCTATTATGGATGGACAATTTAAATGTTGATTGCAAATGATTTTACTTTCTTAAGTATGTATCATAAAGCTTGAATCCAGTATTTTATTACAAACTTTAATTCCTACTTAGAGTATTTTAAGTCACGAAAATGTTTTTATTAAAGGAAACAAATTTTTAATGGTTTTTACTTTTAAGTCAGATTATTTTCAAACGTTTTTCCGCAGTGGCATTCCAAATTCGGTCGGAGTGAATGGGCCGGGTTTGGGGCGTCACACCTTTGGAGATATTCCTCAGGCTGTGTTTGTACGTGTGGTGGAGTGAATCCCCTAGGAAAGTCCCCATTGTCTTCAGGATTGACGATGGGACCTTTTGCTTTGTCCATTACCCCATTCATCATCTGGGCCATTTGGGCCATTATGGTCTTTTGGGCTTCCAACATCTGTTCCCTCATCTCTTGTTGGAGTTTTGCTATCTGTTCCTGCATCTGGTCTTGCATATCTCTTTTGAATTGCTCCATTCTCTGGTCCATTTTCCTTGACTTAGCTCGTGTACCGTAAGGGTGTTCAGCTTCCAGATTTTCTTTCTCTCTCTCTCCTATAATTTAAACTAATTAGGTTCTCTCTATGGATTTGAATGCATATGATGTTATGTAATGCAAATGTATGAATGCAAAGAGGCATCGATTTTGATCAACTTCATTGTAGAAAACTTTATTAGAAAACAAATTATTTTACATAAAATGGACTTACTATATGCTTTCGCCCTAAATCCTAAAGTTTTGATTTTCCAAAGCAATAGAGCTAGCTCTCAAATACGATTGAACTGTAGCTCATACTTCATGCTCAACGCATCAACCTGTGATCCGAAAATCTGTAGATGATCAGTTACCTCACGAATCTAAACTATTGCTTCACCCATGAGGTAATCCCGACTTCTTAGTTAGTCATGGGAATAGTGAAGCTCTTCTTTCCAATGCTCCTCTCTTATTTCAAGAAGCTTAATCAGAAGTTCACAACTGTGTAATACTAGTTTTAACTCTTCAATCCTACCCTTCATTTCCTCAATCTTGTTCAGACTTGACTTCAACTCGATTGCAGAATTACAGTCTCGATGATAGTGAAGAGACTGTCCAAGTTTAGCATTGATCTTCAGAAAAGTATTGATCATTCTCCCTAGCCAGTGACATACTTAGAGAGGTGTATTTGTTCAAACATTTTTCAACTATAACCACAGGTGAAAGAAGTCTATTCTGGTTCATCTCATTAAGTATATCAAATGAGGGATCACTATGAATTCCTTTCATTTCTTTGAATCAAATCCCTTGCAATGTTGTTCACTCAAGCCAGTAATCTTGTACTCTTGATTAGACGGACTAACCTTTAACCTAAGATTCTTCAGCATCATTTTGCTTTGTTCCAATAAGGGTCTCTAGCATTCTGATTTGCAAATCAACTACCAAACCAAATTGAATTATCATGGTAGTTAATACATCGAAATTTAGTGGAAAGCCTCCTTGAGTGGCTCTGAAACTTGTATGGAAACTCCTATAGCCAAAGGCACCTCATTCGATGTCTATGAAGTTGTTCTGATTATCTTGAAAGATTGGCGAACAAGTAGGCATCCCTATTTCGCAGCATGCTATAATGATATTCAACACCCTTAGTGCTTCTTGAAAGTTTTCAGTTTCCTGCCCACACTGAGCATTTTAAATTGCTTGTATAGGTATCTTCACAGTATAGCTAATCTCAACCCTAAAAGTCTTTAGATGATACAGTCTTCTTAATCTCGTCCATTTGGGTTATCTTGACCATCAGGGCTTGCATTTCCATTGTTTCTAGTAGGTACAACATCCTCAAGTACAACAGTAAACTCAAGCTTGTTGTTTGGTAACAGACCCATAGTAGATAAACTTTTTCATCCTCATTTCCATCATTTTTGTAGGTCTTATGCACTCTGTTGATCACTTTCTTTCCAATACCCTTACCATCCACAGGGTGACCATCTTTATATGAAAGAGAAATGCTGTAATGGTAGTAGTGTCCATCCTTACTCCCCACGCTCACTTTGCGGTGACTGGTGAGTATAATTACCTTCTTGCCCTTTAATTCCAACATCACGCCTTGCCATAAGATGTCTTCTTCGCATCTAATTCTGGAATGACATCAGGAAGCACAGATGGTAGAAAAGGTAGGGATTCCAGTGCTGCCCCATTTCCTTCTAACGAATCTATACCATTCTTTCTCTAACTGCTTTTGACTATATATGAACGATTGCATTGTCTTCCACTTTATCAAGGAACCCGTTCTCCATAACCAGCTTTCTTGTGCCACGCGCCACACGCGCCTCCGTGGCCGGTGGTCGGAGGCTTAAAATTCCGATTTCCATCGTTTTCGAAAGGTAAAACTCCTTTCCTTTATACTTGTCTTTTATAAAATAGTTAAATATGCGCAGAATATATATAAAATAAAAGAAATAAATAACAAAATAAAATAAAAGAAAAACCTTTGCGAATGGTTTCTGTTATTTTATTTCTCTGGATCTTTGAATCGTTTTTGTATTTTTTCTTTGTGTGTAACAGTTTTGAAAGGCTTTTATAGCCTTCGAAATACATAAATAAAAAGGAAACAAAAGATTTTTGGCCACTGTTTTTGCCATTGTTGCTGCGTTCCTTCTTGTTTTGTGCAGGTGAAAGGCGCTGATTTCGGTGTTATCTTGCGCGTGAATCGCGGCGGCAATGAGGCTCGTGTGCTGATTTCTGCACAATCGAAGATGAGCTGCGGCGCAAGGCGAGGTTACAGCGCAACCATTGGCCTACCATCGCGGCGTGAAGAGCGGCGCCTAGGGTTTCCCAGAAACCCTAGGTCTCTGTATCTTCTAATGTTTTGGGCTCATTTGGGCTGCATTAGTTTGGGTCGTCCAGGTCTGTTGGGTATTAGGTCTGAGTAGGGTATCTTGGGTCAAATGTAATCGGGCCAGGGGTAATCTGTTTTTAGGTTTGAGTTTGTTTGGTTTTCAAGATTGTAAATGGACTATAAAAAAAATCTGACTTTATTATTTTTTATTTATGTTTATTGCTGATATGGGCCCAGGCAAAATTGGGTACTTACAACAGTGATGGTTCCTTTGTGTATCGACTTCTTTATGTTGATGACATGTTGATAGCAGCAAATGATAAAAGAGAGACAAGAATGGTCAAAGCCCAACTAAGTGAAGAATTTGAGATGAAAGATTTGGGACCAGCAAAGAAGATACTTGGTATGGAGATTCTCAGAGATAGAAAAGCAAGTAAATTGTACCTCAGTCAGAAGGGGTACATTGAGAAAGTTCTTTGCAAGTTCAATATGCAGAGTGCTAAGCCTGCTAGTACTTCTTTAGCAGCCCATTTCAGACTTTCATCGGCTTTATCTCCATGATCAGATGATGAGATTGAGTACATGTCACATGTTCCATACTCTAATGCAGTGGGATCTCTCATTTATGCTATGGTTTGTTCACGTCCAAATTTATCATATTCAGTCAGTGCAGTTAGCAGATACATGGTGAATCTCGGTAAAGAACATTGGAAAGCAGCTCAGTGGATTTTAAGATACTTACAAGGTACTACTTATGTTTGCTTATAGTTTGGAAGAACTAGAGATGGAGTCATTGGGTATGTTGATGCTGATTTTGCTAGAGACCTTGATAGAAGAAGATCTCTCACTCGTTATGTCTTTATAATCGGAGGTTGTACAATCAGTTGGAAAGCTACTTTACAAACTACAGTCGTTTTGTCTACCACTGAAGCTGAGTACATGGCTATTACTGAGGCTTGTAAAGAAGCTATTTGGTTAAAGGGACTCTTTAGTGAGCTCAATGAAGACCTTCAAATCAGCACAGTATTTTGTGACAGTTAGAGTGCCATCTTCCTTACAAAAGATCAAATGTTTCATGAAAGAACAAAACACATTGATGTTCGGTATCATTTTGTTCGTGATATTATTGCTCATGGTGATATTGTTGTGAGCAAAATTAATACTCATGAAAATCCTGCAGATATAATGACTAAGTCACTTCCTATAAACAAGTTTGAGCATTGCTTAGACTTGGTTGGTGTTCATTGTTGAAGTTAAACCCTTAAGGGGTTTTATGGAAGAGGTGAAGAACTTGTTCGTTGAGAATTCGCGATGAAGAACTTGTTCATTGAGAATTCGTTTTAAGGTGGAGATTGTTAGAATTAAGTGACTCGAATCCTTATTTAAATAAAATACAATGGTAAAATAAAATAAAAGAAGAATCCCTATAGAACTACACTTCTTTTATTTTATTTTAAATAAGGTTTTTTAAACCTTATTAAACTCCATTTATTTGATATTGATTAGAAGAAGGAGTTTCAATCTTACTACACTCCTATTAGAATATGGTTTTACAAGCCTATAAATAGACATAGTCTATTCCTCTTGTAATGAATTCGAATTCGAATTCGACATAGTGGATTTTCTTCTCCTCTGCCCGTGGTTTTTTCCCGAAAGCGTTTCCACGTAAAATCTGTGTGTTCTTTAATTTTTATTTCTCTTTTCTTTGTGATATATTATCATTACTGACGTTATATGTTTTACACAAGCAGCTAGAACTAGAATGTGATAATACGCTTCTAGTGGAGCTTCTACTAGCGGATGATGTTGCCAATAGTAGTATGGTTGAATTACGATTAATCAGTAGCTTGTTCAAACGAGATTAGAATATTAGAATTCGCCATATACCAAAACCTCAGAATGCGATTGCTGATTGAATGTCCAAGTGCGTGAATAGAGATCCCTCGATTTTAATGTTATTTGAGGAACCATCTCTAGTACAAAGGGTTTTGTTGTATGATAATAATGCCTTTATATAGGTTTGATTAATTTTTGATGTAATCACTTAATACTGCTTTTTCTAAAAAAAAATACACTTTGATTGATAGTGACTTTTTAAAAACTTGAGGAAAAAAAGGAAAAAAAAAGAGAGAAAGGATGGAAGTAAAATTGTTGGTTAACAGAAGTAAGAAAAACGCAAATAAATTTCTTATGGATTCTAATATTAAAAAATTAAAAGAATTTTATGCAAAAATAATGAAGAGGAATTAAAAGAAGTAGTGTCACGCCACAAGTTGAGGTATAACAAATGTTGCACATTTGTGAGATAAAATCCTATGGATAAACAAGACTATCACTAAGGAACATAATTCGATTAAGCCGAAATATTTAACATAAAAATCATAATCATAATTTCATAAAACAATTATAAAATTTTGTTTTGAGTAGAAAATTAAGAAACCTTAAAATACAATTTAAACAATTTTAATTTTCTAACTAATAGAAAATTTGAAAATTTGATGTCTTAAAAGTTCTAAAGGAATGCAATAATATATTAAAACATTCACGAGCAAAGTCAAAACTTGTAAAAATATTTTTTTTAAAAAAAAGAGTGAATTTATCTACTCAATAAGTATCTAGCATTTTCCTTTCCCTTGGTTGGGTTAAGCACACAGGCCAAACATTTTATTTAAAATACAAAATTGCAAAATTATGAATAATCCATAACAAATAATTCAAAGCATATTTCAATATTTCATATCAAAGCTATAATAAAGAGAAATTAATCATTTCCAAAATACAAATAGATAAAAATCAACTCCTTTTTCCTTTTTCTTTTTTTGATTAAGAAGAGAAAACAACCACCAATCTTGGTGTTACAACTCCATTTGCATTTGCATTCAGCAAGTTACGAATTGCATCTGATGGAGAGTAATGGACAAAACATTGTAATGGTTGATCCCAAGCCAATGAATTTATGCCATCAATGAGCTTATTACCTTCTCTATAGGTATGTTGAATAATCACCTCCCTCCACAACCGATGTTCACCAAACTTAGCACTACTAGACAGCATATTAGCAACCTCCATACTATCTATTTCCAGAATGATTCACCGGTCTCCATTCCTCTAGGCAATTTGAAGTCCTTCAACAACACCCCACCCCAAAGTTCTGCTTCCAACCACAATTCACGTTAGTGACAACAGATCAAACCAATATTCTAAACCGGCGGGAAGCCAGTTTCTAAACAAAAAATATGTGTTGTCATGATCAACATTTAACTCCCATTAACAAGGTCTGAACATAGTATACCAGAAACAAATTCAAAATCATAGAAATTTAATTACCTAAAACATCAAAATTACTTTGTACAAAATATATTTCTTATATAAAAACATAAATATTCTTTTTAATACTATAAAAATATTGAAGGGGGCTACTTATATTTTTTGAAGGGCCTGGTATATATAGAAAGGGAAAAATTGCAAAAATCTTAAACCTTGGAGGGCCATGGCCCTCTTAGGCCTCTACTACACTCCGCCATTGTATGTATAGACTAAATTTGATCAAATTAAATATATAGACTAAATTAATAATTTATACATAGTACAATTTTAATTTTTTTAATGTGGAAAAAAAGTACCAATTGGAAAACCCATGGTCTTTAATTATTGAGATTCAACAATCATAATATAAAATTAAATAAATGTCACTTTCCCATATATATTTTGCTGACCAAAAGGAAAGGATAAAAAGAGGGCAAAATACCCAAATATGCCAAAATTTTTCGAATTTTACGGAAATAGGCCGGGTTGGAAAAAATTTACGGGAATAGGCCATTTCCCCCAAAAACACGGCCACGTAAGCGCGTTTTGGGGGGATACGGACCGAAGGCGCGCCCTGTAGGACGCGTTTTTGTCCACCTCAGCAAAAACGCGTTCCCGTAGGCGCGCTTTGCTGACGTGGACAAAAAAGCGTCCTACAGGGCGCGCCTTCGGTCCCAACGGTCAAAATTTTTTGACCGTTGGGGAGCCCCAACGATCAGAAAAAAAAAACTATAAAAACCCCCCACCCTTTATTTTCTTCACATTTCAATCCATTCTCAATATTCTCTCAATTTTCTCTCAATTTTCTCTCAATTTTCTTTCAATTTTCTCTCAAGGTCCTTGAAATTTACGCTCAAATTTCAAAATAGTCCTTTACTATTTACGAAAAAGCCCTTTATAATTTTTTAATATTTTTTTTCGAAAAATTTTAAAGCGGATTACTTACAATGGCCGGGGAATTACTTCGCCTAGGCGACAAACACATCGCCGTCGAGCAAATCAAAATGGTAAGTTTTAATTTTAATTTGTCAATATTATTTAATTTTTTTTCTAATTATGCAATTTTAATTAATTATTAATTTTATTATTTTTTAAACAGTCTGTCGATCGGGTGTTGGAATGTTATATTCGCAACATGCATGGTCCCCCATCACCGTTGATCGAGAATTACCTGCGGGAAGCGAGTTTTTGGCATGTGGCCACGATAGGCCGGGGGTTCAAGTTAGAGCCGCCTTTGATCAGCGCGTTGATTGAGAGGTGGAGACCCGAGATCCACACTTTCCATCTGCCATGCGGAGAGTGTACAATCACTCTAGAAGATGTGCAATTGCAGTTGGGATTACCGGTGGACGGGTCGGTAATCACCGGGTCCGTAACATCTACCGATTGGATGGCCGTATGCTACGAGCTTCTGGGTGCCATTCCGGATAGAATTTGAGGAGCTCGGATCGATATGGCGTGGTTACGAGACACATTCCCAGAGCCGAACGAGGGTTCGACTGAAGTAGAAAGAATACGGTATGCTTGAGCATACATTCTTCAAATAATTGGAGGCTATCTGATGCCGGACCTCTCTAGAAACCTCGTCCACCTGAGATGGCTCCTGAAGCTTGTTGATTTCAGAGCAGCCGATGAATTGAGCTGGGGGTCTACCGTCTTTGTCGAGGTTGTATGCAAGGGAGATGCGCGGGGCGACGAGTAAAGCAAAAATCGGAGGTTGCCTATCACTACTGCAGTCATGGACATGGTTTTGATTTCCATTTTTACGCCCTCGACTCGACCACCCATATTCATTCCCACTGATAACGAGGTAAATTTAATATTATATTTTACAAGTATTTCGTAGATTTATAGTATAATTGCATGTTAAAAGTTTATTTCATTAGGTGGAACCATTCGGCGAGTCATGTTGGAATACCTAACTCGCTTGAGGATATACGGCTCCTGTTGGACCAAAGGTCGGAATCACAAGTAAGTTTCAAATTTTGTTATTATAAATTAGTATTTCGTATGTAGTGTCTAATAATATTAGGTATATAACTAAAATTTTCGTAATGTTAATATAGTTTGAATGGACACCGTACGACAAGCCAGAAATTCGTGCAGTAATTCCGGAGGAGTTCCTCCAAAATCCAAACGGTTGGCACGTAAAGGTCCCATTGATCACCTACGCGACCGTGGAGATGCACCAGGCAGATCGGGTTCTGCGACAATTTGGATTTCGGCAACCGATTCCCGTGCCACCGGAGGTGCTCGATGATGAGCACAAAGTAGACTTACGGCAAACACACACGAGTTGGCCAAGATTTTGGTTAGAACATATCGAGAAGTGGGAGAACCGATATGACTATATACCTGACCGGGAAGCGATAGTCGTTCCAGAGTTAGCGTGCGTGCCGGAGTATATGCCATGGTTTAGGATCCATGGCAAGCCGTATCTGTTGTCGGAAGAAGAGAGGCGACGACAACTTCGAGAGCGAAGGGAACATCGGGCCCCTTTACATCCAAGGAGAATGGGTGATGAGGCAGGGCAATCATCAGCGCCGACACAGTTACCGGGCCCAGCAACAACGTCGACACAGTCACCGGGCCCAGCAACAGAGCCGACACAGTCACCGGGCCCATCAATTCAGCCGACAACACCGATATCACAGCATCTACCGTTCATGCCAGGTGCGTACCCTTCCTCTTATATGTATCCTCCTAACCCATATATGTTTCAGTTTCCCAGTCCTAGCCCAGGTTCGAGTCCATGGCCGGGTTCGAGTCCGTTACCGACTACTTCTGCTGGCCAGCCAATGGTGAGGGCGACGTCGCATGTGGGTTCAGAGGAGGCGCCGTCGGGAAGCACTTCATTCTGCCGGGCTCCTTCTCCGTTTGGGATGCAGTCATCCCCGTCGTGGTTTATGCAAACACCTCCGGCGTCAATATTTTTTTAGAGTGGGTCATCATCGCAACATCCAGAACCAGACCCACTGTCGGAGGAACCCGATTCCCCGCCCGAGGTTCCACAACCTCGCGGAAGCGGAAGAAAGGAGGAATCGGTAGCGTACAGAATCGGCCGATCCCTCGTGTGGCACTGGTTCCCACCGGCATCAGCACCAAACCCTAAACCCCCTAATTTGATTTGTAATTAAGGTTTATTTTTTTGTAATTAAGTTTGAATATATTTAATAAAATTTGAGTTTAACTTTTTTCCTTATAATTTAATTTTTTTAATTTATTTTAATTTTAATACCTTTGACAAAATAGAATTGGTTTAATTTTATTTTTTTCTAATTAATAATATATTTAATAAAATTTGAGTTTAACTTTTTTCCTTATAATTTAATTTTTTTAATTTATTTTAATTTTAATACCTTTGACAAAATAGAATTGGTTTAATTTTATTTTTTTCTAATTAATAATATATTTAATAAAATTTGAGTTTAAATTTTTTCCTTATAATTTTATTTTTTTAATTTATTTTAATTTTAATACCTTTGACAAAATAGAATTGGTTTAATTTTATTTTTTTCTAATTAATAATATATTTAATAAAATTTGAGTTTAACTTTTTTCCTTATAATTTTATTTTTTTAATTTATTTTAATTTTAATACCTTTGACAAAATAGAATTGGTTTAATTTTATTTTTTTCTAATTAATAATATATTTTATATTTTATATTTAATAAAAGTTATTGTACAAAAGTTCACCGTTTTTCTCCGAAAAATAGATATGACATAGCCGCCATGAGACAAAAGACCTAAGAATACGGTCAACTATTTCGATTTGGACACGAGCGAGATGTATGGCCCGGGGTCCTACATCATCCGCACAGCCGACTTTGGTTGCTTGTTTCTCGGATATCCATATTGTTGCGTATTCTAGACGAGCAAGGTCGACCTTTTGGTTTGCGCCTCAATTGTCTATCTGGCAACAGCTTATACGGTGCAAGCGATACCGATGGCTACTTACGTTCATCTGGGACGGGTGGGAATACGTGTCTCCACACGTTGTACATGTTTTCTAATTTGTACACTTCGTCGACATAGCTCATGGGATCAAGACGAAGATTCTGACAAGCCGCAAGTATATGAGCACATGGGTAACGAAGTGCATCAAATCTCCCACAGTCGCATGTCCTATTTGTCAAGTGTACACGATAATGGCCGCCAACAATACCTTGGTTCGGTCTGTCAAACTCCGTGACACGAAACCATAGGTTGTCGCGATCGTGACATCTTGTGTGCATGGTGTTCTTTGTGCCTTCCTAATCGTTGATTTCTTGCAAGACATTTGGGCTCCATACATGGCCTCCTTCCATCGCCCTCTATAACTCATTTGCTCTCTTCGGAAATAGTGCCGCTTAACCGAAAATATGTCTCTCGTGACAACCATTGTAATCGGCAGATGACGGGTTCCTTTCGTAACGTAATTTATGCATTCGGCCAGGTTTGTGGTCATATGCCCATATCGTAGGCCTCCGTCATATGCTTGTGTCCACTGTTCGAAAGGAATATTGCACAGGTAGCTTGCGCCTTCGGCGTTATCTGAGCGCAAGCTGGCCAGCATCTCGTGAAAACGGTCTTTATTGATCTCATACCCTGCCAATATACGTTGCTACCGAATATTACATACCACTCTTCTATTGCGAATAAATTGAATTTTTAGATCAATTGCGAATAGATATTTTATACCCATATCGATCACTTGCCGTTTCTGTCTTTTAGATCGATATTGCCCATAGTAGTTGGATGCGACATGGCTCAGGCAATATCGATGGTGTGTGCGATGCCACATGCTTCCCTGGCGTTCTATTGCCGCAAGTATTCCAGGGCCCCGATCCGATATAACGCATATGTCAGGTTGGGGGCAAACATGCCTCCTTAACCTAGATAGGAAGAAGTCCTAATCATCAGCTGACTCCCCTGGTGTTATTGCGAACGCAATCGGAAGGATTCTCCCACAGCCGTCTTGTGCCACAGCTAGCAATAGCCGATGCGTATACCTACCATACATAAAGGTACCGTCAATTTGTACCAAAGGCTTGCAGTATTTAAAGGCATCTCGGCATTGCTTAAATGTCCAGAACAAACGCTTGAACACTGCACATCCACGGAGCAGATGATCGTTGTAGTACGCAGGTTCCGTTTCAAGATCTGTCATGCTGCCTGGGACATATCTCTCCAGCACCTGACACCACTGCCACACTTCATTATATGAAGTGTCCCACCCACCATGTAACTTTTCTAACGCCTTCTGCTTGGCTATCCAAGCCTTTCTGTAAGAGGGCATGTACCCCAATTGGCTATGAATACTGCCAATTAAGGCCGGCACCATAGTCTTTGGATCGGCCTTCACCATCGGGATTATTATGTCAGCCAACATGTCTGAATCCATCTTCGGATGATCTTATGTTACACCTGTCAACGAAGTACGTTAAACAATGCAACATTACATATTATTACTGTTATTCGAACTCACTGAAGACATAGTGGTACTGTACCGGCAAGACATGTATATCAACCTTTGTACTTTTTTATCTCCCACAACCCTGTCTTTTTCCTCAACGATGCCATGATTTTCCATGAACATGTGCCATCTTGCACTGCACACTTGGCCTCGAACTTATCGACCCTGGATTTAACCACATTGTAGTTAACCCCGTTCTTAATGCTGAACTGTTTCAATGTAGCAAGAAAAGTATTCTTGTTGGAAAACTGGTTACCAACTTCTAATTGCTCCGAATCCAACGAAGAATCTGTACGGTCACGCGACCGGTGTGGTAGTTCAGGAAACTCCAATGCATCATCTTGAGATAGATCGACATTATGCATGTGGGCTGGAGGCGAGTACGCCCTAAATAGCGAGATCTTCTTCTTCTTCGCCCGAACCGCCTCAACGCGTCTTGGTACAATTGGAACGGCCCGTTCGTAAAATAATCCAACTTCTGCATCATCGGGCCCTCGCTCCCGAGGTGGATCCACATCGGATTCATCGTCCGATCCTCCATAACCTGCAACAAACGATGGCCCCACGCCGGTGGATGTTGTCGGGAGTACATCATCCCTCCTTAAACATCTTTCATAAAGATTCCAATCGTATGTGGATTGCCAACCACTAGAAGTTGACGACGTCCCTCAATACGTATTTCTATCATCGGACGTCGACTGACGGATATGCATGTCCCATCCACCAACCGAGTGTCGTGCAGGGGTTATGTTTTCCATACTAAGACCGCACACGGGCACTTCTGTGTTTTGCCTCCCACTTACAGAGTGTCGGCTTGGGGTCGTGTATTCCCCTCGAACGGCAGTAGATGTCGAGGTCGCAGAAAGATCACTTAGAGATGAAAATTCTACATATACCTCCATATAGGGTGATCCACTGGCAAGATGAGTCTCCACCATTGCCTCAAAGCCCCGAGCACCTTTGATGTCGAACGACTCATATCTCACCGGATCAACCGAAGCGCAAAATCTATACTTAATACACTGAACTTTCATTGGCGTTGTTCCAAATATTTTACGCCTAATTCTTTTGCGTAGTTCTACCAAATCGATGTTCCGATTAAAACTCATTCGCGCTGTGTTCTCCGATAAGAAAACAACGCCATTTTCGGTGTCACGAACTTCACCGTCGTAGTAAATAACAGCATTAATACGTTCACTCATTTTCAATTTTTTTCCCTTTGCCTCAATGTCCCTTTTGGAACCTGAGAATGAAATTTGACTGATTTATAGCCTAATTTTGCCGGAGACTACTGTAGCAAAAGCGCGTCCACGTGAGAGTGCTTTTCAGTACGCATGTTGTTTTTGGCCATCGCTTGTTTGTTAAACGTCTCCTCCAAATTATTTTGCCGAGACTATTGGGCCAAAAATTTCAAAAAAATCATATCGCTTTAAAGCGGCCACGTAAAGCGCGTTTTGGGGATACGGACAAAGCGCCATGCAGGGACGTTTTTGTCCATCTCAGCAAAGCGCGCCTACAGGGACGCATTTTTTGCTGAGGTGGACAAAAACGCGTCCTACAGGGCGCGCCTTTGGTCCGTATCCCCCCAAAACGTGCTTACGTGGCCGCGTTTTTGAGGGAAATGGCCTATTCCCGTAAATTTTTTCCAACCCGGCCTATTTCCGTAAATTTCGAAAAATTTTGGCATATTTGGGTATTTTGCCCATAAAAAGAGGCTAAATAGCATATTCTAAAGTCATTATCATCACTATAATATTATAAGGCCGCAACATGGGAACATAAAATTATCAAGATATTGACTTTGTTGAAAATTGTTGTTTCCAAAAATAAAAATATTTTTTTTTCTTGTTGGTAATGGAAAATTGCTAAATTCATGTGACAGCATAGCTGTAATTCCCTTTAGCTGAGTTGTTTCCATCATGGTTGAGTTGTTTTCATTTATCTTCTTTTTTAGTTTCCTTAATCTATCAAAGTGATTAAATGTCTCCATGCGGATGCTTTATCATTTATTGGACTTTTTCTTTGTACACCAATTATTGGACTTAGGCAGCATTAAATATTAGAGCACATGAAACACGCCACCTCCTAATCGTTACCAAAACAAAATAATAACGTGGTATGCAGATGAGGACGGGAATAGGAACCTCAGTTGAGAGATGCAGATGAGGTATAGCGGATGACCCTACATGCTTCCTGTGCGGAGCTGCCCTGGAGACTGTTGCTCATATACTGCGCGATTGTACTGTTATCAAAGGGTTCTGTATTAAGCCTGGACGAAGTGAATGATTTCTTTTCTTGTTCCTTAACTAAGTGGGTGTACGAAAATTTGCATAATGAAAGTTCTGAACCACAATTCACCTTAGTGACAACAGATCAGAAACCACTATTCTAAATCGGCGGAAAGCCAATTTCTAAACAAAAAATACATGTTGTCATGATCAACATTTAACTCCCATTAACAAGGTTTGAACATAGTATACCAGAAACAAATTCAAAATTATAGAAATTTAATTACTCGAAACATCGAAACTTTGTACAAAATTTATTTCTTACATAAAAACATAAATCAATGACATGCTTTTTCAAAGTACACTCTATATAGCAAATTATAACTGAATACCATATATATATATATATATATATATCAAAAGCTAGATCTAATAACATATTTCTGAAAAGATAATTTAATAATCCAATTTCAAGTATAAAAAAAAAACATACAACTTAAATAATTCAAAATTAAACATTGCAATTTTAAAACCATACTAGCATACTTAACCCAATTTTCACAAAATACGAACAAAATATCATATATTGCATAAATAACATAACAAGTTTGAAGTTGATTTTTCGAAAATTAAATACTAAAAGAATATCGAGTCACTTACTTAGTCTGTTGAATCAATACTTGAGTGACATATTTTACAAATCCTTTAATAGCCTAAAATTTAAGAATGGAACTTGAAAAATCAAAATTCAATCAACGAATAAGATGCTTAAAAAGTATGGCTTATTGTGGTAATCCTATGACATTTCAATTGTGCGACAATTCCACTAAGACACAATTATATAACTTAATTGAACTATTTTTTACTTTAAAAGTAAGTAAATCAAATTTAATAAAATACATACATATTATAAGAAAATTCAATAAATTAATAATAATCTGTTTAATATGGGTTCCAACCAAATAATATATATTCAGGCCGAACATATTTTAAAAATAATTAAAAATCAAAATATTCTAAACTTCATTATCCCTTGACTCACTAGAAGCAATTCAAACTCACAAATTACTTGGTTTTTGGCAGTATAAAAACATAATTTAAAGATTTAATGTAATAGTAAAACTTAGAAAATTGTTTCGTCAAAATCAGTTATCGAAAACTTTAGTTTCAAAAGCCAAAATATAAGAAATCATCACAATCTGCACAGATTTTCTAGGTTAACAGTTTTGACTAGTCTATTTTGGGGCCTCATATGACCAAGATAAGAATACCACATAAAAAAAAACTCCATACTATGAAAACATCTAAATTTGGAACAAATAAACACCTAATGATGGATTTTTTGTGCGTCAAAATCGACTACTCAAAACTATCAAAAACCCACACATCATAAACTTTTAAAAATTGATCAAAATGGATTTTATACATACCATTTGAAAAATCTTGAAAGGAACTTTCATTTGGTACCAATAATGTCACCGAAATCTCACCGGAAAGTCACTGAAATATTGCAAACAATAGAGAAACTCAAACCTACAATGAAAAAGGCATCTCCATCATCACTTTGTAACTTCTGTAAAGCATTAGTTAAGCCATGATGAAGGTTACTAAAGCAGATAAATGGAGGACTATGAAAATAGAACAGTAATTTACCATTTGTTTTGAACTGAAATGAAACTAAGCTTTTGTCTCAGAAGCACCCAAACATATTTCCTCAAGTCACCTGAGAATTTTTCACATTCTGTGCATGACCAAAAGAAACAATTATAAAGAAAGGTAAAACCAAGAATTGTTCAATTAACTATGTATGCAAATGCACCAAATAGCATTTTATATTCCTTATGTTATTAAAAATTAAAGCCTTGAAATCCTTTAAAATGATTTGTACCATTACATTGAACATTTGTTTTATGGTAGTGTTAAGATCGCCTTCCCACCATAGTTCATCTTCCTCATCTCTTGTTACATGCATTTGTTGTAGATTTGACGTGCTTAAATCTCCTTGACAGAAATTTCTCATTTTTGGACACTTTGTCACCATTACCATTTGCAAGACAGGGAACTCTAACGAGTGATGTGCCAAGGAAAAGCTTGCTAGACTTGGCAGACCACTTAGTTTCAAATACTTCAGTTTGGGAAAAATAATGCTGCCTTGTATTTCTTCACCCTCACATGCTATGATTTCCTCTATCGTCTCACAATCAGCTACGCTCAAACTTTCTAGTAGCATCAGGCTCTTAGCTGTTGAGCATGCCATTAAATTGATGAACCCATGGCAGCTTATAACTTCTAGAGTTGTTAACTTTTTGAAAGACAGCAAAGATGGTTGAAAAGTCTTTAATGTCAACTGTGGAAGTTTAGACTGATAGAGTGTCAAGTATGTTAGCAAATATTGTTAGTCAGTTAGAGACGAGTCTGTTAAATACAGCTGTGTCAGTTAGAGAAGAGTGGTTGTACAAACTCTATATAAAGAGTTGATGAACGAATGAGAGGGAGAGGGTTTTGATCACAAATTCAGTTTGAAAGAAATAATTAGATCTAGTTTTTCTATTCTAAATCTAGTGAAACTCACATCTTAGCATGGTATCAGTAGCCAGGCTATTCTAGAACCTATGGATGCAAATCAATCTCCAGACTCAGGTTATGTTGAAGGTGGTTCCGCTCCGTTCAATGGTGAAAAAGTTGTCACGACCTTTCCTCGGCATGATGTGGTGAAGTTGGATGAAGGCACGTTCATCCTTTGGCAACAGCAGGTACGTATTATCCTTGGTGCGTACGATTTATTAGGATTTCTTGATGGTACTCTTCCACCGCCGGCTCGATTTGTTCAATCGGCGAATGGATCTATTGTTCCAAATCCGGTTGCTCTTGTTTATTCTAGACAGGATCAGCTTCTTGTCTCGTGGTTGCTTTCCACGATCAACACGTCGTACCTCTCTTCGTTTACTGATGCTCGCACTGCATCGGATGTCTGGTGTATGGCAAAAAGTTTGTTCGCTGCTGATTCTTGAGCTAAACAATCAAAAGTTCGACATGAGCTTCATTCCTTAAAAAAAGGTACTATGACTATAAAAGTATATGTTGATAAGCTCAAACATTTATGTGATTTACTTGCGGCGTCTGGTGCGGATGTCTCTGAGGAAGAGATGTCGGAGGTGTTGCTTGCGGGGTTACTGCTAGAGTTTGATGCCATTGTTTCGTTGGTGTCGCTTTCATCGGAGCAGTTTTCTTTTCGAAGGTTAGTGGCGACGTTAGTTGAGTGTGAGCAACGTCAGTTGAGTGCTGTCTAGGAGGTCACCTTGCATGCGAATCTTGTGGAATCTTCTCAATCTGCTCGTAGTGAGGCTGTTCGTGGGGGTCAACCTCCATCTGGTGGCCGTGGACGAGGTTTTCGACCGAGGATCCAGTGTCAGATTTGCAATCGTTATGGGCATCTTGCTCAGAGGTGCTTTTATCATTTTAATTGCGACTATGATGGCTTTCGTTCTGCTCCGACCGGTGATGGTTATGGTGTCTCTCCTCCTGAGATTTATGGTTCATCGCAGGAGCAATTTCAAGGACAACGAGATTGGGCTTCTCAAAGGTTGAAGTATTCTCATCCAAATGGTCAAAATTGGCCAAGTACTGGTCAAAATGGGAATTATTATTGGCCTACAGATGGACAGCATGTTCGGCCTAGTGGTCACATGCATGAATATAATGGTTATGGTGGGCCACGTGCTCCTAGTGGTTACTTGCATGAGTATGATTGTTATGGGCCACGTGCTGTATATGGTAGGTGTGATAACTATGGTGGTGGGCCACGTGGTGTCTATGGGTTTCAACCAAGAAATCCATTTGAGTTGCGGCGTCCTTTAGTGGAAAATCAGAATAGGCCGAATGGTGGGTTTCGACCTCCTTTAGTAGACCCTTGTTTTGGGCGCGATTCCGGTCCACTAGAGAATATTCGGCCGAGCAATAATTGTGTTCAAGTTGCCCAAGAATCGGACTCTCCAATTCCGTAGCGTACCAAACCTCGGGCTCGTGTTTATTCGGGTTCTGATCCTTGTGTAGGACTTTTTCAAGTGGATGATTTAAATGCTTCAGATTATTCGGCTTCGTCAGACCCAAATGCTAATACTGCTCAGGTTGGCTCGAATGTTGATCCCACGGGTTCTTACATACCTATGCCGGTCGGGACAGCTTCATGGTATCCTGATTCGGGTGCAAGTAATCACGTTTGTCGTGATGCATCGGCTCTGCAGGCCACCACTTCGTACCTAGGTACGTCTTCTTTATTGATGGGTGATGGAACACCTGCTCCGATCTCATCTATTGGTAATGGTATCTTACCTACTCGTTCTAAATTGCTTCAATTGACTGATGTTTTGTGTGTACCGAAGATTCGGAAAAATTTATTGTCGGTATCTCAATTTGCTAACGATAATGGTGTGTTTTTTTGAGTTTCATCCAATGTATTGTGTTATTAAGGATCTAATGACCCGGGAAACGCTGCTGAAGGGCCACATACATGACGGTCTCTACAAGTTCTCTTTGCCGACTTGGTCTGCTCAGTCTATTGAGGTTCCTGCTCCTACTTCAACTATACTTCACAATAAAACTGTTGATTGTAATAAGTTGTCCTTGTGGCATAATCGCCTTGGACACCCGTCTCTTCCTATTATCAAAAGTGTTTTCGATAAGTGTAATATTATTTTTCCGTCGAATATTTCTTTTGATGGAATATGTATTGCCTGCCAGAAAGGGAAGGCTCATAAGCTACCGTTTTCTACTTCTGTTACTAAATACATGAATCCGTTTGATTTGGTGGTTTCTGATCTGTGGGGCTCGGCATCTGTTTCTTGTGGGAATCACTGGTACTATATTTCATTCGTTGATATGTGTACTCGATTTACGTGGGTGTGTCTTCTTCGTCAGAAATCTTAGGCACTGCAGTGTTTTATTCAGTTCCAAAAGTTAATTCAAACTCAATTCGAGACGAGTATTAAACAGTTTCAAAGTGATTGGGGCGGCGAATTTAGAGCTTTTACGTCTGTTTTGGCTTCGCAAGGGATTATTCACCGTCTTACCTGTCCCCATACGTCTGAACAGAATGGAGTTGCGGAACGAAAACATCGACATATTGTTGAGATGAGTCTCACACTGTTGGCTCAGGCGAATTTGTCTATGGAGTTTTGGGGCTATGCATTTTGTTGTGTTGTAATCTTATTAATCGACTACCGACTCTAGTTTTACAAGGCCAGTCTCCATTTAAAGCTCTGTATGGGATTGAGCCATCTTCTGATCATCTTTGGGTATTCGGTTGTTGTTGCTATCCGTACCTTCGCCCTTTTCTGGCACACAAGCTAGATTTTCGGTCTCAATCATCTACTTTCTTGGGATATAGCGCTCAATACAAGGGGTATTTGTGTCTCTTACCGACTGGCAAGATAGTTGTGTCCCGTCATGTGGTGTATGATGAGACCAAGTTCCTATCACCTGTGTTCGATTCAGAGTCTGGGTTACAAATGCAACATCAACGTGTCTCAATGATGTTACCAGTTGTTCGGCCTGATGCATCTGGGACTGTTCCAATTCCTGTTGTGCATCCTTCTCTTGTGTCCTCTTCATAGGCTGTTTGTCCATCTCCTCGTTCTCCTATTTCTACTCAACCTGAAGTTGGTTCTGCTCGGGAGTCCCATCAATGTTCTCACTCTGGTTCTGATGCTGCTATGTCATGTGAAGGAGGGGCATTTGCGGTTTCTGACGTTCAGGTGCCTGATCCACCTGTGCTTAATAATCACCCGATGGTGACTAGGTCGAAGGCTGGAATTTTCAAACCTAGAGTCATGTCTATTGAGGCGTGTGAACCTTCTACAATTGAAGAAGCCTTGACTTCTTCAGAATGGCGAACTGCTGCCCAGGAAGAATATGATGCGCTCATCCGAAATTCCACTTGGGAACTAGTTCCACCACAGCAAAACCGCAAGATTATCGGGTGCAAATGGCTTTTCAAGGTCAAGAGACATCCGGATGGTACTATCGCTCGTCGGAAAGCTCGTCTAGTAGCGAAAGGTTGTTCTCAAATTCCTGGGTGCAATTTCAAGGAGACATTTAGTCCTGTGGTAAAGCCTGCCACTGTGCGTGTTGTGTTGTCCATTGCTGTCTCGAGAGGGTGGCAATTAAGGCAAGTTGATGTTAATAATGCTTTCTTAAATGGAGATATTGACACGGAGGTTTTTATGCATCAACCCCCTGGGTATGAGAAGTGTGGTTCCGATGGTCAACCTCTTGTGTGTCTTCTAAAGAAAGCTTTGTACGGTTTTCGACAGGCACCTCGCGTTTGGTTTGAGAAGCTCAAACAATTTCTTCAGTCGCTGGGGTTTGGTACTTCCAAGTCTGATTCGTCGTTGTTTGTCCGGGTGACAGATGGGTGTACTCTTTATGTCCTTGTTTATGTTGATGATATTATCGTCACTGGTAATGCAACCACGTCTATAGACTGGTTTGTTAAGTTGCTAAACAGTGAATTTTCACTTAAGGATATGAGTGATTTACACTACTTTCTTGGGCTTGAGGTCACTCGCACTTCTGCTTTTCTTCATCTATGTCAGCGAAAATATATTCGTGATATTCTTGGGCGATGTTCGCTGCTCACTGCCAAAGGCGTTCATACTCCGATGATAAGCTCGTCTACCTTATCCAAGTCTGATGGTGAACCATTGGAGGATCCAACTAAGTACAGAAGTCTTGCTGGTGCTCTTCAGTATGTTGTTCTGACCAGACCTGACATTGCATATGCGGTAAATAGAATATGTCAGTTCATGCATAATCCTACTACTATTCATATGGTGGCTTTAAAGTGCATATTAAGATATTTGAGTGGCACACTTGAGTTTGGAATAGTTTTTCGTTCGTCCACTAGGCTATCCTTGGTTGGCTATACAGATGCAAACTGGGGGCTTAATTTTGATGACCGATGATCCACCTCTGGGTACTGCATATATTTCGGACAGACTCCCGTTTTGTGGGGTTCTAAAAAGCAACACATCGTTTCTCGTTCGACGGCTGAAGCTGAATATAGGGGTCTTGCTGTGGCAACAAGTGAGATGACTTGGTTGCTTTCATTACTTCAGGAGTTACAAGTTATGTCTGATGATACTCCAGCTATCTGGTGTGATAGTTTGAGTGCAGTAGCTGTTGCGGCCAATCCAGTATTGCACTCGAAATTCAAACATGTCGGACTAGACTTATTTTTTGTTCGTGAAAAGGTTGCGGATGGCTCTCTCATGGTAGGCGAAGTTCCTGCCTGTGATCAAGTGGCTGATATCTATACAAAGCCCTTGTCAATGACACATTTTACGAGGTTTTGAACTCTTCTTTGCGTCTCACAGGTTGAGAAGCTGGGTGCATGATAGAGTGTCAAGTATGTTAGCAAATATTGTTAGTCAGTTAGAGAAGAGTCTGTTAAATACAGCTGTGTCAGTTAGAGAAGAGTGGTTGTACAAGCTCTATATAAAGAGTTGATGAACGAATGAGAGGGAGAGAGTTTTGATCACAAATTCAGTTTGAAAGAAATAATTAGATCTAGTTTTTCTATTCTAAATCTAGTGAAACTCACATCTTAGCATAGACAACCTCAATTCCTTTAACTGATAGAATGTTGATGTCTGCCTTTCCTTGTCACTGAGTCCTTCAGACCGGACTATTTTAGAAATGGAAGCATTGTGTATAACAAGCTTTTGAAGCTTTGGTAGTGACTGAATGAAGCAATATGGAAGAGTAGTGGATGTCTCCGGAAAGCAATGGAGGTTAAGAATTTTAAGGTTTGGGAAACACTACAATGAGAGTTGTCCATCACAGATCCCCTTCATCATATCATTCGTCTTCAGTGTTAATTCTTCTAAGACAGGGAAAGTGTCCTAGATAACCACAAATATATTAAACATCAGTTAAAGAGTTTTAAATTTAAGTAACAGAGAGAAGGTGACAATATTAGTTACAGTGATAATCTCATTTGATAAGGATATAATCTCAAGTAATGAATTATATATAACACCATGGAATATGAACTGTTTGTGAACACACCTCATTGACGCAAAACAAGGGTTGTTGGTTTGAGATTTCAACCGGACTCTTAGGACATTTTGGAGCAAATATGTGTGCTTTCGGGCATTCAATAACCTCCATATGTTTCAATGATGGCCACTGGGTGGTATGCATCCTAGAGCAGAAACTTTTCAATCTCGGTACCTTATTCAATCCAAGGTATATTACTTTGGGAAATACAAACTTAATCGTCATATTTTCTCGCACAATAGATTGAGTAGTTGATGTATTGGCAATCAGTCCCTGTGCCTCAATTATTTCTTCTAAGGAATCACAATTTTGAATCTGCAACTTCTCCAAACCAGGGAAAACAACTAATAAATCATTTGATTGGGTTAATAACTGAAATATGTTTCAATGAATAAGATCAATCAAAGTAGAAGATGAAAGAAGTAAAAGTAGAACGTGTAGAGAACAATGGCAAAGTAAAAGAAGAAGAAATGACCTTTTCATTGTGGTGAGCCGAGTTATGAACTACCAAGTTACTTGCTTGTAGATGTTGGTCATCTCGAGGTTCATCTCCTGGATCTGAGATATAGAGATGAATGCTTTTAGGAAATGACATCTTTTAGCCTTAAATTTGTTAAGCATGGGAATTGAGTAATTTTGAAAGCGTAAACTTGTGAGTTTGGGAAGGTCTTTCAGAGACAAACAAATCTAGTTTAGAGAAAATCGTATGATTCCTCCATTGATCTTCCGCACCCAATCCATCCGTGAAGATTACTTGTTCCATCATATACACAGTCCCAAATTTGAAGGATTTTGAGTTGCACAAGATTTTTACTAAGGAGGAGGGAAACAGTATTTCAAATTGTGACACCCCTCCACCCGCAAATGATACAAGTATCTGAGAGATGAGGAAGATGGGTGGTGCCATATGTTATGAATGTTAACGGAGGACAATTTCAGATCCATCAGAAGGGGAATGACAACCTGCAAACATAAATCTCATTATAAGATAACATTTTAGTTATAAATAAAATCACAAGACGAGTATGAGGATTAATAATATTCAAACATTTGAATACCCTTTTGCTCTCTGTCAACTTTAAAAATAAATAAACTTTAAAAATAAATAAATTGGTCTCTCTCATAGCAAAAATTACAATAAAATTCAAAATAAACTTTAAAAATTCAAAATTTATATTTTTAAAAAAATTATAAAAATTTAAAAAATTATAAAAAAATATATAAACAAATTTTATTTGACATGTTTAATTTTTTAATTTAACTCGAACAATTTCTCTCGATTCGACTCTACTCGAATTTCATTTCACTCGACTCGATTCAAAAAAATTTCAAATTGAGTTAAAGATGATAAAATAGAACTCGATTAACTCAAAAAAATTTTCACTTAATTCGATTAAACACTCACTCTATCTCCTCGTAGCCACCCTTAAAACCAGATGTTCATATTTGCTATAATGATTGTTGAATGATTGATTATAATGTTTGCTTTCAATTAAGTTGGATTCACATATTTACATTAATCCCCAAGACTTAATTTTCACCCAATGGAGCCCTTATCGTTAATAAAAAATCAATTAAATCAATTTTTTGATAACTTTATCTGTTAAAATCAACTAATAAACCACACGTGACAACCCTTGATTTAATATTTCTTTCTAATAAAACATTTTTAAAAAATTAAAAAACATTAAAAATTTATATAAACTTATAACAATTATAAAAATATATAAAATTTAAAAAACCTTAAAAATTAAAAAATCATAAAAAAACTTATAAAAATTATAAAAATAATAAAACATATTTAAAATCTTATATAAGCTTATAAAAGTTAAAAAAAATTCACAAAAAGTTATTAATATTATAAGAACTTATAATTTTTTTAAAAGAAAAGTTATTATTACTTCCTCAATTTGTAAATTAAACCCCTAAAATCAAATGATCACGTAGCATCAGACCAACCATTGGATAATGGGAATAACGTCATGTTGAATAAAATGTTCTCTACCTTCCATAGATAAAACGACAATTGCACGACCCTCTACTCTTTATTAATAATTTGCTATTTTTATTTTTGAATTTTTTATCTTCAATTCTTTAAGTATAGTACAATAACCTTGAAAGGATGAAAAATGTTTGCTAAATATTATATACTATAAAGAATTTTTGGTACAATTAGATATTATAAAACTAAAATTTCATAATTCAATGGTTACAAATACTAGCATATATTTGCATAAAATATTGTGATGACTACTCCCATTAACCAAGGGTTGATATGATGTCACATGTTTATTCTAATTTTAAGAGTTTTGTTTCCAAAATGAGGAACCAGTAAATGATTTTTTTTTAATATATATTAATATTATATATATTATAATAATTTATAAGTTTTATGATTTTTTTTATAATTTTTATAATTTATATAAGTATATAAATTTTTTAATATTTTTAGAATTTTTTGAGTTTTTATAATATTTGTAAGTTTTTATGATTTATTTATAATTATTTATAAGTTTTATATTTTTTATAAGTTTCCTTAAAAACTATTATTTTTATCCCTTAGATTTTGATACATGAAATATCACCATTCATATATAAGTGTAGACCAGACAAACTCATAAATTGATCAAATAAAAAGAAAATATGAAATAAGTTGTGCAGATAAATATTAAATACCAAACTTACCTTGTCGCTAAAAAAGATTGCAGTATTATCGTCGATGTCCCCCTCACCAACATTTTCACTTGCATCGCCACTCTCTTGAAACTGACGATGAAAATGCAGTCATTTTTGGACAGTCAATTATTGTAATATCAGTAAATTTAGGAAATTTAAGAGGTCGACTTCCCAAATAGAAATTTGTCAAGTTGGAACACGCCTCTAGTTTTACAAAGGAGAGCTTAGGAAATGTCAGCTTATGTATGATTGCTTCCTCCTCCTCCCTAATCACTTGTTCCATTGTATTGCATTCCTTTACTTCTATCCTGTCTAGTTGCTTGAGGCTCAAAAGCTTGAGGCTCAAAAGCATAAACGGGGTAAAAATGTACTTCAAATTGCTACATTTATAAAATTCCATTTCTCTAAGGTTCTACAACTCCAAAATTTCTTGAGGGTTTCTTTTCCATGTTTCTATTAACTTTGGAAATGTGTCCTATATGTTCAGATCACGTGGGGCGCCATTGAATCCACCCTAAAACAATAAATTCATCCATATTATGTTCAGAAAATGCCAATGGTTGTTGCAATGTATACAAAGGTAAGTGGGTGTATGACAGCTCCTATCCTCTCTACGATTCATCAGCCTGTCCTTTCATCCACAAGGAGTTTAATTGCCTCAAGTATGGCCGCCCTCATCATCTTTACCTTAAATATAGATGGCAACCAAGCAAGTGTAATTTGCCAAGGTACATATCTCTCACCGCCCTCAAAGTTTGATCTGCATGGCTTAGCTTAATGGAACAAATGACAGGTTTGATGGGACGCATTTGTTGAGGAGATTAAAGGGCAAGAAGATAATGTTTATTGGGAATTCCATACGTATAAGCCAATGGCAATCTCTGTTATGCATGCTTCACGCTGCAGTGCCTACTACATCTGGTATAATCACACAAGTCTTGCATAATCACATTGTTTTCATTGTTACTTTCAAGGTAATCAATTTATTCTATACATACATACATACACAAACACATGTATGTATAGGCAACTGACTATGGTCTATGTATATGGTGGACTAAAACTTTCAGCATTATAAGGTATCCGTGATGCTATTTCGTTCGTTGTACTTAGTAGACGTTGATAAGGAAACAATTGGCAGAGTTCTGAAACTGAATTCTGTAAGGAATGGAAATCTATGGAAAGAAATTGATGTTTTGATATTCAACACTTGGCATTGGTGGCACCGTAGAGGACTGAAGCAACAGTATGAGCTCTACAAAAATAAGTATACACTACAGCAAAACAGACTTTTAGCGGCGTTTTTAGTGGCGTTTTAAAGAAAAACGCCGCAAATATTATACATTAGCGGCGTTTGAAGGAAACCGCCGCTAAAAAATGAGTAATAGCGGCGTTTATTGCTCAAACGCCGCTAAAAAATGAGTAATAGCGGCGTTTATTGCTCAAACGCCGCTAAAAGTCCGACCTTTAGCGGCGCTTCTGGAAAAACGCCGCTATAAGTTCGACCATTTCTTTAGCCATTTTTTCGATTTTTTAAATTTATATATTAAATAATTTATTATATAATCGTAAAAGATATTATAATTTTAAAATATTAAATTAATTATCATCATAGTTTAGGGTTTATGGTTTAGCATGTATATATAGTTTAGAGTGTAAGGTTTAGGAGTTACTATTTTAATGTTTAGGGATTATATGTGGTTTATGATTTGCGGTTTAAGGTTTAAGGGGGATGTGTTAGGGTTTCATGAGTGTTAATAGTTGAACCTAAATTTTCAAATAAGAAAAGCAACGAGATTAAACTCCTAAAAATAAAAGCATATTGACCAAATTCCAAATTTGTGAATATAAGGAGTACTTATACCAAATTATAATTATATTTTACATTATTTAAAAGATAATAGATAAGCTTTATATATATTAAAATTAAAAAAAATTATAACCCATGCATCTGTAGAGAAACAAAATTAATTAGTAAATTGAAAATGTTATTTAAATTTATTAAAATATTGAAAGAAATATTATATAATATTCTAAACTTATCTAAATAATTTAAGGTTTAAGGCTATAATATATTAAGGGTACTTTAGTCATTTGTATGGGTGACTAGGGTTTGAGTTCGAGATTTCAAGATTTAGGAATTAGGGTTTAGGGTCTGTGGTTTAGAGTTTAGGGTTTCAAGTTTAGGGTTAGTTATGGCTTGGGTTTATGGGTTTATGGGTTTTGTGGGTGTATGGTTTAAGGTTCACAGGTTTAGGGTTTATCGAATGAAGATAGAATATCAAATTTCATTTAATCATTAAGAAATTATAAAAATATATGCTATAAATTAAATCTGATTGTACATCTCTTTATCCCTAAACCCTAAATTATAAACCCTACACGGTCTAAACCCTAAACTCTAAATATCAGATTTATATTCTAAACCCTAAATCATAACTCTAAATAGTACTCGACCATAAACTCCTAAACTGCAAACACTAAACCATTAACCAATTAAATTTCGGCATATTATTAAACCCTAAAAAGTCTAAACCTTTATACTTTATTTGATCATAGGGATATATATATTGATGTGTATTCATGTAAATATTAATGTAAAATCTTATGTAAAAACGCCACAACATAATTTTTTTTTTCAAAACAGAAACTACACCGTTTCAATAACAATATAAAATTTGGAAAAATTTAGCGGCGCTTTTTAAAAAAACGCCGCTAAAGATGACTTATAGCGGCGTTTTTCAGAAAAACGCCACAACATAATTTTTTTTTCAAAACAGAAACTACGTCGTTTCAATAACAATATAAAATTTGGAAAAATTTAGCGGCGCTTTTTAAAAAAACGCCGCTAAAGATGACTTTTAGCGGCGTTTTTCTGAAAAAACGCCGCAAATTAATTTTTTTTTCAAAACAGAAACTACGTCGTTTCAATAACAATATAAAATTTGGAAAAATTTAGCGGCGCTTTTTAAAAAAACGCCGCTAAAGATGACTTTTAGCAGCGTTTTTCTGAAAAAACGCCGCAAATTAATTTTTTTTTCAAAACAGAAACTACGTCGTTTCAATAACAATATAAAATTTGGAAAAATTTAGCGGCGCTTTTTAGACAAACGCCGCTAAAGATGACTTATAGCGGCGTTTTTCGGAAAAACGCCACAAAAATTTTTTTTTTTTTTCAAACAGCGAAACTACGTCGTTTCAATAACAATATAAAATTTGGAAAAATTTAGCGGCGCTTTTTAGACAAACGCCGCTAAAGATGACTTATAGCGGCGTTTTTCGGAAAAACGCCACAAAATTTTTTTTTCAAAACAGAAACTACGTCGTTTCAATAACAATATAAAATTTGGAAAAATTTAGCGGCGCTTTTTAGACAAACGCCGCTAAAGATGACTTATAGCGGCGTTTTTCAGAAAAACGCCACAAAATAATTTTTTTTATTTCAAAACAGAAACTACGTCGTTTCAATAACAATATTTTTGATTTAAAAACAAAAACGACATCTTTTTCATGTAAATATAAAAAGTGTAAAAAATTTGCGGTGTTTTTATCAAAAACGCCACTAAGGGTAGCCTTTATTCAACCTATTTGAAAACAAAAAAAAAGCGTTGTTTTGATAATTGTATAATAATTCATTTTTAATTTACGTTTACTGTTTAATTTTTTTGCCTTAGTGTTAAGGGTTTAGCATTTAAGGTGTAAGGTTTAGGGTTTAGGGTTTAGAGGTTAATGTTTATAGTTTAAGGGTTTAGTGGTTTAGAGTTTTTGATTTAAGGTTTAGTATTTATGGTTTATATGTTTTATAAGGGTTTATGATTCAGGGTTTCGTGGTGTATGATGTTTCAGGGTTCAGAGTTTATAAAGGTTTAGGGTTTAGAGTTTTGAAGTTTATAATATTTTAGGGTTTAGAGTTCTTGGTTATGTGTTTAGGGTTTTATAGGTTTTAGGGGTTTAGGGGTAGGCTTAGGGTCTGGATTTAAACAAACCGGTGTTGTATTGCTCCTTACAATCTGATCCATCATCCAAGTTGCCATCATGTATTATTTTCGAAAACTCATGCAGTACACTTTCATCCTCTTCGATCTATTATTATTTAACTAATTTTTTATATTAATTAATTAAAATAAAATTTATTTGTAATTTAATTTTTAAAATATTCAAAAAAATTAATGACATGTACAAAAATTTAGAACTAATAACATTAAAAGTATATGTTAAAAATTAAAAAAATTAAAATACTATTATTTTAAATTTTAAAAAATTTTAAAGATTTCAAAATTTTAAATAATGTTAAATAAATTTTAAAGATTTTAACATTTATCCAATTCTTTTAAATATTACTTAAACCTTAAAATAAATAAAAAATTGGATTAATTAAACCTTAAAATAAATAAAAAATTAGATTAAATCTTTAAATATATATTAGTATCAAAATTTTAGTGGTGTTTTTGTTAAAAACGCCGCAAAAGGTAAGAAATAGCGGCATTTATTAAAAACGCCACAAAAAATTTATTTTATTTTAGTTAAAAATGACATAGTTTTTTTAGTGGCGCTAGGTAAAAAACGCCGCAGCCTTTTCCATCCTATATACGCCAACTCCTTAATTTTTCCCCTCTAAAATTTCCCCCCAATTCCTAATTTTTTCCCCAAACTCGTCTCTTTGGTTTGTTTTTCAACTATGTTTTTCTTTATTCTTCTAAATTTTTCCCCAAACTGTGTTTTTTCTTCTCTGATAAAGCCCTAAGTTTTACGGTTTAGAACCCATTGTTTCAATCTTTGTTTGAAATCTATAGATGTGGGTCCATCTGCTTTCTTTTGGTTGCTTAATCTGAGACTGATTTGTGTATAAATTTTTACTTCTTGTGTTTATGTTTTCATTTCTTTGTCTTTGTTTTTGTCTCTTGCCTTTTCATTTTTATTTTTAGTTTCAGAACTATGTTTTTTACTTTTATTTCAGTTGGTTTATTGTATGGTTTTTGGTTTTCAGGTCTAGACATCACTGTTTTGGTTCCGAGTTACAAATCTAATGATCTCGTTCTATTTATTCTTTTTGTTTGTTTCCTGGGTAATTTCGTGCACCAAAAACCCCGAGGAGCTGTTGGATATAAGAGGAGCCTATTACGCTCGATACAAGCGTTCCCTCGAGGAAGATGTTGCCTATCATACCAAGTGAGACACCCGAAGTGTATCTTCTTCTTTTATCATTCATTATGTTATTTCTCTTATTTTGAAAGGCATTCAAAATGGTTGGTTTTCATCAGACAAGGTAAATTTTCTGAGCTTTTATGCATTTGCTGGTTTTATGTTATCGCAGATAAAGTAAATGGCTATGCATGTCAAATTTTAATGATTTTATTAATTAGCTTTTCAGTTAAAATATTATGTGATTGTATAAAATTGAAAGCGGATTTTTAAATCCATAAACTAGAAAGATTAGATTTTTGAAAATAAAATTTGGAAGACTAAATTTCAAGTGCATTAAGTATAGACGTTTAGAGTTATGGTTGTTTGAGCTAGATCGGATCTACTGGTCAAATTGAAAACTAACCCGAATATTGATTCGTAGAGAGGCATCTATTGACTTGTGAATTGTTTGGATTGGTTGTTTTTTTTTAATTGATTTTTGAATAATCCATACTCTCTTTTTTTCCTTCATAAATTCTTTTCTTAATTTTGTTTCTAAACTGGAAAGTTGAAGCATTAGGATCGAACGCCGTTTAGATTTCAATATATACTAATATCATTGAAGAAATAAGAGGCTTGACTGCTTTAGCACTTCCTGTCTTTTTCTGTAATTTTTGTAATTTGTCAATATTCAACCTTTTAATTCACGCCAAACAATTATTCATTGATTAGATAAAATTCTGTTTCATCGCATGCATTTTTTCCCCTTTGTCCATATTTGAACTTTTTTTTTTTTTAAGTTTTCCTCTTATGTTTTGTGTTTTTATGGTTTTTCAAATTCTGGTTTAATGGAACGTGTTGATGCTTTTTCTTTTTCTCTTTGGGAAATAAAATAGAAATAAAATAAGAAATCTTTCTTTGAGTAATATGTGATGAAAGTTTTTAACTTTGACCATTTTTGTTCTTTAACATTTTTCTATTAAGCAAATTTTGTCACTTTTTTTTTCCTGTTACCTTGGATATATTGGTGTGGGTGAATTATATTTTAGTTTGGTTGAAATTGCTTGCATGCATAGTTTTTCAGTTACAGAGAGATGAGCTTTTGTTCTATATTCATTATGATGTTCCCATGGAAGAATGAATCTTGTAATATGGGTGCCATTTAGATAGTTTTATTTATAATTGATGTTTTAGAGAAAGGCTTGATGCTGAAAACAGCAGTCATAGAGTAATGATGTTAGTTGAAACCATGAGATTGTCTTGACTTGAATGGGTGTTTAAAGCTCTTGATATTGTTAAAAAAAAAAGTTGAAACCATGAAATTTTAAGTTAAGACAATAACTGTTGATGTTGGTTCCCAAACTATATAAACAAATTTGGGTTCTTGTTTTTGAACAATAAATCTAAAGGCAGACATCTTTTTGGGAAACTCCAATACTTTTGTATTTTTGTTATTGTTTTATTTTAACCCCAATTGGTCATTGGGTTTCAATTCAACCACAAATTCTAGAACACTTAAAAAGAAAATCACCCCAACATTCTTACATTTTTTCAGGTTTTCTTCTTTCTTTTCTTTTGACCCTTTTGTCTCCTTCAACTCCTTCTTTTGACTAAGTTTTTCTCATATTGGGAGGTATCAAATATATATATACAATTATTATATATATATATATATATTTGCTTCAGTTGACTTCTTCCTTCCTTCTATGAAAACTGATTGATTTCTAAATAGAAAGTATGGGTTTTATATATATGATTTCTATTCAACTTTTTTCCCTTGTCCTTTATCACCACTGTTCTTCCTTTGGAAAGAGAAAAAGACTCTGGTCATGAAAATGGAGATTAATTTGTTGGCGAGAATCTCATTGTTGAGCATTATTGATGTAGGATAGGTAGGCTAGCTACATTGTTTGCAAACACCAAAGATGACGTCCGACTTGCCTAATGTACCTTCCATTTATGATTTTCTTTGTGTTTTTCTTTTCCCAAGCTCTATTATTTTGTTATATATGTATTGAATTTGTTGATTGAATTTTTTTTCTAATAATGCAGACGTGATCCTGATTTCATGGAGCTGGTATGGGAAAATGGTCAAGTTCTCATTCGAGGTTTATCGTAAGTACATTTTAGCTTTTCTTTTGAAAATTATATATATATATATATATATATATATAAACTCTTTTCTTGTAGGTTGCTGTATTGTTGATATTCTTTGCTTACTTAGCTATTTGCTGGATCTATATTACCTTATGAAGTAGCTTGAACTCGAGACCATGGAGGCTTTGGTATGCGATCAAAAGCGGTTGGAAACTCCAAAAGAAAGTAAGTCTTTACTCTTAATTTGTTTAGATCCTTCAATTATATTTTCCTACACTTCACTTAGAAGGTTTACTTTGTTCTTTAGTATTACATTATCTTATCACTTAACAGGTTGATTTGCTATCACAGATGATGGAGAAAATCATGAACCCACCCAAACTACTGAGAGGCATTCTATATAAATTATGATTAGAATTTGTCTCCATTGAATTTTTTCATATACCTTGAAAATTGAATTACTTTTAATGCATTTTCATTTCATAGGATAAAGGAAAAAGGAAGCTGGATGAGGACACTTGTGTTAGAAAAAAATCCAAACCTTCGAATTGTGAGAAAGCTATAAGTACTGAAGATATTGCCAAAGATTCCAACAACAATGGTAATTAATCTGTACTTATTATTAACTACTATGTTACTCAAACTTGAATGTCAATGTTAATATGAAATTGGAAAGGCTTAAATTATTAAGCAAAGCTAATTGGAAAGGCCATTATGATGAACCGATGATGTAGTTGTAAGTTGATCAACACTACTGTGTTATGCTAATTGTTCAGCAAGTTATTGCTTAAGACTTGGATTATTAGAAGGGCCATATTAGAAATTTTAGATTCTTGTCAGTTCTGCATACTTTTCTACATGAAACTACTGTGTTCTAAGTTGCATAATTTGCTATATGTAATTAAGTACCGATGAAACTACCTCCACGAATATAACAGTAGTATGTAAAATTGTTTTCCTTCTACACAATGCAATTATAGATTTATGTTTCCTTTTGTATATTGCAGATCAAGCTTCATTTGTACAATTGGCAAGGAAATATATGAAACGTGTAGCATTAGAACTTGATGCACTGAGTGGACCGGAGAAAGAATCAAATTAAATTATACATTTCTAAATTAGATTTTTGGCATTTTTATAATATTTTATTTTTTTTATTTTTCATGACCTTTAGCGGCGTTTTTAAGGAAAGCGCCGCTAAAGTATAATATTTAATTTTTTTTATTTTTCATGACATTTAGCGGCGTTTTAAAGAAAAACGCCGCTAAAAATAATATTTTAATTTTTTTATTTTTATTATAGTTAGCGGCGTTTTTGCTAAAAAGCGCCACTAAAGGTCATGTTCTTTAGCGGCGTTTGTAGGAAAAACACCGCTAAAAGCCCCTACCTTTAGCGGCGTTTTCCTTAAAAGCGCCGCTAAAAACCCCTACCTTTAGCGGCGTTTTCCTTAAAAGCGTCGCTAAAAGCCCCTACTTTTAGCGGCGTTTTTTTAAAAAGCGCCGCTAAAAGCCCCTACTTTTAGCGGCGTTTTTCTAAAAGCGCCGCTAAAAGCCCTTACCTTTGCGGCGTTTTTCTAAAAGCGCCGCTAAAAGCCCTTACCTTTTGCGGCGTTTTTTATAAAAGCGCCGCTAAAAGCCCCTACCTGTAGTGGCGTTTTTCACAAAAAACGCCACTAATTTTTTGGCGGTTTCGCAGTGACCTTTTTTCTTGGCGCTTTCAAAAGCGCGCAAGTACTATTAGTGGCGCTTAAAAACGCCGCTAAAGGCCCAAAAAAACGCCGCTAAAAGTCTGTTTTGGTGTAGTGATAATCTGATTAATTGATGACTTTTAGTAAGAGCTAAAGATCTGTAATTGTTAACTGCAGATGGGATTACTAGTCTCTTGTTTATGTATGTATCAGTGGCATAGATTGGAATGAGCCAGGAGTATGGAATTGTTCAAGGCAGACGACACCATTCAGGAGATCGATTTATCCAATCGGTTTGCCTCTGGCAGAGTACATAGTTAAAGAGGTCATAAGGAACATCAAGAAACCTGTTCATTTGCTTGATATTACGATGCTCTCTCAATTAAGAAAAGATGCACATCCTAGCTCTTACAATGACTTCAACGGCATGGATTGCACCCACTAGTGTGTTGCTGGCCTCCCTGATACATGGAATCTACTTCTGTATGCAGCTCTCATCAAATAGCACAGAAATTAGGTTCAGGCACTAGCCACCCAACATATATGTGGTCTCTTTAAATTATTTATTTTGCTTACTCGAAAAAGATCATAAGATTGTACATTGAAAATACAATAAATTTGTTTTACTTCTGTTTGCCGTTCTCAATTATGCATGTGATGTAATTCAATTATTTATGCCATTGGTTTGTTTTCTTCTTGCTTTAGATTGTTTCTCCTATTGACTTAAAAAAAGAGAATTGGTGTTATTATCATTTATATTTTTGTGAGGATGAATATGAGAATCCTGGGATTGAAGGAGATATTAGCTTCAACTTTTCATCAAAATATTGAAATAAGTACGTAATATTCTTTATAGAGAGAACAAAAATGATGAAACAAGCACACACAAAATGAGTAGCAATCTTAATTAAATCGTCTAATCCCCCAAGCTGATACAAAAATACCAGCAAAAAGTATGATGTGGCTGAAATACATCCATAAAACTGGGGTCAACCTTACTACTCAAAGTTTTCATGTTTGTAATTCCCAATGCCAAACATGATGCACTTCAAAATCAATACTTAGGTTATAATGTGATATGCAACAGTTCAACAGTGGATTTGCAAAAACTGAATAAAGGAAAGTGGACGCCCCCATACTCCAATAGAGCAACTCAACCTACAATGAAAAAGGCATTTCCATGGTCACTTTGTAAAGCAGTAGTTAAGCCAAGATGAAAATAGAAGAGTAAATTACCATTTGGTTTGAATTGAAATGAAACTGAGCTCGTCTCACACGCACCCCAACATATTTCCTTATTTCATTTGGAGCAATCGATCAAGAACCTAGACCGCTTGAGAATTTTGCACATTCTGTACGTGCATGATCAAAAGAAACAATTATAAAGACAGGTAAAACCAACGTTTTCAAAAGTAAAACTCTTTAAAATGATTGGTACCATTTCATCGAACATATGTTTTATGGTAGTGTTAAGGTCGCCTTCCCACTGCAGTTCACCGTCCTCATCTCCTGTTAAGTGCGGTTGTTCCAGCCTTGGTGTGCTTAACTCTCCTTGACAGAAATTATTCATTTTTGGGCACTCTGTCACTATCACCATTTGCAAGACTGGGAACTCCAATGAGTGATGTACCAATGAAAAGCTCGCTATACTTGGCAGATGACTCAGTTGCAACTCCTTCAGCTTGGGGAAAACAATGCTGCCCTGTAAGTCTTCACCTTCACATGATATGATTTCTTCTATCAACTCACAATCAGCTATGCTCAATCTTTCTAGTAGCATCAGGTTCTTAGCTGTCGAGCATGCCATTAGATTGATGAATCCATGGCATCTTGACACTTCCATACTTAATAGGTTTTTGAAAGACAACAAAAATGGCTCTAAAGTCTTTAATCTTAGCTCTGGAAGTTGAGACAGCCTTAACGCCTCTAAGCGATAGCATGCCGATGTGTGCCTTTTCTCATCGATGAGTCCTCCGGACAAAGTCTTTAATGTCAACTCGGAAGTTCGACAAGCTTAATTCCTTTAATCGAGACAATGCCGATGTATGTCTTTCTTGTGTTTGAGTCCTTGAGATAGGACTATTTCGAGAAATGGAAGCATTGTTTATAACAAGCTTCAAGTTTTGGTAGTGAGCAAATGAAGGAATATGGAAGAGTAGTGGATGCCTCGGGAAAGAATTAGAGGTTAAGAAGTTTGAGGTTTGGGAAACATGCAGAATGAGGGTTGTCCATCACATATCCCTTCATCATATCACTCGTCTTGAGTGTTAATTCTTGTAAAGCAGGGGAAAGTGTCACGGACACCAACAAATATATTAAACATGGATTAAAAAGTTTTAAATTTAAGTAAGAGAGAAGGTGAGAATATTAGTTAGTTGAAAGGGCAATTTATATGTAATCTCATTTGATTTGGATGTAATCTCGAGGAATGAAGATGGAATATCAACTATTAATGAAGATAACTCATTGACGCTATTATAGTATATAGTATATTCACATGTGATAAAATAGAGGTTAGCAATTCTGTTATGAGCTAACAAATTATCTGTTAGGCTGTTAGGCATAGTTGTCTATATAATCTGTATCAAGGCTTGTAAAGAGAGATTGATTTTCAATTCAAGATTCACTCAATATTTTCTATTCAATATTCTAGCATGGTATCAGTCGCTCGGTAACTGGTCCTGGTGTGCACATCATGTCAACGCATACTATTGATCCTACTACGCCTCCTGCTGATCCTGTTCTCGTTGATTCGTCTGATTCCTCCTTTTCTGGTGATCGTTTAGTTAGCTCGTTTCCTCGTCATGAGATTGTCAAACTGGATGGCAGCACGTTTCTTCAATGGCAAAAGTAGGTTCGTCTTATTCTCACCGGCTATGGTTTAGAAGGTTTTCTTGATGGATCGGTGATGGCTCCTGCCAAATATGTTCACACAACTGATGGCTCTCGACTTATCAATCCAGCAGCTCTAGCCTTCAATCAGCAAAACAGTTTACTTACCTGGTGGTTGCTATCTACCATTAGCACCTCGCGTCTTCCATCCTTCAATCATGTTGAGATGGCCGCAGATGTATGGACGACGGCCACGAAGCTCTTCGCTGCCGATACTCGCGCCAAACAGTCACGGTTACATCTTGAACTTCATTCGCTTCGGAAAGGTAATCTCTCGATCTCTGATCTTGTTGCTAAGATGCAGGGATTAGGTGCGCTTTTGGAGGCATCGGGATACTCTGTTTCCGATGATGACCGGACCGATATTCTCCTGGCGAGCCTTCCTCCTGAGTTTGACGCCATAGTCTCATCGGTTTCTCTATCTCCAATCTCCTTGCCTCTTGAACGTGTGGTGGACACTTTGCTCGAGTTCGAACAGCGTCAAGCACGTACTATCCACGACGTTCTTCTTGCGGCGAATACGGTCGAGCGTTCCCCCTCTGACACGGCGGATGCTCCTGGTCGTGGCGGTCGCTCCTTTGTTCGTGGACAGGGTCGCGGGTTTCGTTCTCGTGTCCAGTGCCAGATCTGCAGTCGTTATGGCCATTTTGCACAATGGTGCTTCTACCTGTACCGTCGTGATGATTCCTCTCCTGCCGATCCAAACACTTGGCTTGGCGTTGATTTGAATTCTGGAAGAGGACATTTTCAAGATGGCCACTGGAACGGTCAAAATTGGGGAACGAATGGTCAATCGAATGTTTTGAATTCAAGAGAAGGGTTCGATTGCCAAGGATTTGGCCGGTGATGGATCATATGGTTCCACGTGGGCCCCCTCTTCCTTCACGTGGACCGTTTGGTGCTAGACCAACTTCACGTGGGTTTCCATCTTATCAACAAGCAAATCATGATTATGGTGGGCCCTATGGTGACGCAAGGCGTGAGTATAGTGGAGATCTTAAGGCTCCCTTTACTAATTCATTTCATGGACAATCTGGTGGCCAATCTGGTGGGCCCTCTACTGCGCAGGTTAATTTTCATGGGCAATTAGGGCCGCATGGTTCTATCCTTCATGGACCGCATGATTCTGGGAATAATTCGGTGCCTTGTGGATCAGTTCAACCACGGCCTTCGACTGAACAAAATTATTCTACACCTAATGCCTATTGTGCTACTATTCACCCGTCCCGGGATGTTGGTAATTTTGATTGGTAGTGGCGCACGAAACCAAGAGCTCGAGTTTTTCCTGTTGATTCTTCCCCGTATGACTCTTCTCAATTTGTTGGGCTGCCTCCGTGGGTTTCTGATTTACGTGCCTCTGATTATTCTGATGCCACAGCTTATGATTCGAGTTTCAACCATACAAGTTCTTATGATCCGCTGTCTGTAGGAAATGCGACCTGGTGCCCAGACTCGGGTGCTACTCATCATGTGTGTCAAAATACTTCTGCTCTCAATTCCTCCAACCCGTATACAAGTATCTCTTCACTTCGAATGGGTAATGGTGCCTCTACTAAAATTGCTTCTATTGGGAATTCGATACTTGCTACGGAAAAGAAAGTATTACACTTATCGAATGTTTTGTGCGTACCTAGCATTCGCAAGAACTTGCTTTCTGTGTCTAAATTTGCTGCTGATAACAAAGTCTTTTTTGAATTTCATCCTTCGTATTGTGTGGTTAAGGATATCCAGACGCAGGAAATATTGATGCGGGGCCGAGTTCGTGATGGACTTTACTATTTTTCGACCAACTTGCCGGATGAATTTCCAGTGGTGCATAATGCCTCCATTCGAGACACTAGTTTGAGTAATAATGTGTTTACATTATGGCATAGGAGACTAGGTCATCCTTCCTTTACTGTAGTGAGAAATGTTCTTAGTCAATGTCACATTCCGTTAAATAAAAATTATTCTGATGAAGTGTGTGTAGCGTGTCAGCAAGGGAAATCGCATAAACTACCGTTCTCACAATCAATCACTAAGTATGATGAGTTTTTTGAGCTTGTTGTTTCTGATCTCTGGGGACCAGCTTCTGTTTCCTCTGATGGCAATCTTTACTATATCTCTTTCATTGATATGTGTAGTCGTTTCACGTGGATTTATTTGATTAAACGTAAATCACAGGCTCTTGATTGTTTTATACAGTTTAAACAGATGGTTTAGACTCAATTTGGGAAGTGTATTAAGAAATTTTAGAGCGATTGGGGTGGTGAATTTCGGACGTTTGCTTCTGTTTTAGCTAGTCATGGTATTCTTCACCGGTTATCGTGCCCTTATACGTCGGAACAGAATGGGGTCGCTGAACGTAAACATCGTCAAATTATGGAAACTGGTCTTACCTTGTTGGCTCAGGTTAATGTGCCTATGGACTACTGGAGTTATGCCTTCCGGAGTGCTGTGCATCTCATCAATCGTCTACCCACATCAGTCTTAGGTGATCAATCTCCGTATCAACGTCTGTATGGTCGTCCACCAGAGTATGAGCATCTCCGAGTGTTTGGGTGCTGTTGTTTTCCCTGCTTACGACCGCTTGTTCGACACAAGCTTGACTATCGCTCTCAATCTTCTACGTTTCTTGGGTACAGCTCTCAGCACAAAGGTTATTTTTGTTTACTACCGGATGAGAAGATTGTTATGTCTCGTCATGTGATTTTTGATGAACAAAAGTTTTTGTTTTCTGCTTCTGGCTCCTCTAATAGTTAGCAGTCTCAATCTGTGAGCTTTCCTACATATGTTCCCATTATCAGATCAACTGGTAATCAAAGTAGTGCAGCATGTTCTGGAGCTTCTGAATCGCTCCCTGTTGATTCTATAAATGCTCGCCAGACTTCCAGCGCAACTAGTCCTATACCATCTGCTGTCTTGGGTTCTCCAGCAACTAATCATCGGGGATCTTCAGAGAACATCAGTATCTTGCAAAATGTATTAAGTTCCTCAGCTGATGGGTCTCAGGAAAGGTTGTCATCTGTGAGAGTAGATGAGCCTGTTAACACTCATTCCATGGTTACTCGGTCTAAAGCAGGGATATTTAAGCCAAAGGTGTTGTCTGTTGACATAGCTGAATTTGAGCCTTGCTCGATTGCAGAGGCTCTTGCTCGTCCTGAATGGCGACAGGCAGTTCAAGTTGAGTTTGATGCATTGTTAGCCAACTCTACCTGGGATCTTGTTCCTCTTCCATATGGTCGCAAAGCTATTGGTTGCAAATGGTTGTTTAAAGTAAAAAATAATCCTGATGGGTCTGTTGATCGGCGGAAGGCTCGGTTAGTTGCAAAAGGATGTTCTCAGGTACCGGGATGTGATTTCACAGATATGTTCAGTCCAGTCGTCAAACCCGCAACTATACGTGTTGTTATATCCATTGTTGTTTCTCGTGGGTGGCAACTCAGGCAAGTTGAAGTAAATAATTCCTTTTTAAACGGTGATTTAACTGATGAAGTTTTCATGGAGTAACCCCCGGGGTTGTTCGATATGGCTCCCATGGTGAAAAGCTGGTATGTCGTTTGACTAAAGCTCTTTATGGTTTACGACAAGCTCCCCGTGCCTGGTTTGACAAATTGAGAAAATTTCGGACAAAATTGAGAAAATTGAGAAGCATGTTGAACTTGATTTATTTTTTGTTCGTGAAAAGGTGGCTAATGGTGAGTTGATTGTAGGTGAAGTTCCGGCAAGTGATCAGGTTGCGGATATTCTCACTAAGCCATTATCTGTATCTCTGTTTACTCGTTTTCGGCATCTTCTTCAGATTGCACCATTAGAAGAAGCTAGGTGAATGTTATAGTATATAGTATATTCACATGTGATAAAATAGAGGTTAGCAATTCTGTTATGAGCTAACAAATTATCTGTTAGGCTGTTAGGCATAGTTGTCTATATAATCTGTATCAAGGCTTGTAAAGAGAGATTGATTTTCAATTCAAGATTCATTCAATATTTTCTATTCAATATTCTAGCAGACGCAAAACAAGGGTTGTTCGTTTGGGATTTCAACCTCACCAAATATCTGTGCTTTGGGCATTCAATAACATCCATTTGTTCCAACGATGGCCATTGGCTGGTATGCATAGTCAAACTCCGCACCTTATCCAGTACAAGGTACGTTACACAGGGAAATACAAACTTGGTCGTCACTGTTTCTGCCATAGTAGACCGAGTAGCTAATGTTGACTGTGATTCATTGGCAGTGAGTCCTTGCAGCTCAATTATTTCTTCTAACGAATCACAATTCTGAATGTACAAGTTCACCAAAAGAGGGAAAGCAACCTAATAAATCATTTGATTGGGTTAAGGACCGGAATATGTTGAAATGAAAAAGATTAATGGAAAAAGTAAAAGGAGAAGAAAGGTAAAGTAAAAGAAGAAGAAATGACCTTTTGATTGAGGACAGCAGAGTCATTTGTTTGTGTAGGTTGGTGAATTTGGGGTTCATCAATCATCTCCAGATAAAGATTTAGAGATGAATGTTTTCAGCAGAGGACAATTTCTTAGTCTTAAATCTGTCAAGCGTGGGATTTCAGAGTAATTTCGAATGCCGAAACTTGTGAGTTTGGGAAGGTCTTTCAGCGACAGGGAATTTAGTTGAGAGAAAATTGTATGATTCCTCCATTGATATTCTGTAGCCAATCCATCCGTGAAGTTTACTTGTTCTATCATATTACTGTTCTTAATTTCAAGGATGCAGAGATGCACAAGATCTTTTAATAAGAAAGACGGAAACAGGTATTTCAAAGTGTGACACCCTTCCACCCGCAACACACGCAAGTCTGTGAGAGATGAGGAAGATGGGTGGTGCCATATCTTTTGAATGTTAATGGAGGACAATTGCAGCCGGCTCAAATTGGGAATGAGAATCTGCAGACATATATAAATGTCATAAAAAGAAAACATAAGTCTTCCTTCTTTATATACAAATACAAATTGAATGAAAATGAGAAAAAGTAGAGAAAAGTAAAAGATAGAGTGCTATCAATTCTATCTTTTATGCTATCAATTCCCCCACTATTTATCTATTCCATTCTCATCACTATTTATATATATACTCATGACTTCATCAAATAGAAAGAAGATATGAATTATTTAGTGCACATAAATCTTGACTACCAAACTGACCTTGTCGCAGAATAAAGCGGCAGTATTATCTTCCCCGCCTTGCTCGCCAATCACTTTTTCACTCTTTCTTGAAATTGAAGAAGATAATGCCGTCATTTTTGGACAATCATCCATCTTAATATCCCACAACTCTGGAAATTCAAGAGCTCTACTTCCCAAATAAAAATTTGTCAAGTTGTAACACGTCTCTATTTTTACAGTGAAGAGCTTAGAAAATGTGAACTCATGTGTCGTTGCTTCCTCCTCGTCTTCCCTGATCACTTGTTCCATGATACTGCATTCTTTTACTTCTATTACCCTTAGTTCCTTGAGGCTCAAAAGCATAGACGGGGTAAAAATGTATTCCAAGCTGCTACATTTATAAAACACCATTTTCATAATGTTCTGCAACTCCAAAATTTCTCGAGGATTTCTTTGCCATATTTCTAACTCTGGAAACGAGTCAGAGATGGTCAAATCCTGTAAGCCCTACAGATCCATCCATATTATTACACTCATAATTCAAAATAAACACTCTTCATTAATTATTCAACAATGAAAGAATAAGAAAGAAAATCGAACACTAACATTCATTGTTTCAGGACAAGGAAGCTAGATAGCATTATGAATTGCTTTCAACACAATAAGCTCTTCTCTGACTCACTTTCTTTCCATCTTACATCTTTTTTTATGGTTAAATGTTCAAATTAGTCCCAATCTTTTAGAGGTTGTTCACATAACTTATATAAAAATCTTTAAATAGTCTTTACACGTACTTTAACCCAATATGAGGGAAAAATAGGTGAATTTTAAAGTATTTAGAATAAAAAGATGCATGTGATGATGAAAAGAAATATATTTGTAATGATATACATACCTCTTCCACCGCCAAAACTGCCTCCCCATTTCCTTTTCTTTCTTGGATTCTAAATAATTCTTTTAATTTCGGGCAATTCTTAATCTTCAGTTCTTTCAACAAAGGGAATTTGATATTATAATTTCCAAAGCAGAAGAAGATGAGGTTTGGAATATCCTTTATATGCAGGGAATTTAATTGAGGGAAACAAATCACATCTTCCCTTTCTTCTTCTTCTACTATTTCTTTTGTTAATATTATCTCCCTTAAGCACCTACAATTTTGCTATCTCAAAGCATTGGAGGTGCTCCAGCCTTCTGGCGACAGAGGGTGATAACAGATGCTCCAAATTACCGCATCCATTGATGATCAACCTCCTCAAATTCGAAATCCAAAGACTTGCCTGGTTGTGCCATATTGTTTTAGTGTTAAATGAAAGTTAGCTCATATAATGCAAGCCAAAAAAAAAAATAGGACGAATCAAGTGAATCATATAAGAGTGTAAGACTAATGAAATAAATAAATCACCTTCTCATTGAAGAGAGTATGCATGCCGAACCCAATACTGCTTTCACTAATGAATTCTTTTAATTTCGGGCAATTCACAATCTCCAGCTCTTTCAACAAAGGGAATTTGATATTATAATTTCCAAAGCAGAAGAAGATGAGGTTTGGAATATCCTTTATATGCAGGGACTTTAATTGAGGGAAACAAATCACATCTTCCCTTTCTTCTTCTACTATTTCTTCTGTAAATATTATCCCCCTTAAGCACATGCAATCTTCTATCTCAAAGCATTGGAGCTGCTCCAGCCTTCTGGCGACAGAGGTTGATAACAGATGCTCCAAGTTACCGCATCCCTTGATGATCAAGCTCCTCAAATTCGAAATCCAAAGACTTTTCTGGTTGTGTCATATTGTTTTAGTGTTAATAAAACACAATTGCAAGCTTTTCGGAAAACAAATTGCACACATGTACACATAATTCTTTTTTTTTTCTTAATCTTAAATTTGTGTATTGAATTGAGTTTGGATTTTCATTGGGGTTCAAATTTCTTTTTTGGCCTTGAAAATTATTGTACTATTATTTATTATTATTATTATTATTAGAAGATGTAATTAATATTTTTTTGATGGTGTTACTAAATAGTTACTAAATATGAACAAAGCTAAATAAATACCTGTTTATTGAAAAGTGGTATCGGCTCGGAACTTGTGGAATACTCCTCCATTCTGATAATGACATCAACTCTCTTTAAATTTGAAAATTCTTGTCCATTATTTAACTCCGCAAATACACTCTTGATGCCTTCAAGCCCATTTAGATCTAGATACAAACTTTTATTCTTCTTCAGCAACATTTTCACCCATTGTTCGAAGAAATGTTTGTACATATGCTGAGCTTCAATGTTCTCGAATATTCATATTTTGAATACCACTCGGAT